>OU565295.1:12379668-12729454 GCA_913789915.3 Sphecodes monilicornis
TTGAAAAGCTATTATCCGAACGCTTGAGGCCTGGCATTATGAGACTTTAAAAATAGTCTTTGTACGCGGACCATCCGCATTTATAAACTCCGGAGGTTGCAACGTCGGTTTGCAAAATGGCGTCCATTCAGAAGGCGTTGGTTGAGGATGCTCTTTCAATTCTAGCTTTTGACGGTATTAAACTTTAAACCGTGATTTTCGTGTCTCTCGTTGATGTAAAGCAAGAGAGCGAGAAGAAAAGAAAAAGTTAAAAGTATAATCGGCAACATCACGTTGTTTAATTACGATATTCGAAATGAAATTGCTACGAAGAAACTGGGAAAAAATCGTGAAAGTTCTCCCGGGACTCTGAATGCAAACCAATACTTTCCGGAAACTGCTTTTCTTTGTAGACCCAGCTATACTCAGCAAACACGATGAAACCATTTAAAAAATATCAAACAAAACAACACGGTGAATGGTGCTAAAAAATTCATTTAGGACTCCGATTAAAGATTCAACCGTTCGTTAAGATTGTACGGGCATTCTTTGTCACACTGTAGAATTTTTCCATGATTTTCACGCACTCGATTCGGCAACCAGTAAAATCCGCGATCGCGGAAGTGCTGAATTAAAAATGGTGCTTCTCGATCATTAAATTTCTAACGAATATTTAAAATCATCTCTCGTAATTTCTTTCGCGCGGTGAAAGGCTCTAATAATTCTACTCGCGTTTCGTTTTTGCATGAAGTTTGGAGAGTCTAAGTGCAAAGTATTGGTATCTGAAGTTGAAAAGCGGGTAGAACGCGTTTGAATGGTTCTTCGAGATGAATAGTTCTGAAAATAACCCTCGGCTCGTAGAATGAGGGTGAAATGGTTTCAACAGCGCTGTTGAAACGCTGAGCCTGATGTTAGACTGAAAACTATTTACTTCGAACATGATGTACGGGAGCATAGTAATTTATACCATGCAGTGCTCTTTGGTACCATTTTGTAACTGTTTGAAGGAACTTTAGGCCTGAATTGCGCGTAGAATGCTTTCAAAAGAATTGCAAATGTTTAACGGTTTTAAGTTTTGCGTAGGATGCTTTGAAAAGAATTCAATGAATTTCATGTCTAGACACTTGTTAAAATGTAACAAAAATTTTGTTTAATCCTCTGTGGTGCCTTTTGTTTATGCTGAATCCATATGGTTCTGTGGTATCTCTTTTGTAGCCAAGAGAGTTATACATTGCATGCATTTTTTAAAACTGTGACTTCATCGTTCATTTGTATTTAGCGGATAAAATTCGCTGTTTTCGAGTTACATACAAGTTTTTATATGTACACCAAAATTCAGTGCTATAGAAGGTTAAATATCTTGTATAATAATTTGTTCGAGTGAAACTCGAAATGTAGAAATTACTGTAGCGTCTAAAAAATATGATAATGTATTTTTGAAAGTAGTTGAAACAATCATCTTGTTCATTTGAACAGATTTGAAAATGATTTGAAAAAATAAATTGGTAGATCAGGTTTTCGGAAATGGAGTTGGTTTGAGGTGAGGTTTACAGGCAGGGTTTTAGAAGTATTATATAATTAAGAAATAATTAATGATAAACCCACCTAAAGATTGTCCATCATTTCGGAAAGGGTCAGCCTGGAGGTGGACATTGCGACGCCACTGTCGCTGCTGCTCTGCACGCTGCTGTGATCATCGGTGTCCGACTGGTTGCTCGTGTAACCTATCACGTCTACTTCATCTGCAACAGGAAAAATAAAAACCATGAAATTTAGCGGAAATATATCATTGAATACCGTAAAAGTCTTATCTACGATTGATTTAAGAGAACGGTACAAGCTGAAGTTTCAACAAAGCCTATCAAAATCTTCAATAAATTGTAAAATACTAAATTCAACCTAAAGTAACGCAATATCGTTGCATTCTCGATTTCCCCAAGACAGTGACGGATCAATGAAAACTCTCCGCAGTCCCGAAAGCCTTAAAATTTCTCCATAAAATAAGAGTTGACTCTGTCGAGTCAGTTCTCAGCAGAGAAACCCAACATCACCTCCCCAGTTTCGATCTCGCAACGGCGCGGCGGCTTTATCAGCCCCGTCACCGAAAGGTCGGTGTCCCTTTCGATACACCAAAGCTCGCTATCACTCCTCAGTTCCTTTAGAAAATATCTCGTAAAAACATCTCCTAAAAGTGGCGTATTGTCGCGTTTGTCGCTTGGCGTTCGAGAAAAAAGAGGAAAGGAATCGTCCATCCAGTCGGGTCCGCGAAAAGTCGTCGGAAAAGAACGAAAAGAAAAAAGAAAAAGAGAAGAAAGTAAATCCACCATCCCTTTATCGCGCATCTCCTTGACCTGTAGCGATGCTCGTTCTCCGTTGCCGAGGAGAAAGGAGCTCCTCTGGGGATTTTATGAATCGTAACTCGGCGAGGAACGAGAGGAGCCACGTCAAAGTCTCGTTAAACTACTTTCGCGGCGATCGAGCGACCTTCGACCTTTTCGCGCCGGATATGTCCCCGGCAGCTGCCCGAGGCGTATATCAAATTGTTTGCTGTTCTCGAAATTCGACGGCTACGTGTGCAGCCGGCCGAAAGTTTTTTTTATCATGGGACAACGCGCGCCCGGCGCCCTCGCTCGCTCTTTCCTCTTGGCACACAACACGAAAACCGCACCGGGAATATTGAGGATCCCGGCGCAACCAAGAGAATATCAGCCCTTCGACAACACCCGCCGCAGTAAAACATCCGTGACTTTCGCCGATGTGAAATACAACCCAGCTTCCGCACGCCCACGCCTATGCGCGGCCAGGTGCGACGCCGCCGAAACGGGAACCCTGTGTCTTTCACTGTTCATTGGACAATTGACGGGTACCAAATGTTTAACTTTACGATCATTCGAATTTATTTCTTGGGATATAAGAATATAGAGGCTGACCAAAGCAGATAAAAATATATGTAAATGTATCCTTGTCGTTTTTATAAAGTAATGTAAAGCAGTCAAGCTTAGGAATTTGTAAAGTCACTGTTGAAGGGGGATTCTCGTATAACGGGATTAATAGATTCATTTTTTCTGGAAAAAACAAGAGAGTAAGTTTTGAGAATGTGCTCTCTAAATTTGGCAGTGGGATCCGCAAAAATAACGAAGTTATGGATTATTTACCGCGATACGACAGATTTCGAAACAGTAATTTTGCAGACTCTGATTTATAAGAATATTTTTTAAGAATATTGAATTCTTTATTTAAGCACATATTATAACCAAAAACTGTACAAACTTTAAGTAAATTCAATATAACGCGTTTCACTTTTATATGCTTTGTGCTTGGTAGATTTAGTACTAAGAAAATTCTCCACTATTATGAGATGCAGCCCTTGGAATACTGTACTGTGTCATCAACAATTCTTACAGAATACAACAAAGAACAACGAAGATGGTCGGCGTGTCCAGTTATTTTCCTTACTGGTTTCTGTTTGCGTTGACTCGATTTATTGTACGTTGAACCTCTGGCTGGTTCGAGCGAGTGTGTTGGGTCGCGCGGAGCAGAGCGGAGCCGAGCGGACTTTTTTTACAAGCACTGGTACGATCCCACTTATAAATTGCTGATTTACACGACCGCGATAATACCATTGCCGCTCCTTGTTGCGGCTTTCCTCGTCGCGCGACGCTGCTTTTTGCAGCCGTGGCTCAGCTCGGTTCGGCTCGCGATCCGCGATCCGCGAACCCGGTAAAAGGCGTACTACTCGTTGACTCAGCTCCTTTTTGCGGCCGCCGTGATGCCGAGCGTTTACTTCCACCTTAAACGACCCTTCCGAAACGTAAGAAACGCTCGACAAGGGTCCAGCGCGCGCCAAAACCAACGGCGATGCATTCACCATGCTTCACTCGTTAGTTGATTGGACGTTTTCCCTACACTACCTTCCTGGAAGCCTACCAAGATGTCTGATTCAACCTGTGCAGACGATCTTACCGGCCATTTATTTTTAACCCACCATTTATTTGTCTTGTGTCGATTTGACACGCTTTTCCTTGATTCTCAAACAGCATGTTTGCATATCGTTTTATTGCTTGGGAGAATAATTTTATCGTAGGTGTGTAAAAAGCAAAAGAGAGACTCATTTATTGGGATCTGACATTTTGAGTGGCGCCGTCTGCTGCCGAAAAGTAGAAATACTTTAAGCTTGGCTTGGCTTGGCTTATAGGAGCCTATAGCGTTAACAGGTGTTAATTACAGTATTAACTTACGGTATTAAAACAGGTGTTAATAAAAAATAAAGTTATGGAAGCTCCAATTTTTCCATCGCGTAGCAAAAAAGAGTTTTGATTACTATGCAGTGAAAGATTGTGATTGTAGAGGGAGCAAAAATTTGTTGCTCTGTTTCCACACTTTGAAATGAAGTATGTGAAGTGAACTGCTTGAAATTTATAAGACCTCCATTTCTAAAATATAAGAAACAATTTAGCAAAGAACAGTCTATTTTAACAGCTAAAAAAGCTAAAGCTAGAGTGCATATTGAAAGATCTAACCAGCGTATAAAGACTTTCAAAATTCTTGGTTCAGTGATGCCTGTGCCTCTAATAGAAGATATTTGTACAATTATTTGTGGAGTAATTAATATGTCCTCACCAATTCTACGCGATTAGACGATTAGAAGGTATATTGAAAAACAACATTTTTTTTTCTAAAATGAATTATTTGATAGAACATACTTTAAAAAGCCGCTCTCCTTCAACAAACTTTATTTCGGCAGGATTTGTGCCTGCCCACTTACAAGTTTCACCCATACTTACAAACATATTAAGTGAAAACAAAAAAGAAGATATCAATACAATGTTACGACCAAGTACTTCGTCACCATATTGGATAGCTATATAGATTGTCCACGCTCCGATGTCAGATCCCAATAGACAATAGTTACACTGAGCGTTATCGAAGTCTCCAGCGCACATGCCTGAAGAGAAGGGGAAAAGTAGGCGGGTCTGTCACCGCCCATAGGATGGGTGGGAGATTGGTTCCTCCAATGAGCGTCAATCTTGTTCCACAGCCACACACTTCCATATAATTTCGAAAACATTTAAATTTTACACTATCCTCAAATTGTTTAGAGACCTTGATACACGCATGATTAAAAGTTCAAAATTAATTTTTTAAATTCATAAATGTAAGTATTAAATTATTAAGTAAAGCAGATCGATCAGAAACGAATTTTTAATTAACTTGCCAAATCTTTGCGAAAAATCTTGATCTTAAAGAAATAAGTAAATCAAGACTGAATTATAATGGACATTTTTCGCGAAAATTATGAGAAAGGGAAGCACATTATCAAAGGAATGAAAAGGTTGCGAAAGAAATACATTATCAAAGGAATAGAAGAGTAGCAAGACAAGCACATTATCAAGAGAATAAAGAAGCAGGAAGGGAAATAAGAATTTTTATTGAAAAGACTTAATTCGATGCAATTTTGCACGGAGAGTTACGTCCTCTTTAGTTGGAGACGATTTACAATACTAATTGGCTGGAATTCATTGACTACAGGCTGCCATAATTTGTCTCTTGCTTTGGGATCGAGATGTTTTATACATGGGCAGGGTGACGTAGTTTCCGAAGTTACCTTTGCGGTCGAGGTGTCGTCCCGGGAGTTTCAAACTGAATTGACAACTTAAACAATTTTCAAGACGTTAAATTTTAACATATATATGGTGAATATATTTATCTATTTCTGTATGAAATATTATCAATTTGTACGGGCTCGCATATTCATACAGATCAATATTTTAGAAACAAGAAATGCACTTAAACGTATCAAGTTTATTAAATCATTATATTTCATTTACGCAAATAAATCGTTCCAAATACCACAAAGCTAATATCACTGTACGAAAAAGTGCATAAAATAGTTTATATTTTTCTGTAAGCATCTTAATTCTCGATAAAATTTACTGAATACTTTTCCCACCACAGTATCGAGGATCACTTCCACCCGCACGCTCTCAAACTATTAGATAACCCAGAAACTTCGCGCCGCTTCCAGGTTTTATCATTATTAAACTGTATACGCGCACATAGTATCAATTAAAACTTATGTATGCTTGAACCCAAGTTCATTTAATAACAAAATTAACGAACAACTTGTTTAAGTATAATCTACACAACCAATTACTAACAACGGAGATTTATTACTGACGGGGACTTTGTAAACTACCAAGAATATTTTCTTCAGAGAACTTCCTATACAGGGTGATATGTACAAGTGAAAATGTAGAATAAAATTGTTTCATATGTCTCAAATTGCTTGAGGCTATGTTTTCGAGAAAATCGAGTTTGAATGTCTAACGCGTCTGATCATGACCAACTAATTCTACTTCCCGCATACGTTACAATTAAAACACACGAACCCGACGAATCTTTAAACTCGATTTTCTTGAAACAATCTTATCCCTTTTCTTCGACTTATTTTGACACGTAGACTGTATATCAAAGTCTTAAATAATCGGAAAAATTCACAATATATACCGATCTGTTGTTCGGTATATATAATTAAATTCTACGTTTGCAACTTTACGAATTGGTCATTTTCGAAATCGTCGACATGTCGTTAAAGGATTAATTAAATTGCTACGAGCTATAAACGCTTCCTCGGTTATCCGACATTTTCCACGAAAATTGAACATATCAAACGCGTCGAAGCACCTCGCAAAATGATCTCTCTTCAAAAGTTCGCTCCTAAAAAACCACTAAAACTTCGGTGATCCTCCCTATTAGGCCAATAACGAACCAGCCCTGAGGCGGTCTAACAACCAACCGCTCCACGAATTGACAAGAAAGCGTTTCCAGACGAGCGCACCGATTTCTACGAGCGGGTAGAATCAGTCGACGAAATCTCTTCTTTGGGAGGTAACGATGATTTACAGGAAGAGGGCAAGCGTTTCGCGACTCGGTGGCCCCGGGTTTCCTTCCGGGGGTGAACTGGCGGGACAAATTCCCAGGATTCGACCGCTTATTTCCGTGACAAGCTCGTATATCCTAAGACCGCCGACAAATTTTCCCATTGCCCTTAGGAAACCGACAAACTAAAGCACGAAAGATGATTGGTGGTGGTTCCGTGTGTCGCGAGTGTCGCTCCCGAGAGAAAATCGGGGGTCGGTTGGGGGTGGATTCGCGAAGGAGGACGATTCCATGGGTCGAGAGACAGAGCAAGCTTGTTTCGTCGACGAAATGGTTCTTATTGGTGGCGCGCATTGTGGCCCGCGGCTATACGTTACGCTAAGGAGGCGAAACAGCCAGCGAAATATACTCTTATTTCGCTCGCAGCCGCGGCCGTAAAGCCTGCACGGTGATAAAATCTTTCTGATAATTTATACGAGCCGTGCTGGGACGACGGCCGGATGCGACAATGGATGTATACGTACGCGAGGCCGCGCATAGGCGCAGCCACCGTCAACGTTTTTCTTCGTCGTCGTTCTCCACGATTTTTCTTCCCCGCGAGGCTTTTTCCCTGTATGTCTTCCACACCGACTACTTTGCATACTGTGCGATCGTCCGAAGCCATTTCGAATCAGAAATCAATCTTAGTCCAATCCGGATCGCATCGTATTTTTTATTTCTTGTCTTTTCTTCTTCTTCAGGGAGCGAATTTCGATCCCTCAACGAGTATTGCAAGTTTTGGCCGTTATTTTGGTAATTTTTTTACCGTAATTATTAGCCAACATTGTGTACTAATTATTAGGAAAATCAAATCTATTGAGTTTAGTCTGTTCAAATATTTGAAACCATCGGTAGTCCAACGAAAAGTCAACAACCCCTAAAATCAAGCAATCGTGCAAATTCTTAAGAGTATTATCAACGAAAGGATGCCATCGAAAATTGGTTTACATGTAACTCAATATTAACCATTTGTGAACAAGAATTTGTTCTAATACTAAAGGATTCTTTCGTTAGAGAAGTAGAGTAATATGTGTTGAAGTTTTGAACATTATGTTGTCCTCTTCTTATGTACATAGTTAAATTGTATATTTGTAACTTGAAGAATTAAATATAGTCTTGATGACGTCGATATGTCGGCATTCGTTCTCAAAGGGTTAAAGCAAGATTAAATTTATTACCTATGGAATTGATCATAGAATAACCAAATTTTGAATAGACATAGAATTTATTAAAGCGTTAGACTTTGAATTGAAACAGGTTAATCAATTAAAATATTAAACTTCATTTTTATTGTACACATTATATGTTATATTAAAACTACCTTTTCAGTTCTACCTCTTTCTTCCTATTCTACCGTCCAAATTGTCCCCGCAGTTTCCGTTTTGTTTAATATCTCCTTAGACTGGCTCCTGTTCTACGTTCACGTACCTTTCTCTTCAGTCACGAGTGTGCTTCTACCATTCTTGGACCTTTTTCGCCCTTTTTCGCCCTTTTTCCATGCACGCATATACGTGCACTCGCAGACGGGGTCTGGGCGCGAGTGTCGACACCGGTTATACAGGGTGATCGGTAACCGGTGGTACAACGAAAAAAGGGTAGTATGTAGAATAGAATTATTTCATTTGTGGCTCTGTTTTCGAGAAAATCAACTTCGAAAATGCGTCAAGTTCGCGTGCACAATATCTGTAAGACTTACAGTGACTCACAGTAATATTCGGATATTTTTAAAAGCACGACAGCTTTTTTCAGATTCGACCATACGACTTCAATATTTTGCAGAAGTTAAAACTGTTAGTTTACTACGTGACGTGAAAAAGAAATTTTGGGAAAATTGCAATTGGTCGAAATTGCAGGGAAAATACTAATAGTTATTTTTTACAAGTTTGTACGTGGGCCTAATATTGAGAATTTGAAAAATACGTTTTGTAGATCTGTATCAATTATATCCATTGCAGTGAGTTACAAACGGTTAACGATGTTGCAAATCGTAGTTCTCCAACATTTTCGACCTATAACTGTAATAAATCTTAAGATTCCTACAACTCGATTTTTTCGAAAACAAAACCTTGTGTAAACGAATTTTATTTTACATTTTCGACTTATTTTTAAATATAGAATAACCCCGTTTCCGGTTGTACCATCAGTTATCACTGTATAAGTTAGACAATTCCTAATCAATAATGCACGTATTTACCGAATTGTCAAACTCGATGTTCTCTAAAACAAAACCTTGTGTAAACGAATTTTATTTTACATTTTCGACTTATTTTTAAATATAGAATAACCCCGTTTCCGGTTGTACCATCAGTTGTCACTGTATAAGTTACACAATTCCTAATCAATAATGTACGTATTTACCGAATTGTCAAACTCGATGTTCTCGAAAACAAAGCCTTATGTAAACGAATTTTATTTTACATTTTTGACTTATTTTTAAATATAGAATAACCCCGTTTCCGGTTGTACCATCAGTTGTCACTGTATAAGTTAGACAATTCCTAATCAATAATGCACGTATTTACCGAATTGTCAAACTCAATGTTCTCGAAAACAAAACTTTGTGTAAACGAATTTTATTTTACATTTTCGACTTATTTTTAAATGTAGAATCACCCCCTTTCCGGTTGTACCACCAGTTAACGATCACCCTGTATGTTACGAACAGCGTGCCAAACCGATGGTGTTTACGGTGACGTAGATCGCCTTAAGGGTCGATTTCATTCTGACACTGATCGCCGAGTTCAATATCGACTATTTTCATGGCCTAGGCGGATATCGAGTGCCGCCGTCGGCGCAATTATCGACCCCTTCCGCTACACTCCCTTGAACTTCCTGTTCTCTATATGTAATTTCGATGCTTAATGAATAATCCTCCACGCGAAATGGTACTTGCCGTCTTCTAACCGATCGAGCGTCGCGTTTCAATGCTAGAATATGCGTTGAACATTCTTGTATAACTCGCGAACTAATTTGTTTCTTATTTATGTTAACACCCTTCAACATCTATCTTAGAACTACAGTGAACTACAGTGAACTACAAGTGGATCTGAGAAGTATGTGCTTAAACCGTGATAATTTCGTAATAAATAATCGGCAATAAATTTGAACGAATTTTAAAGCTGGAAGCCTCTAGTTTCATAAATCATCGTTCATTTTATTCTAACAATTTTTTTCATGTTGCAGCGGACGAAAAACTGAAGACGCGTTTCTCTCGAAAATGCTAAACGTTCAAACATTTGTAAAAATTTTGAAAAATTTTATTTCGTGAGCGAAACCACAATAGATTCAAAAATTGAAGCTTCCTCATTAAAACGACACCTTAAAAATTTACGATTTAATTGTTGTATCGAGTTTTGAATGATGCCGCAAAATTACACAATTTTTTCGTTATTATTTTTAAATATTAAAGTTTATTATATGTTGTATCTGAATTTTTTATTACTCTTACCCGAACAATACGTTATCCCAAACCCAGCTCTATAATCTCATACAAACCAAAATCTACCGAACAAGCTCGAGAAGCAACCTCTGGATCCCTCCCCTCAGAAAGCCATGTAGCAGATACAGCGGCACAGACAATTGCATCGAAACAACATAGCCAAACCTGGCCAAACGTAGCGGGTACGTGGGACGGGTAGAAAAATGCACTCACTTATTACAACCGGTCGCTCACCCTGGAACACCCTAGAGCGTAGAACTCCTAGCTTCCGAAACCCCGTGGAACGTCCCGTCTAAATATAGAATCCCCATATAGCCGCGAACCTGTTCATTTCCGCAGCTTCCGTGCAAAAACAAGCCGTCGCGCACTCGATGCTAGTCGAGCTCTCCCGTGTTACTTTAATTAAACTCCGGGCGCTAAGTGTGTCCGGTGCAGCGAGTCACGAGCCCTTCCCTCGGAACCGAAGAAAATTATCGGAACGGTTCCGGGAGAAGATCGTATTTTTTTTGTCAATTATAGAAACGAGAAAACTCCGAGGGTATAGGAGAATTCAGGGAGAGGGGGAGGAGTAGGAGAGGGCGTTAAGCTAGCAGATCGCGAAATCAGCGGATCCGTGTAGGGGCGTAGTTGGCGCGCGAAAAAAAAAATGTGAACAATATTCGACAGCCGCTTTCATGGATCCGGTAAAATACGAAAATTGGACAACGCTTCGTGTTATTGGACAGCCGGCCGTTGGGGCACGTTCGCGTGTGCCCGGTCACGGAACGCGGTTCGATATATCGATTCCGAAAAGGAATTCGTGCGGGAGCGAGGGTACGCTTTGGAATCGGGGGATTGTTACCGCTTATATTTATGAGCCGCAGCTGTCTGATCGCATCTACAATTTACTACCGCGCATCCCGTGCACCTGCGTTTTTTAAATTATCTCGCGAGAAGCCCCGCGAACAGTATTACCGTATGACACGAATTATTCGATCGTATTGAGCCAGGTTATCCTCTCTGTCTCTCTTCTCTCCCCCTCCCAGGTTGTTTATCATATTGTCGGCACTGGTGCGCGCACCCCCCGTGAATTATCTGCCCAATCGCAGCTCCCGTTGACACGTTAACGCTGTCGACAGTATCGAACCACCGTCTTTGGGGAGTTGGCAGGACGCGGATTGGTCGAGGGATCCTCGAATTTAGAGCCCACGAAGTAGGGCTGATTTTTGTTTAAATTGAAACGGCCCTGTGCAACTTGGACCACGTTTTCCGATCTTCAAAACTGTTCCAAAATCCGAAACCGATGTGATACCTGTTTCCAACCCCCGATTATGTCCAATGCCCGAGAAAACAGGCGTTTCAGTCCTATATCTTTACCAGCATCGGAAGCACAGTGCATATGCGGTTGAATTAATCGAAAATGGACGCCCCGGTTGCAGGATTGTAAATATGACAGCGAGTTTAATCTTCCCTCCGCTACGGATATCGTTTCTCTTTCTCAACAAAGAGAGCGTATCCACGTGTAGCACATGGGGCACGGAATTTATCGATGCGCAGCCTCGTTCGAAACAAAAAACGAGACAATTTTATCCCCGCGAAAATCAGCACCCACACACGCGAGTCGCAGTTTTGCAGGTATCTTATGCGACGGTTATAAATTCGCTTGGTTTCCCGAATATTACGTTTTAATAATAAACAACGAGCGGAAATTGCTCGGCTGTTTATCTGATCCGACTAACTTCCAGAACGTGTTGTCACTCGTTTAAAATACAAGATTGCTTTATTGTCGGCGATTTTTTTATCGCTGCATGATGAATAGCTGGTTCTTTCTCGATCGTTGATTCGATTAAACCTACATGATATTCAAGAAAGCTACAAGTACAACTCTCCGGCCCGATATGTCGTGATTAACAAGTGAACTGCTGGTTTTGCACACGCGATTTCTTCGAGATCCAGAATAGATACGAACTTCGGAGAATGTAGAATTTGTATTTTATTCGTTGACGGAGCATTTAATTCGTTAAACGAGCTCAAGTCCTCGAAATTGCTCCGCAAATACCAGCAAGCTGTTGTTATGTTGCTACTTCTTTAAATAGAAAAGTTGTCGATAAAATCGCCTCTGAAAACGGTGGAAAATTTTCTCTCGTGACTGAATGCACTATGGATTTGAAGATTAAAGCATACTCTTTATAACGAGTCATTAGAAACTGATGTACGATTCTTTTGCAACCGTTTTACCGAACTTTGAATGAAAGACACGCTCTTGCACGACTAGACTCATTGGTTTTGTTCTATAAATCAGCTTGGAAAAAATCGCAGAACAGTTCTGAATCCATTTTGAAATTTTTTTAATGCCATGTTGTATACCAACGTCATTTTATTCTACCTAGATAACCGGCTTCCTGTGTTTTTCACCCAAAATACTACACACATGATTTCATCTTTGACTCATTCTCAAACTCTGCCTCATCCTCGACCTCTGTCCTTGCCGCATCATATTCGAATCTTTGCCTGGCCTCGTCACCTTCAAAACTCTGACCTTATCATTCTAGCCCTTACAATTTCTAAAACCCCCACCATTCAAGTTAGAACTAATATATAGAGTGTTCGCGCTATCGCTAGCCAGCGTTTGTTTTGTCAGTAGTAAATATTAGAAAAAAATGAAAGAGGAAGAAGTAGTACTGTTTTTTATGCGCAACACAATGACGTATGTAATTTTTTTGTGTTTACACTATTTTGTTAGATATGGAGGTGACCTTCAATATTTTTAAAATGGAATGCTGTTTATTTTTTTATATTACACGAAAGCGCATGGCTAGACGAATTCATCCGTATACTGCACAGTGACTTTCAAGGTCATGCAAGGTCAGAAATGGAAGAAACATTTTGAATATTTCATATCATTGTGTTTACAAGTATTCTTTATTGGTGAGGCTACAGTGAATGTTCAATATGACTTCCTTGTGCATGAATGCACATTTCAGCTCTATTAATTACATATTTGGTGGCTTCTCTAATGTAGTCCGAGATACTAATGCACATGCTTGTTTTATTATGCTTTTCTTCTAGGTATTTCAATTTACTTTGTCTTTTATTTCCATTGCACTGGTGATAAATGCGTCGGAAGTAATACTGAAATTGTCTCATCATAGAAGAAACTAAAAGTAAACACTATGACAGTGAATGACAACATCATCGGATTCGTATGAATAAGGAATACCTGTAAATATATTGGTATGAAATATTCAAAATGTTTCTTCCATTTCTGACCTTGCATGACCTTGAAGGCCACTATACACTGTACAGCATACGGATAAATTCGTCTAGACACATGCTTTCATGTGATATAAAAAACTATAGAGCATTCCACTTAAAAAATTGAAGGTCACCTTCATATCTAGCAAAATAGTATACACACAAAAAAATTACATACGCCATTGTGTTGCGCATAACAACAGTACTACTTTTTCCTCTTTCATTTTTTTCTAATATTTACTATTTACAAGAAAAACGCTGGCTAGTGATAGCGCGAACATCCTGTATACTCCGTTTTCCCACATCAGTGCAGATTCTCAGATTCTCTGTTCTCCAGAGCACACACTCATTCGTTCGACTGTCGTAGTCTACTGTACATTCCGCTAACGTACAACATATTGTCACCGTGTTTCCGGTTAAGTTCCGTTGTATCTTACGAATAAAATACTAATTAACGGAATAGAACAGTCATCTTCTGATATTCTGCTGACTTTAAGCATCGGTCACAAAGAATCGAAAGCGAATATTAGAAAATGGAAATTACCATATCGTAATAAAATTAATTCTCTATCATGTAACATCAACTTTTTTCCATTCTAAAATATTACGAAAATCGATGTTTGATCGTAGTCAATGCCATCTTGTGGTTTTCTGCTGACTTTAAGCATCGGTCACAAGAAACCGAAGGCTAATATTAGAAAATGGAAATTACCATATCGTAATACAATTAATTCTCTATCACGTAACATGAATTTTTTTCCATTTTAAGATATTACGAAAATCTATCTTTGATCGTAGTCAATTCCATCTTGTGATTTTCTGCTGAATTTAAGCATCGGTCACAAGAAACCGAAGGCTAATATTAGAAAATGGAAATTACCATATCGTAATACAATTAATTCTCTATCATGTAACATGAATTTTTTTCCATTTTAAAATATTACGAAAATCTATCTTTGATCGTAGTCAATGCCATCTTGTGGTTTTCTGCTGACTTTAAGCATCGGTCACAAGAAACCGAAGGCGAATATTAGAAAATAAAAATTACCATATTTTAATACAATTAATTCTCTATCATGTAACATCAATTTTTTTCCATTCTAAAATATTACGAAAATCGATGTTTGATCGTAGTCAATGCCATCTTGTGATTTTCTGCTCACTTTAAGCATCGGTCACAAGAAACCGAAGGCTAATATTAGAAAATGGAAATTACCATATCGTAATACAATTAATTCTCTATCACGTAACATGAATTTTTTTCCATTTTAAAATATTACGAAAATCTATCTTTGATCGTAGTCAATTCCATCTTGTGATTTTCTGCTGAATTTAAGCATCGGTCACAAGAAACCGAAGGCTAATATTAGAAAATGGAAATTACCATATCGTAATACAATTAATTCTCTATCATGTAACATGAATTTTTTTCCATTTTAAAATATTACGAAAATCGATGGTTGATCATAGTCAATGCCATCTTGTGGTTTTCTGCTGACTTTAAGCATCGGTCACAAGAAACCGAAGGCGAATATTAGAAAATAAAAATTACCATATTTTAATACAATTAATTCTCTATCATGTAACATCAATTTTTTTCCATTTTAAAATATTACGAAAATCGATGTTTGATCGTAGTCAATACCGTATTCGTCCGCTGTGCGGCGTTTAGCATAAAAGAGCGGAGAAATGGAAAAGGGGGAAAAAAAGGAGAAAAGACGGGGAAAGTCCGGCGCCATTAGACGGAATCAATCTCTCAATCACCGGAAACGCATAGTATGTCGCGGAGACCGAGGTTAAAAGCGTGCTTCGTTTATCACGGGGAAAAATCCAGTCGCGTCCCGTCCAGTGAGCGAACGGACGTTCCTGCCGCAAGGCGGATCCCTGTACGGCGGGTCATTGACGTCGTAAAGAAGAAAAATGTTTTTTATTGCGCTGACGCCAGCATTGACATAACGGTGTTTTCCTTAGGAGGCGTCTGTATCGCGGCGACGCGACGCGTTTCGAACCGGAGCTCTGTGCACGGTGCTAGGAGCGACGAGCCGCTTGAAAATATTTTTAACGAACCGCACCGGGATTATTTTCGTTCGCTGACACACTTTACCAGCACGAAGAGACAGCCATCGAGTAGAGGGGACGAAGAGAGGTGTCCCGGCCGCAGAGAAAATCAAAGGGAGAGGAGAGCACTCTCGCTTTTTAAGCATTAACTCGTGACTAGCGATGGAACCAACCGTGCTGCAAGTTTGACTAAATCGTATGTGGGAAGGTTAAGTGGCAATTTAGACAGAGCTGGTTGGAATGTAAGCTAGACTACGTCTAGACGTGGTCTAACATTTGCCAAGGCTCATCTTCCAACTGGTCTTGACCGAAGTAAGCTACAGGTAGGTTTAATCATGCATACATCACAAACTTAACTTGATCATAAGGTGCGCGTCCACTAGCAAGTAACTTGCGACACTAGCGAGAGCGACTTGCAGAAGTGCGTACATTTGTTTGGAAATATTGATGCAACTCTGCAAAAAATTTTTTCACTGGAAACAACACATTTCCTTTCATGTAATTCATATACTTAACTTTTCAGTACACAATTTTGTTTCACAAGGAAAATATATTCGACCCATCACGAAGTATGCTAAATATAATTCCCGTCAGCTAAGGGTTAAAGATACACGAATGATTGTGTCACCCATATATGACCGCCGCAGCGGTGAACGTGTTAAACAATTTGAAAGGATCGGTGATCAACGACCACCCAGACAGTGCACTTGGTCCCATCGCTGTTCTTCCTCTCTGTCTCCGTTCGCGCCGGTCCCTTTATCCTCGGCATCAGACTTGGCCAAACAAACGCGGGGTTATTGCGTCACGGCGTTAAGGAGTGCCTCCGGTTGTTTACAATTATTTTTGTCGTCGGTCGAGCGCGCGTGACGCTGTTGTTGCGAAGCGCCGCTCTAAAGATAGCGGATCCGCCATTGATCCCGGACGATGCGTTGCGACGCTTGCGAAATTTCGCCGATTTTTCACGTTTCGTCCAAGCGTGATGTAACCGGAACGGGGTAACCCGTGGCGCAACCATAATGGACCAGGTGACGTTTAAAACCAAAATGTGAGGTACCATTATGTTTTAACATTGGGTAGTTTGTTTGACCACCTAGAACCGAATCAAATAAATACTGAAATCCTGTTCATTTATTGTTCGTGAGTTGGCTTATTGATTTTTGTTTGTGGAAATTATTATTTTATTATTGGAGGATTAGTGTTTATCAAGTAGTATTGTTCAGGAATTTTGACAGAAGTGCATCGGGGCAGTCGCAATAATTGCCGAAATATCAACTTTTTCGATGTTGTGATTTAATACATTCTTGTTCTTAATTTTTTACGGTGAATCAAATAATATATAATAATTGTAGCGTTTTATTTAAATAAAATAGCACAATCGCACTTTGAAACCTGAAATTCTGTTCATTTATTGTTTGTGAGTTGGCTTACTGTTTTCCGTTGGACGGACTTTTATTTAATTAATGGAGAAATGATGTATATCGTCGAGATGTTCGATTTTTGCAGAAGTGGATCAGCAACGAATACCGATCGAAATATTAAGTTTTTCGATATTGCGACTTAATACTTTCCTGTTCCAAACTACATGAAGAGTCAAATAATATATAATAATTGTCGCGTACCATTTAGAAAAAATATCACAATCGCATTTTGAAACCTGTAATACTGTTCATTTATTGATTGTGAATTAGCTTACTGTTTTCCGTTGGACGGACTTTTATTTAATTACTGGAGAAATTATGTATATCGTCGAGATGTTCGATTTTTACAGAAGTGAATCAGTGCAATTGCAATAAATGCCGATCGAAATATCAACTTTTTCGATATTGCGACTTAATACTTTCCTGTTCCAAACTACAGGAAGAATCAAATAATATATAATGATTGTCGCGTTCCATTTAAAAAAATAGCACAATCGCACTTCGAAACTACATTGATCTTTCATCGACTTCAGTAAAAAATCGGCATTCTCGTCGATAGAGCTTGAAAAAGAATGCGAAAATGCTCTCTGTAATAGAAACAGAGTTATGTATAGTTACTAGCCCCAGTTAGTTACAGTTGTATACCTAGGATAGTTGCCAGTCCAGTTGCTATATTCGTCCTGTATAAATACAGTGCGTTGCATGAATGTACCACCCCCCCCCCATATTTTCAATGATTCGAGCTTCCGGCCGAAAATTGTGGATAATATTCTCAAACCCCAATTCGTAGCGTATAAACAACAAATTATATAAAGAAAGATTGGCATGTTAATGTAAATACTAAACTGGCCAGCGTAAAAATGTATTCGCAATCAATGTCTCAAGTAGAATCGGTCTGCAATGACCAGACACTGGACGCACAACTCGTGTTTCCGTGACCGAATTTTTCGAATATATTTGTTCATCATAAATGAAGGTTTCCGGAAGATTTGTTGATTTCCTTTGCCGTTTCACAACGTAGGTAAAGGTGTGTAGAAAAGCGAATTTGCGCAGCGTTTCTCGTGTACCAACAGCATGGATCGATTATCATCGCATGGTTGTTCATTAACGTCGACTGAAATATCAATTGATTGACAACGCGCGTCTGTAATAAGCGGAAGTCTGAATTTGTGAAGCATCGATCGGCAGGCGGTAATTAATTAGACGGGAGTGTTTAATCGGTTCCCCCCTGTAAGGGTTGGTTTTCATACGGAAAACTCGAGCGTGTTCGGAACGAGCAAGCGCCTCGCAGCCTGGGCGCTTTAAGTTCGATAGTTCGATCAAGTTTTGCGATACTCCGATGTTATTGCCCATAAAAATATCTACGCTAGGCAGCGGCGGCGGACTTAAGTGACTCGATGACGCGTTTAACTCGCCTTTATAATGGCCACCATAAATATAAAAACGATCGCCGTGAAATATTCGAATATTTTTACGTTCTTTTATACTCGCGCCGCACGTCGCGCCGGGACGAAGAAAGCAGAGGAGTAAAAAGCTTAGCCCGTTGAATGAATATTTAACGAAGACCTTCTTCCTGTGTATCGATAAACATTGTGTCCTGCGGAGAGAAGAGGATTCCTATGCTCACGCATAAGTCTGAAATGCAAAAGGATAACCCATTTACGTCCCACGGCAAAGCCGAAACTATTTTCTTATCCCGGAACCGGGCTACATATTACCTCCATTTATAAATAAATTTGGAAAACAGCGGGAAAATTGTTTATTCTGTTTGTGTTATACTTCTTTGTACGGGATATTGTAATATTATTCACGAACTGTTCATGGTGTAAACACCGTGATTATTTAATATCGTGAATGAATTTTGTGTGTAATTCCTGGTTGTAAATTAGTTTACAAGAGCCTGGCACAAGCTATTCAAATTCTTGCTAACCCTTCGACAATAATGTTCAAGTCTATTTTGACACAGAATCTATGTATAACAACATTCAGCATCGATGCTTAAATATTAATAACAGAAGAATAAAGTGAAGCCTTAAAGTTTTAGGTTTGATTCGTAATTTACAAAGCAGGGCTTTCCTGTATACGCAATGGTCTACAGATAAAGTGCAGAACATGACAAAATTATTTAATTATCTGAAAAACAAAAAATCAGCTATGAAATATAAAATAAATTTGGTACAGCACAATTAATGTCTATTAATAAGCTCCTGGTGGATAAAGTGTTAAAAACAAGAAATGCATTTATATTAACGTCCTCCTATCCTAAGGGAATAATTCTCCCACAGATACCATCCTGAACCCCTCAAAATAATTTCCCGTCGTTCCACAGTGTTCCCACCTGCCCGGGACAAGGAGCAAAGAATTCATCAGCCGTGGACAATGCGACGAGCTTCGGCCAGGCAATTCGCTGACGCTTAATACCCTCCAGAATCATGGAATTAATACGAGTTCGAAGGCGCCCCGTAGGCTTAACGCCATTTACTGGGACATACTCCGAGTGGAAACGAGCCGAGCCGAGCTGAGCCGAGCCGTGTGATTCAGAACGCAATCTCTTCGGCATTTGGAATGAAAGGAGAAACAGTATCCCTGGTGCCCGTTCCACTGAGGGCATCGAGGACCGCAATGAAATGTTTATAATAGCGCAAATACACGCGTGCAATCCGAATGAAATCCCAAACTCGTTTGTATGCAAATTCAAGACCGTTTCCACCTGTCTCTCTCTTTCTCGACCGGTTCTCCGCCCCCTCTTTCTTCCCTTTCTTCCACCCATTCCTTCATCCCCTTCTCTTCCCTGACTATTTCCCTCTTTCTCGCTCGTTCATGGTTGCACTTCGCGGTAATTAAGCGTCACTAAGAGGCATTGCGTTTTACCGTTCTTAACCGAAGCCTTTGCGATTAATTGTTGTTTATCGATCCGGCCAATTTCAGCGCACCTCTTTTTCTTTTTCACGCGAAAACGTGACCGTCGATCGATTAATCGAACCAACCCCCTCGACCAAACGCTGAGTTTCGTGGGGTTTGGGGAGGGGGGGAATTGGGCCGCTATTTTATTGGAATTATCGTTTCGCCTGTGAACCCCTTGTCGAATGATTTATTTCGCTGCTACAATGAATAAGACTACTTTCATCTTTGATCGTTTCATGTAAGAAATAGACAATTTTTAATCAACGATTTACATAGAATTTTATTTAGACTGGAAGGGAAAGAGAATTATATATATTATATAATATAATAAAGGGAATAGCTCCGGTTGTCCGCCGTGTCGAGCGGTCGTGCTTCTTGACTCCTCGAGGGGTACACCCCGCAGTCGGGGGGATATTATCTTCGCGCTTAGCGCAAGCCGCTTTGTCGCACTCTTCGCGGCATTACTATATTTTGATCGCCCACCGTATGTTCAAAATGTGAGATTATAAGTGAGACACAATTGGTCAAATTGACGTATAAAACGTAAACGGATGGAGACTATACGAGGACACATTGCGCAACTAATTTTGAAGCGGTTGTATGAGAATGATTCGATTGAAGAGGAAGACTGGAGTTTGCGACCGCGTGCGAAAATAATCAGCGCATCAAGTGGGAATTTTCTTTGATTCTCTCGGGCATCGGTTAAATATTAAATCGCGGACTGAATAAGACTGTTCGGTTAACGGGAGGTTAGTCAATCGCGGCTCAGAATTTCCACGGGAGCTTGAGTCGAACAGCGTTTAAGACGCTCTGGGATGCTTCGGAACGACGCCCGGGATATCTTTCGCCGGGACTTTCGAGCGTTTTTATCGCTTTTCGAAAAATTCGGCAAGCGCCGCCGCCGTTTCCGGGTCACCGGCGGCGTCAACGAGTTTTCCTCGGGGCGAGAACCCTCTTTTCCGATTTCGCATCGTATATTTCCCACTTTCAGAAAGAGTGGAGAAGGTTAGCTCGGTGAAGCGGTCCGATGGGGGTTGAACGAGGGGTCACGCGGGGGTGCAGGGGGTATCTGGTTTTACTACCGTCGGCAAATTGCGTTTCGTATCAGCTCCGAATTGCGGATTTGGGACGTAGACGCGAATAAGGAGGGATGCGAATGGGGAAGGAGAAGACCGACGCTAGGAAACACCGAGACCGACGCTAGAAAACACCGAGACCAACCCGCAAACAAACTGTAACGGAGTCTCTGAACAAGGAATGTTATTAAATTTCGTCGGACGCGTCGATCTTTCTCTTCAATTTGCGTTTCTTATCTCCGTGGACCGGAGATTTCAACGGTACGAATTTTAAAGGTTGATTTTCTAATAAGATCTTTCAACCCTCATCCACCGCTTGCGTTGATGAGATAAAATTTTTTGGTCTGAACAAGTAGTGCGTACTATATATTGATTTATTACTTCTGGATGATATAAACAATTTTATTTTAATTCTCAGGGTGGAAATCACCCTCTTCAAACAGATATTATAGAACAATTTCTTTGTGTTTGTGTTGTAAGCTGTATTTTCTTTAAAATCTGACATTATACATATGTGAGAAATATAAATGATATACTGAATAATGTATGAATGTGGACTAGGAGGATTGCAAATGCTAGACAGCATAAATACTTACAAATTATTAATCACGAAGAACAAGACAAATTTGGACAATGAATGTCAGGAAAACATAAATATTAAGTCAAAGTCCGACAAACTAAAATGACCTACCGAATATTACAACGAATAGTAAATATCTAAAAAAATAGTAAATATTACCTACCGAATAGTAAAAGTTCATAAAGTACCGAAAAATGCTGCAGGGTGGCATAAAAAGTCAATAGACCATTTCAAATTCGAATTTGCCTGTAGATTGAAATTTGAAAGACGGAGCATATAATTTTGAAATTCAAAGAATTACGGTTCAGGAAATATTCAATAATATTTCTGGCAAACCTGATGAGGCAATGGTCGACACGGGGTAGGTTCTTACGTAAGAAGAGTGTGTGCTTTGCATATTTGTGGCGGATCGATTTCCGAAACAGATTCTTGCCCCGGCGGGAAAGACAAATTGCGCCAGAACTCCGAAAACTTTAACACCCTCGGACTTCCCGCTGGGAGAATTATGTGATACTTCGATTCAAAACACGTTTCTCCGGTAACGCCGTAAAAAACTAGAACAAACATGTTTGTCACGTGTTACAGAGACCGCGCAAAACAGCTCCCGCTTCCGTCTCTCTCCGTCTCTCTCGAACCAGTGTGCTCTGCCCATCCCTTGGTTGACTTCAAAGAGATGTAAAATTATTTTTCCCTGTGCGTTACACAAACAAGTTGCTCGTGTGTCAACGAATACGTCGCGCTTCCTCTCGTACTGCTTTTTATCTTCTCTCTTTCGGGAGAATGCCATCGATCAGATCGAACGTTGCTGAAATATAACGTAAAACAGAAAAATTCAAAACTCTGTTCGAAAATTCATGTTTCACTTGCTATTTAATCTTTAGCGATGTCACTGTTTTATTTTTAAATTACTTTAAATATTGTAAGTTTGCTTTTCACATATTTTTATGCAGGGTGGCTCAAGCAGGGCAATAACGAAATTCGTTTATTGTAAATAAATCATTGTTTCAATCGTATATAGTATTATAAAAGTAAACTGCGGTTTGTATGCAGTTACAGTAGAAATAGGTAGATCAAATAAACGGCAAAGACATTTAAAGAGTTTAAAAACATCTTTGCGTTATTTTCAACTCCTTAAAATTATTGAAAAGAGAACTAAATGTCTATGTGGAACTTATACCTTGTAATTAGTCCAACCAATTTTGATTGTGCGTCAAAAATTCGCAGTCTAACAATAAGTAGTATTGTTGGGTCTGAAAATTTTTAAGTAACTGTCCACACTTTAAGAGTGAAATCTCTTTTAAAATATTGAAACTGCATTACAAATAAATCAAATTTTAATTTTTTAGTTCATTTTAGTCAACAGTAATAAGGGATGAATCATCCCCTATGTACTACGATTTTAGAAAGCAGATGCTGAACACTAAAACAATAATAATTTGAATGTAAACCTTTCCGTGTTGATTCTCAAAGGTCATCGAAGTGCTCCAAAAATTAGGGTACTTTATTTACGATTCACTAGTAAAACGCTGGTAAAACAATAACAAAAATAGATCAAGAATTTATCCGATGCCATTCATCCTCTGGCGACACGAATAAATGACGAGAAGTTCCCGAAAATTCCCCTATTCAAACCACAGAGACAGATCAAGACTCGTAAAAATTCGGACATCTCGGTCAACCTCCTATCATCCCGCGAAACAAGTCGCACAAACTCCCCGAAAATAATTCGAATTTAAATCTTTCTGTGGCGATCCTTCACAGCAGTCAATTTTTATCAAAAATTAGAGTACTTCAGCTACAAGTTACACGCATAGATCAATCACAGAAATGCACCCTCTAGCGAGACAGATAAAAGACGACACTATTCGAGAATTTTACTACTACAGCCACGGAGATAGATTGAGAATCATAAAAATCCTGAGATCTCGTTCATCCTCTATTCTGCGAAGCAACCCTCATAAGACCCCCGATAATAATTCGAATTTAAATTCTTCTGTGACAATCCTTGAAAGCTGCCAATCTTGACCAAAAATTAGAGTACTTCAGTTACAAGTTACACAGTAGATCAATGACGGAGTGATCAGATCTGATTGACCAGATCAATTCGCGAAAACACACCCCCTTGGCGGAACAAATAAAAGACGAGACTATCCGAAGTTTCTGTTATTCAGGTCACAGAGGCAGATAAACATGCAGCGTCGTAAAAATTCCGAGATTCCGTTCAAGCCCCTTTTCGTCCGGCGAAACAACCCCCATAAGACTGAACGCCGTCCAAATCTGGTAATGCTGTCGCGTGACCAAAATCGAACGCAGTTGCGCCGCGTTCACACAGGCTGGCGGTATAGCGTTGTCAGATACCGATGCCAGGAAATTTTCCCATAAAACGCAGGTGTACAAGCGGTTTAAATCACACAGCCTGCGCCAATAGCGGCGAGCACGTGCGTCAACCCCTTGTATCTTGTCCGACACACATAGAACAACGTCTATGGTCCATATTTGTGACGCGTCCGGCACTAAGTTATACTGGAGATTGGAATTAGTCTAAAGATTTACACTTCCATCTTCGATACTCGTAACGCATATACTCTTTTTCTCACTTTCTGCCTCTCACCTGTTTTTCTCCCTCGATTTTCGAAGCCTGTTTTACTGGCGTAATTTTGCCGTGATTTTTGGCGATTTTCTACCGATTTCTGGGCATTATTTTCTATTTTTTATTTTTATTAGGGAGGTATTGATTTTTGGATCCATCTTCTTGAATTTGCACTCGATGCGCTGATTTTTAGAGGCTCTAGAAGGACTCTTCCGCATTATTTTCTATTTTTATTATTATCAGGAAGTTATTGATTTTTGGAGCCATCTTCTTGAATTTGCACTCGGTGCGCTGATTTTTAGAGGCTCTCAAAGGATTCTTCCGAATTGTTTTCTATTTTTATTATTATCAGGAAGTTATTGATTTTTGGAGCCATCTTCTTGAATTTGCACTCGGTGCGCTGATTTTTAGAGGCTCTCAAAGGATTCTTCCGCATTATTTTCTATTTTTATTATTATCAGGGAGGTATTGATTTTTGGATCCATCTTCTTGAATTTGCACTCGGTGCGCTGATTTTTGGAGGCTCTCGAAGGATTCCTCCGCATTATTTTCTATTTTTATTATTATCAAGGACTTATCGATTTTTGGATCCATCTTCTTGAATTTGCACTCGGTGCGCTGATTTTTAGAGGCTCTCAAAGGATTCTTCCGCATTATTTTCTATTTTTATTATTATCAGGGGGTTATTGATTTTTGGATCCATCTTCTTGAATTTGCACTCGGCGTGCTGATTTTTGAGGCTATCGAAGGATTCTTCCGCATTATTTTCTATTTTTATTATAATCAGGGAGGTATTGATTTTTGGATCCATCTTCTTGAATTTGCACTCGGTGCGCTGTTTTTTGGAGGCTCTCGAAGGATTCTTCCGCATTATTTTCTATGTTTTAAAGAATGTCTTTTGGAAACTTCTTCTGAATTATTTTTTGTTGTTGACATTGCGCAAATTGCGTACTGCAAAATGATTAAAAACATTTATTTTATAAAAATGATCTCCAATTTTCAATACTCATAGCACACTTATGCGGAGTGACTCAAAAGTCATAAGATCTATTTAAAATGGAATAATTCTTTTATGTTGTTAAGCTTCACAATGATTTTAATAATGAATCATATTTTCTTTCGGAAGACATATAAAAATTGTTTTAAATTTTTAGCCTAATGAAATTTTTAGTCGATAAACTACACCCTTCGTTCAATTCTTTACATTTTTAGTTGCTGTAAAAAATAGCTTTGAATTTATATAAAAACTTACGATAAAATTCACGTTAAACGATTTATTTAATATTAATTTCTGCCTCAATGTAAATAAAATGTTGTATCAAATTATTAATGGCAGAACTAACCACCTCTCGTTTAATTTTTACGCGTTTAGGCTATCCTGAAAATTTTTTTGTAATTTACATGAGAATCTATAATATACTAGTATTAAAAAGATATTTCTATTATTAACTTTTGCCACAACTTAAAGAAAATCCTGCACCAAATTTGTAATGGTTCAATTTTTTATTTTTGCTTTTCTACATATAAGTCACTCTAGAAAGTTCTTTTTGGCTTGTATTATAAGATTCCCAGCATTCTCATATGAAAAAGATGGATCAGTCATTGTGGAATAATTTTCTAGTTTCTAGAAGATTGTCTTTCAACCAGGTTCTTTCGAAATTGAATTCGCCGGATCAGTAAAATCGTCGCCGGAGGAAGGGGACATGCACATAAACGAAGCAAGCAACGAGAACGCAAACTGATGGTTGACCTTGCCGGCCAATTCCATCGATTGACCGCTAATAATGTCCGCGTCGTCGAAGCACAAGCGGCTTCGGGCAACGATTTGTATAGAAAATTGTTACGATCGGAGGAAGTGATTAACCGGAAACCCGGCCGCAGAAGAGTTCGCCACGGACTTGCCTGTAACGATTGAAGTTTCGCGATAAAACCCTGCAGGGGAATATATTGTGTATCACTAGCCAGTTTACAAGTGAAACTTCTGACGGTGTCGTAAAGCGACGGGGTTCGACGCCGCAATTAATTAATACTTGTTTTATTACCCTGAAAGAGATAAGCTAATGACTTGATTAAGTACTTCGCCCCGGAGATCAATCTTCGCTAATTTGTACGCTGACATTTAAATCGACGCGGTTACCAAACATTTTAGAAAGTTACTCCTTTCTTGGTAAAGAGAAAATCGCACTTTAGAATTTAGAACAATTGTAATGCAATTATTCTAGAAATTGAGGTTAGGTAGTCTGAGAGCAGTCGACGCAAATCGTCAGCTGCTTAAAATTAATTCAACTTAGAGAAATTCAGCTTTGATAGTCCGAAAGTGTCTTTAAGTGTAACTTGAATTTGTGGGTCTATCTTGACCCAGCTGTTCAGTGTTGAAACTATTAGAGTAGTTAAAATGAAGCATTGCAGAATTTTGTATATAAAATTTTGTTATCAAATATATAGAAAAACTTTTGTGGGAATTTATTCAATTTCATGTATGTTTATTGTAGAATGAAAATTAATCAATATATGAATAGATGCATGCTTGTGATTTCAATAATAATATTAAATCTAGTTATTTGGCTGCCTGTCTAGTGTCAACCCTTGAATGCACTATGCAACTTTAATGGTGATGTAACTGTTACATTGTAACTGAAGGCAAATTGATGATGTAACAGTTTGGCGACTTAGATAATCCTGATTTATATAACTACGATTCTAATGCAGCAAGGAAAGAATCGATTCCCTTTCACCACTCTAATATGAACCTATATTAAGTAAATTATATTAACAAACTATTTAAAATTAATTTAACGAGATGAATGGATATTTAGAAACCTATTTTAAAATATTGATGAGCAAGAATCAAAGAGGATTAGAATTAACATTTAATTTTCTGGTTTATAGCAAGTAATTTCAATCATCAATTATTTAAAAATAAATTACTGAGGTGAATGTATATTCAGAGACCAATTTTAAAATATTGATGAGCAAGAATTAAAGAGGATTAGAATTAACATTTAATTTTCTGGTTTCTAGTAAGTAATTTCAATCATCAATTATTAAAAATTAAATTACTGAGGTGAATGTAAATTTAGAAACCTATTTTAAAAGATTGATGAGCAAGAATCAAAGAGGATTAGAATTAACATTTAATTTTCTGGTTTATAGCAAGTAATTTCAATCATCTATTATTTAAAAATAAATTACTGAGGTGAATGTATATTCAGAGACCAATTTTAAAATATTGATGAGCAAGAATTAAAGAGGATTAGAATTAACATTTAATTTTCTGGTTTCTAGTAAGTAATTTCAATCATCAATTATTAAAAATTAAATTACTGAGGTGAATGTAAATTTAGAAACCTATTTTAAAAGATTGATGAGCAAGAATCAAAGAGGATTAGAATTAACATTTAATTTTTTGGTTTCTAGTAAGTAATTTCAATCATCAATTATTAAAAATTAAATTACTGAGGTGAATGTAAATTTAGAAACCTATTTTAAAAGATTGATGAGCAAGAATCAAAGAGGATTAGAATTAACATTTAATTTTCTGGTTTCTAGCAAGTAATTTTAATATCAATTATTTCAAATTAAATTACTGTAGTGAATGTATATTTGGAAACCTATTTTAAAATATTGATGAGCAAGGGGCAAAGAGGAGTAGAATTAACATTTAATTTTCTGGTTTCTAGCAAGCAATTTTAATCATCAATTATTTAAAACTAAATTTCTGAAGTGAATGTATATTTAGAAACCTAATTTAGAATATTAATGAGCAAGAGTCAAAGTGGATTAGATTAAACATTAAACTTTCTGGTATCTGGCAAGTAATTTCAGTCATCAATTATTTAAAATTAATTTACTGAGGAGAGCATGAATCGAAGAGGACTAAAAGCAGCATTTAATGTTCCAGCTTGCAGTAGTCAACTTGAGTCATCATTTGCTTAAAATTAATTCAACGAGGTTCAATGTAGAGAAACCTATTTTAACCATCTATCTACCGGAAGCCTATCAATAAGCTTTTCAATAATTGCGCTGTACCAAATGGAAAATTAAAAATCTTTTTTTACATAGGGATCCTAAGCAAAATGATTAGATTACATTATTGAGGCTGAGTTGTTGGTTTATAACTGAAGTTTCTGTAGAAGGATCGTCCAAAAAGTATGGAATAATCGCCGGCAGATAATACGTTCTTCGACGAGCAAGAATCAGAGCGTGGAGGCAGCACGATCTCCGAAAGAAACGGTTAAAAAGGATCGGCAATAAAACGAGCAGGCTAAAGGCAGTAATTCTGAGGCAGTAATTTTCGTCTAGCAAGGAAAAAGCAGGAGAGCAACCGAAATCTCGGGGAAACAATTGAAATTTCCATCCGTTCCTCGGCGGCACACTCGCGGCGGGGTTTCATTCCCATAAATACGTTGCCGGGGCAAACGAGTCGCCCCGTAAATTCCCGGGGAACGGGCTCCACGCGATTTCCTGGCGATACAAGTTGCCCGAACTCTGTGCTAAAAGCCAATCTCCAGCCGGGTGCGATTAGCGTGACCGTGCTTTCCTCCTCCTCCTTCTCCAGCCTCCTCTCCTCCGGCTCTCCTCGTCGTCGTCTTCGTCATCGTCAATTGAGCAGCCGCAACCTGGGGGACGAACTTCCGAGATAGATAATACCCGAGGATGTCCAAGTTGGAAGACCGAGTCCCTCCAACCCCCAAGACCCCTCCCGGAGATCCCCCCAAACCCCACTCCAATACCCTTCTTCGCTTCTCGAAACTACCAGGCACGAACACAACCGAGCCGAGGGTACGCCGCGTGGATGTGTTTGTAATTCTACTTTCCGCATGATTCAATTTATTTCCGTGGCGCCTCGGCTCTGCCGACTGCTTCGAGTCCATCGAAAATGTACGTACACTCCCACAGAACGGGGTAGCTAGTCAACCCTCTTGGTAGACCCAGAGAAAGGGCTGGAACCGACCGGTCCCGGGCGTAAAACAAATAAAAAGGCTAAAGGACCGAGCCCTGTATTTACGGGGTCACGGAAAAGTCTTCCGCTGTCATTCCTTTTCCGCTTGTTCACTCTCATTGTTCGTTCTCTTCTCTCTCTCTCTCTCTCTCTCTCTCTCTCTCTCTCTCTCTCTCTCTCTCTCTCTCTCTCTCTCTCTCTTTGCTACGATTCACCTCGATTTGCGATAATGAGCTACGAAACTCTTTTAACTGTGTGGTACATTTACCGGCGCGGACTCGCCCCGAGAAACATTTCGGGGGCCAAATCCGTGAAATTCCATTTCCTTCCGGCGATCGGTCTTGCTTCCGCTGGCTAACGAAAAACCGTGGGACAAAATTAATCTCGGGGGAGGTTCAAGGTGCTAAATAAAAAAAGAAGAACATATTTGAGACCCGCGAGATTGCACACCGGGTGGCCCCGAAAGTAATGGCCTGGTTAGAAACGTTGTGATCGTTTATGTCGGTCGAGTTGTCAGCTCTTTACTGGCTAGTATTCCTAAGCAAAACTATTAGATTACGTTACTGGGTGTCAGTTGTGTGTGAATTCCAATCACACGATTGAAATTGCTATTGCTGTTGAAGGAGAGATTAAAAAAATTGGTGTGTGCTTAGACCACATGGCTGAAGTTAAACTTCTTTCTTTGATTTTTCTTCGAATTTTTATTAACACTTTATGACATTTAATTTTCTATGATTCTATTATTGAAACAGTTGGCTTGCGATAGCTAAAATATGATATAAATATTCTTGATTCAATTTTGTCTAAATGTTTTGTAAATACTGCATCGAGAGTTGTTTCTGATCTTATTGTCGCTTCATTAGGATAATTTACCATTTCCAATCTTAATTTACTTCTAAAAAATTCTATTAATTATTTTGATTGTTCCGATGCGAAGTTCACGTTGAAATCTCCACTTAATATCATCGGAATTTTATCACAATCTTTATTAGAGAATGTCGAACCCTCAATCGTATATGCTAATAGAATAGAATTTCGTTTCATCGTTTCATCGCCAGATCGGTTTTACGCCTACCGCGTCGAGATTTTGCGCCTAACGCGCTAAAAGAAGTTTCACTTAAGAAATTCGTAGCTATTGACCACAAATTTTCAAAAATTAGGAAATAATCACCGGTGGATAATACGGATAATGCAAAATATGAACGCGAATGTCATTCTTGAGGCTAGTTGACAATAAGACCCAGAAAGGGTTCAAAGATAAGTGACCGTTCCAACGATATCACAGCCAACTGGCCGGTGGTTATGAGTAAAATGCGTCTCCGGAGATCCGTGGTAGGGCTCATCAATTATTCGATGCGAAATTACGTTTATTTCCGGATCAAAGACACGCGAAAGACATTTCAGGAGGAAGTTCGCGAAACGGTTACGTGGTCTCATCGATTCTAACACCGGGGGCCGTGTGCACCGGCACACAGGAATCGATCTTTCGCAGCTCGAAGCCCGAGCCGAGCGGAGCGGAGTTGAAACAAACGACTTGGTCTCGCTGCCACGAAGGATTAACAGAAATTTATGCAGCAACATCTGCCACCGGTGTCTCAGCGTTCTCCTGTTCCTGATTCAATCGCGGCACGCAGCTGGGCCACGCCGAGCGTTAACATCTTCGAAGTTGGCAGACGACTTAGCATTTATCACGCGAGATTAATTAATGACAGCGAGAGACCCGCGCGCCCCGTAAGAGTATACCTGGCGGACCGTGGATTCTCTCGTATCCGACTGTCTTTCGTTGTCTTTCTCTGTCTTGGTCGATCTTATTCTCTCTCTCTCTCTCTCTCTCTCTCTCTCTTTCTCTCTTGTGCGGGATCGTTTCGCTTTCTTGCAGAAACAGCCTCGGGAGCCTGACGAGATTCGTCTCGCGAACATCTGGCGAACTGTCCATCTTTTTCTGTTTTCTTCCTTCGCTTTTCAATGCTCGCAGAAATTAAACAGAAGGCCACAGGTGCGCCGCATTTCCACTTGTTTACCGCCAACCGCTGCCCGATTGTTTCCAGCGCCTTTTTTTTCAAATGGAAATTACGACCGCCACTGTCCAGGGCAGGCATTGCGTTCTTGATGATACGATGTGGAACAGCCTGGATCATTGAATCTAGGTTTTTCTGTGGTTGGCGGAGAACCAGTTTCTCAAATATGTTGGCAGGATTTTATGCGGACTCCTGTTTCCATACCCTGGTCAGTTTTGGTTTATTATTTTCTTTTAGAGCTGCGTTTCTCTCGAGTATACGCGATCGTGTTTTATTTTGATTAACTATTTTTGACACTATAAATTGGTGATTTATTTTGTTTAATTATTCTTGTCTTTACGACACGGTGTTTTATTTTGGTTAACTATTTTTGACTCTGTGAAGTGGTGATCTATTTAGTTTAATTATTCTTGTCACTACGACACGGTGTTTCATTTTGATTAACTATTTTTGATACTGTGAAGTGGTGATTTATTTTGTTTAATTATTCTTGTCTCTACAGGATGGTGTTTCATTTTGTTTGGAGTTTAATACAATATAATTTATACCAATAGGGATATTATGACACAATTTAATGGAAGAGTCAAGAAAAACGATATGAAAATTTAGTAGCATCGATGAATTATTTTACATTTTCTAAAATCATTAAAGAAAGGTAGAACCTTTTATTTAACGGTTCATTCGCATAGATAAATTTTCCGAGAAATTTTTATTTTTTGATCTATAATAATATCGTTAAAATAAATATTGCAATCATTTTGGACTCATTTTATAGCTCGAACCCTCCTACTTTCGCAAACCGTCGTTTATCTTTTCTGTTTAGGATATTTGTGCACAATATAGGACAAGGATGGGTATTTTTGCCTCAATTGAGACAAAACCGTCCCCACCATAGTGCCCACTGTCCCCCACCAGCATCTTCCGTTACCATAGAGGCCATAGAGGAAGGAAATGCTTCTCCCGTTGCGAACAGTGCGCAGGCCTCGCGCATGAAAGGAAGGTTGGTGGGAGAAGCAGGCGTTTGAGGGGCCCCTATCATATTAATCTACAAATTTAATCGTCTGTATAAGCATAAAAAAATTTGTTTCTAAATGGGTCTACTACAGATTTGAAGACTAAATCTTCCTCTTTACAACGACTGTTTAAAACTTAAACAACGATTTTTTTGGCTGTTTTGTACAACAGAAATGAGGAACAAATTTGACCGTGGAAGGTCTTCACAGTGTACCTCATATTATTACAAAGATGCCAGAACACCTGTCAACCAAAGCTCAATAAATCAACTAAATCAGTAATCGTAGATAAAGTTTCAAGCATTCGATAAAAAGGAGAATCTTCAATCTTTAACTCTACGGTAGATTCAGTCACGAGAAAAATAGTTCAATGTTTTTACAGACGTTTGGTTCTGAAACATTTTGGATAAACAGAGAGTATTAAATCGCTCGGCGACGTGAAAAATGTTTCAATTGATCGGCAATCTGACAATAAGTATAGCGATTGCTAATTGATCAGCGTGTATGGTGGGAGAACGGTGCGCGCAGTATGTTACACAGAAAAATAAGAGGCGAGGCGCGTAGTCGCATTAATAGTCAGGGCGGAGAGAGATGGTGTTGGGAGGGCGCCATTATTTGGAATCGATTACGGGCGCGCACAATCGCGGCTGACAATAATTAAAATTGCAGCATAGTAATTCGAATGATTAAGGGGAACGCGGCGCGCAATTATCGCCGGCCCGCGTGCCCCGAAAAGGAGATAAATAACGAAGCCGTATAAATTTTCCCGCGTTTCTGTCCTCGGCGACGGCGGTAACAAATTCGACTATAATCAACGCTCGATATCGCGTTGAAAACCGCTTGCGTCCGCCGCACAGTGGTCCAAAATCCCGAAAACGTGGTCAAAACCCCAAGACGTTCCCGGATTTTATTGAAAATTTGTATTCGAAGGTTTTCGTAGTCGCTAATTACAAATCCGAATTCAAAATTGAGAAAACAAAATAGCGGATGCAATATGATGGTCGGCTATTTGAAAAATTATTCGATTTCCACGAAAATTGGTAATAACAACTTCGGCGCGCGTTTTATTATTCATTCGCCTGGTCAACAAAAAACAACCATGTTTGCTACATCAAAGAAAGCGCATTAAAGCGAGATCAACGCGACAGTACTATTGCGTTTTGCAAGTCTGCCAATTATCCTTGAAAACAAATCAATTTCTCCGGCAATTACCTCGATCACACCCCGAATCCAATTTCCCAGAATTCCATCGCGAGTAATTATATCCATGAATATTTTTCCTTCCATTCGCGTTGCACGTTCATTGCAGACATAACCGTTCGCCCGGTTGTACGTGTGTTTCGGGGAAAATTGTACTAATAATAATTAGTTTTCTTTAAAAATTGAATAAAGTTGAAAATAACGTATGGGCATCCTTAAATTGTTTTATTCTATCGATTGTTTTAATTTCCTCATTTTAGCCATAAATTCATAAACTTCGAAGTCTAATAATAACTAGGAATTTATTGTTTTCCTTAAAAATTGAATTAAGTTGAAAATAACGTATGGACATCCTTAAATTGTTTTATTCTCTCGATTGTTTTCAATTTAATTTCCTCATTTTAACCATAAATTCATTAAATTTGCAGTCTAATAATAATTAGAAATTTCTTGTTTCCTTTAAAAATTGTATGAAGTTGAAAATAACGTATGGGCATCCTAAAATTGTTTTATTCTATTATTGTTTTAATTTCCTCATTTTAGCCATAAATTCATAAAATTCGCAGTCTAATAATAATTAGAAATTTCTTGCTTTCTTTAAAAGTTGAATGAAGTTAATAATAACGTATGGGCATCCTTAAATTGTTTTATTCTATCGATTGTTTTAATTTCCTCATTTTAGCCATAAATTCATAAAATTCGCAGTCTAATAATAACTAGGAATTTCTTGTTTTCCTTAAAAATTGAATAAAGTTGAAAATAACATATGGGCATCCTTGAATTGTTTTATTCTCTCGATTGTTTTCAATTTCATTTCCTCATTTTAGCCATAAGTTCATAAAATTCGCAGTCTAATAATAATTAGAAATTTCTTGCTTTCTTTAAAAATTGAATGAAGTTGAATATAACATATGGGCATCGTTAAATTGTTTTAAGTTTCGTGTATTCATTTTGTCCATGAACGCATACAATTTGCAGTCTAGTAACTAGAGTACAACAATCGTCAGAGCTTCGGGCCGAGAAAAATGGAGCAAGTGGTTCAAAAGCGATATTTTCAGCTGCCCGTTAATATACGGATGACACGGTAGTCAGCGTTCATAAACCAGGGTCGCAATTTATCATATTACCCTATCGATTCGGCGGCCATTACAGAGGCTCGCAGCCGCAAACACACGCACGGTCAGACAGGCCAAAAAAAAAAAAAGAACGGAACAGTACGTGCTCGAATCTAATTTATTCGTCGTTTATCGTTGGCCACCCGGTATATTGAACTAGCACGCGCCGCTATTTTTCACACGCTAACGTTTTCGCCACGCGGCGCGATGATCTCGTCGACGATAACTTCTGCAATCAAAATCTCGATTGCGCACCCCCTCCCCTCCCGTTTCAACCACCCCCTTCTCTTTTCGCCGCGTTCTCCGACCGCTGCTATTTTCGCCGCGTTTTCCGAATTTTCCTATCGATGCATTACGAGCACGGACACCGGAAACGTGTTCGATGTTTATAAAACGTTTTACTGGGCGACCGCCAATCATTGTTCCCGGTAATTCGAGGCGGAAACCGCCATCGCTTGCGAATCTGTGTCGGTTTTTCGCGAGAAGAGGATCGCGAAAATAATTTCTACATCACAGTTAATCGGTATCACAAGTAATATTGCAAGTATTCTTCTTGTTAAAGATGTATATGTATAGCTAAACCAGATTCACAGCATCATTTCTAATCGATTAACGATACTGTTATTAACTCTTGAAACATTTTTCTTTCTCAAAATATTTAATAAATTAGGCTACTCTCCATAATGGAGGATAGTCGCGCTGTATACTGGCTCTTAGATGTTTGTTATTGACACTAAACCTACCACCGTCGCATAGTTGTCCCAAATCCCGAAAACATTTTGACCGTTGTTTAGGCTACTTTGTTGATGGTCCTATAGTGGCGTGTAGGCGAAGATGGTCAAATTTTTAAACCTGAGTGACAGTTTCGGCGTAAACATTAGTCAAGCAGTTGTCGTCAAAGTGAACACAAGTGCGAACTATTCAGTGTAAAGTGCATAATTTTTCTTAGAAAGTGTTGTATTCAATTCTGTAAAGTGGATACTGATTGTGGAAGTAAGTAAAATGATTTCTTTAATGCTAATGTGTTAAATATTGTTAGACATCAAACGTATTTTTAAAGAAACGTAAATTTTTAAACGTAAATTTTAAAGGCACGAGTACGATTTCCGCCCCCTCCACGACCTAACCACAACTCATTCTATTCACATAATTTTCCATTACTAGTTCAAATTCTGGATGACAGCTACGATGCAAAGATTATGCGAATAAAATTCCTGCAAAATAAAATTTTTATTTGCAAATTTATAAAAAACAGGAAAATTACTTTACCGGCTAAACCAGGCTAATTTAACACCATGTTATATATACATTTTTGTCTCGAAATAACCACAAGAATACAAATATAACCTCAAAACGAGGGGCCACGGAAATCGTACTCTCCCCATTTTAAAGATGTAGAGAAAAAGTTGATTGCTCCTGAATGTCCCTCCAAAATTTTTGTTGAAACTATTAGTTTATACATTAATCTCACAGGATTTGCAAGAATTTGATAAATTTTGATAAATCTGATGAATAATTAATTAAAAATAATTCGATAAAGTTTGCACAATGGTAGTAGTTCAGTAAAGAGTTCGACGAATTGATCGTTCTGAAAATGATGTCTCGGATAAATTAGTTCCCACTTGGCCACTTTCAGAGCTCAGTGGTGTAAACTTTTTTATAAAATTCGTGGTGCATTGGACGATCCGGTCACCCGGTATAGAATCTCGGCGGGAAATCGCCGAGAGAAAAAGGAAAAGGATAAAAATAAGCTCGACGCAACGGGAGACCGCGAGTGCACCAGATACTTAACGCGCGTACACATGTACCTCTTTCCACGGGGTACAATCAGTGACATTCGCTTGTCGCGTTCCAGTCGTGCCCAGACGTACGAACGGGAACGAGGTCAATTGACCGTGTCGGCACACAGAAAGAGTACACGTCCCCGCGTGTACACGCGACACGTACCGTGTGCATCCAATACTGTCGTTCCCAAGAAACGGATATACTACGACCCCCTCTCTCTCTCTTCTACCCCCAACCACGTCGCGATAGGAGCGGCGTTGCCAACGAAATCGTGAACACGCGAAAACAATAAACCTTATTGATCGAAGACCGTCGTCCGTCCTTCGTTTGGCTCGTTCCTCGAGATAAACTCTCCTCAGGAGTGTAGCGAACCATTCTTGCTCTTTTCAAAACCGAAAGCCAACCCCATTCTCTCTCTCTCGCTCTTTCTTCAACAACCTCATCGTCGTCGTCGTCGTCGTTTGGTTCTTGTCTTCGCCGCCCATTGAGCTCTCTCTCTCTCTCTCTCTCTCTCTCTCTCTCTCACACTCTATCTGTAGGCAAAATTCAACGAAGTCGCGTAACAGTTGGCTAACTTTCGGGCTACCGAGTTACACGCGCATTTATATTCCATTCTTCCGTGATCCGGCTGAAAGGAGGTGAATGGAGACGGCCACGCTCGGTCGACCGGCTCCCTCCGAGTTGAATTATTTCGACAATTATTGGTTGTGAGCGAGTGAAGCCCCCCCCCCCTCCCATCCTCCTCCTCCTCCTCTCTCTCTCTCTCTCTCTCTCTCTTTCTCTCTAGTGTGGCTTACTGGACTCACTTCGACGTTCACAAGGGAAATGTTAGCGTTCAGCTTGAGATGATACAATCATTAGACCTCGGAAAAATGCTCGCGAGATTTTGCGGCGCGACCTGTTTGTTTTTTTTTTTTTATTTAGCACCTTGAATTTCATCTGTGATACATTTTGGCTAACAAGAAAATACGATCTCAAAAAATATATACAGAACGACACATATAAACGCAGTGTATAACAGTGTATAAACGAACAAGTATATCAAATTAGGATGAAAGAAACAACCAAAGCTTTAGACAACTCTTTGTATGAAATTTGAAGACGCACAAACACATCTTAACACTTTGCCGTCCGGCGACACCACAGTGGTGTCGCGCACAAAGTATTGCTCAACGGCCGGCGACACCACAGTAGTGTACTGGACGGCACAGTGTTAATTGCGCATTATTTAATATTTACTATTTACTATTAATATTTAATATTTACATATGTATATCTTCCAAATTTCATGAAAATAGGGGGCAGGATTGAAAACTCTTAAGAGGTAACGATAACATTAGTAAAACTTGAAAATTTATAATCACCCGATAACCTCAAGAACGGCCGGCGCCAAGCGAAGAAATTTTTACGAGACGTGCGGACGGCAAAGTGTTAATATTAGGAGGAGCAATGAACATTTCTGTACTCAAGCGCAAATACATTTATTTATTTATTTATTTGTAGTTTATTTTAATGTGGTCGCATTAACAGCGAGGTCATTAGCGACCACATGATTTACAGATTACAGTTTGTTAAAGTACAAATAGCATGATGCAAACACATTTGTTGTTCTCGCAACTGCTGAATTAGCGAGCAATTTGTTATCGCTGTGCACCGTTGATATTGTTATTGCCGAAAATAATTGGATTTGACGGGTTCATTTTCAATTGTATATTTTGATAGGTACATAGATTTGCGCAGGGAAATGAAAAATTTATTTATTTAGGCTTGAATATCTATTTTTGTAATGACGTGTAGAGTGTCAGTAGATTGTACGATTTATGTTTATGATAACTAAGACTGCGAACTTTTTGTATTTATGGAAAAAATGAGAAAGCTGTAATTTGAAACAGTAATAAGATTAAACGTACTAAAGACTATCAATATATTATTTTTGATCTACTAAAATGATTACGAATCGAATGATTAGCAATCGATACAATGACGAATAGACTTCAGATTTTTATGAATTTATAAAGCAATTGGCTGGGTGAAATATAAATCAGTAAAAGATCAGAAAACTTTAAGAATATTCTAATGTTGCTTTTAATGTAACATAGTTATTCAGGAATGAAATCAATTTGTATTTTACTCCTGCTTCTTACAATCAATGCAAAACATTATTATTTTGTATAACAATCCGCAGTCTAAAGACAATCATTGAATAGGAGATATTTGTTTTTATCAAACAAATAACTTAAATTTCGAATCAATTTCGAATTATTGAATTTACTTGCAAGCACCGTCATTTACGCTTCTCTAAAATTTTATATTGCTTTTTGATGAATTTTGTGTGTTCAGTTACGGAACTTTAGGTATATTCAAATTCTACGAAATGGCACAATGACAATGGACTTTTTATTTTATGTTCGACGTTAAACTGTGAATATTGTCAGCGATCATTGAAAACATGTTTTTTGAGCTTCAGAGCGGCAGATGTATTTGAATAAAGCGAAATAAACTCGTTAAGGCTCTTTTTTATTGTCAACGCTAACGATCGAATCTTCTGAATTGAATAAAAAAAAGCATTGAATTCAATAAATGTATTATACCTGCGCAGTTCTGTTCAATTTTCCAGTATGTTTTATAAGTTTCATGAACATGTACGTTTTATTTAAAAAGAAATGATTTTATTCCTATTCATGCAGTGCTGGTATGGTCAGAATTGTATTTCCAATCGAATGTATCGATCTTTGTGTATTATTTTTTAGATATTGCGTTTTGATTCGCGAGATGCCTGCAATTTTCCCAGAGAGAAACGAAAACGAAAAAAATGATACGAGGTTGATTTTTAAAGATTCCTTTTACTGCCGACCTTCGAGGTAAAGATACACGACGAGGTAATGTGTATAGCGATTGCAACATTCTCGCGTTTGCGTTCTAGTTCGATGATTTACTCGGTCATAGTGGTTAACGTACGATACGAAGAGTTTAAAAATTTAATCACTCTATTGTGCTCGGGTTTCATCGACTATCTCCCGGGTTTTCGAAAACGAGCCTCGAGTCTTAACAAAGTGTAACGAGAAAACCAATGATTTTTTATTTAGGTATAAACTTTTTTAAACATTTTCTGAATCCACAAACACTCCAAGCTAAATTTCAATTAGACAAGTATAAAATAATAAATTGTCTTTCTCCGTGTGATATTATACTTTGCCATATCCTTGCAGTAAAAATAAGCTGAAAATATAATTGATATTGATGGTCGTCTACGTTCTCGTATAACTTACAAAATTCGCATGTTCCATCAGTGCATAAGAATCCGCACTCCATCGACTACAGAACTCCCTTTACGATAACAGACCGACAAAGTAGGGGCATTAATATTCAAAGCCCATTACTCAAACCAAAAATATCGCAGTTTGAAAACAATTTCACTACGTTCGAAAAACATTTGATTTCATTTAAGACAGTGCCGAAACTTTTCGGCGCTTGTCGGCCGGCCATAAATTTCCATCGAACAGCCATTATGTTACGGGGTGCGGATAAAGTCGGCTACGGCATCACACACACACGAACGGCATCGTGCATGAATCGTTGGTGGAGAGAGGAATATGTTAATATCGCGGGAGTTACCAACGATCCGCCATTGTTTCATAGTAGTTATAATATTATTTTCAGATCTTCAGTCAAACGTGCATATTTTCTTTCCTCAACGTTCTAACATCGAGCGTTCGAATACTTCCGTGAAGCATAGTGCCTAAAAATGTTCTAATAAATTTTTACAGAATGTTTAGAAATGTTTTCAGTGTGATACAGAGTACAGAGAACAGAGTACCATTTCAGGGTTAACCTCGAGGGTCCAGCGTCGATTCACCATTCGATTCCATTAATTAGCACAGTTTCCCGGTAAATGTCGCCATTGGCGGAGAGGCTGCGGATTCGGCATTAAGTCGGGTTCATTTCCATCGCGATGGTCTGGGGGATGGATGGGTTCGGTTCGGTCCTATCCAACGGGTTAGCAGGATGAACGGTGTTTGCCCTCCATCCCTCCCCCCCCCCCCCCACAGGAGGAATCACATCGAAAAGAGAACAAGACCAAGAGCGAAAGAGAGAAGGTGCGCTCGACAGCGTCGTAGTGGCGACGACGCCGCCGTAAAACGCGCAGAAGAACTGACGAGAGATCGACGACAGCGAATTAATTCGTCGGCCGTATTATCGGAACTGCGCTCCGTCGTCCATTAGACCGGTTTTTCGAGCGGCGTAACGACCCGTCCTCGGAACCCGGTTCTTTTATTCGGAGCGCGATGGTTAACGAGGAGACGTCTCCCTTTTCGTGCTCCGCGATGTATGTGTACTAATGCTGTCCCTAATGATTCTTTACGAGGAGCACCTTTCCACCCAGACCCAAAAGAGGGAGAGAAAGACAAGATGTTAGGGGGCTGACATCGGAGAAAGTTTGCAGCGAGAAGACGTCGACAAGAGAAAGAAAGACGGAGAGAAGCTGGCACGGTGGTTGGTGACGGTGAAGAGGGTTAAAAAACGACCGAAAAGGACAGAGGAGAGAAAGTCTCTCGTCTCGCGGCTAGACAAATAGGCAAATGTCGAGGAAAGGGAGAGCAGTCCGAAAAAAAGGGAGCCAGAAAGGGGTGGCTCGGCTTTTTACCAACGCTGGAAGCTGGGCGTCGCGACGCTCGCCGTCTCCGTGCTTCCTTTTCGGCGGCTCTCTGTGTGTCTCCTTCGTCCTCTTCTCCTAAACCCTCCGCCTTCTTCTTCTTCCTTCTCTCTCTCTCTCTCTCTCTGTTTTTCTCTCTTGCTCCCATTTTTCTCCAGGGTCTTCTCAGTCTCGCGCCGCGTTTCATCCCTCCCTTTTTTGCACCCGCGAAAAGCACATTGTTCGACGAAACGTGCTCCCCTGCCCCCCCCCCCGCGTCTCTCTATGCTTCTCGCAGCATCACTCCACCGAAAGTGTCTTCTGGCAATGAGCACTCAGCCCCCTGCTGTATTCTGGAGCTTCCAGTTTCACCATTGTTACACGGCTTCGAAGAGAAAGAGTGGGATAGAAAGGATGGAAGGGATAGGGCGAGCAAAATCTGACGAAAGAAGAACCGCGGAGAGGCGACAGAGAAGAGGAACGATAAGAAGAAAGGGGTTCTACGGGTTCGGAATTGTCGGTAAACGGTTCTCGAAGTCGAGAAAAGGGAGCACGTCGCTCTGGTGGTTGGCTCGCTTTTGTTCACGGATCCAAGGATCTAGCGTTTCTTTTTGCTCGCGCAGTTTTCACCTTGGTCGGATGAAGGCCAGACATTCTCTACTCGACGAAGGTGTCCGAATCGAGCGATCGTTCACCGTGATCGTCCTCGTTTGTGAAATCTCTGGGGGAGACCGAGGATCAGGTCGGACGCGACGCTGACGACGAGATTTCGAGTGACGAAGTTGTGTCGATGGTCATAGCTTCGATTCAGATAAGTCCTGTCACCTTTTTCTCGTATGATGAATTGCGGGTTTGTTGCAAAAGGATGATTTAGTACAATGCTTCTACGGACGGTAATGTCGCTTCCATAGTATTCGATGAAAGAGCCAGTTGTTGCTATTTGGATAGTTTAGGAGAGAATTGTGAGTTACATGGAGAATTAGAAAGGATTTCTCTACTTTTGCAACCCTAACTAGGGTTGCGAAATTGTTGATACACGGTAGATCCCTTGGGCATTCACAGTCGTAAAAGTTTCTTAAAAATAGTAAAATATGTGGGATGAATGGGTTCCTTGTGTGTGCGGACGACTGGATCATGTTGCGACGGTCCGGCGCCGGTATGTTTGGAAAACACAAGTGACTGAGAAGGCGTGAATGAAAAGTGTTTAGGACTAGGCGATAGGAGAGTTTGTGTGTTTCTAAGAATGAAAGCGATGGATGCAAGAAACAGAGTGCAAGCGAGATGAATGCAAGGGGGTGAAAGAGTATAAAGTGTGGATGTTCGGGAAGAGCGCAGAGTAGAGTTGCGACTGCTTTGCGAGAGAGACTGCTAATTGCGTCAGCGTTGTGTTTCGTTTGTTCTTTTAAATATATTAGTATTTAGCAAAGTATTTCGAAGAGATTAATCTCCCCATTCCCCAAGATTCCTACAAATATGAAGTTCAAGATATTTTATTAGAACAGTAAGACCGCGATCTGTCCTTTTTCGGTTCTCTGCCGAGACTTAGATCGAGACGGGAAACTATTCTTTATAGACAGCATGTAAACACGAACCGCTATCCTCGTCTACGTCCGAAAGTCACTGCACATATCGTCAATTAAATCACTAAAGACAGTTGAAATGGTTTAGTGTTTAGTGTCATTTCAATCAGAAAAATACCAGAAATAAGTTGGTGAAAGTTCCATAAAAAAATAATGAAAAATAAATAAGTTTTATAATTGGATTAGTAGTGATTCACACCGATATACCCGACCCAGGATCAAATTACGCGACATGTTTATACTGCTCGGCGACCGAGGCAGCTCGAGCTTCCTGGCCCCCTCCGGGGATACCCCGCTGTGGAAGGAGTAGACGAAGGGACATAGATCGCAATGTTCCGTTGGACTTAGATCGCGGGCTTATTGTAGTTTGTTTCATCTAATAGTGCACTGTTACAGGACACCATATTTTATCTAAATTCTATTACAATGGTGAATTATATGGATAGTAAACATGTTTTGCATCAACTGCAAGAAGCTATATAAAAATTGAGTTCTGTCTTGTAGTAAAACTCAATAGTCTTAATAAGTTGTACTTTTTTAATGATTGCCATAAATACATCAAATCCGCAGTATAGTTATTAAGTAGACTGAGGCTCTTTTTACGAAATAAAAATTTGTCAACTCAAATTTGTCAGGAACAGAAGCTAAGTGAAAATGTATTTCTTCTTTTGATGATTTTAATAAGTCGACAATAGTGTAATAAGATAATTTATTTTTTATGCCTTCATAATTTTGTATTTCACTTACTCATTTCTGTCATAAATTCATTAAATCTACCGTCCAGTTATTATTAACATTACTTGAATGTTGTATTAAAAGCTACTCGGTTTTCTCTTCTTCCCTTACTTTGTCTAATTTCCTGTACTAAAAAATTGTTACTATTACAAAATACCGATAAAAGAGTAGATGACGTGGATTAATATAATTTACAACGGTGCATAGCATCATCCACAAACTCATAAAAGTGCGGATACATTTTTATATTATATGCATCGGTTATTTTCGTTTCCACCATCTCGAAACATTTAGCGAAATAGATTTCCCATTCTCCGCTTTACGGGGCTATCCCGTAAACATGAAAACCAGCAGCCGTAAAAAATACGTGTCGACTATATACGTGCGTATATTGCTAATGTTCCTCGTTCGTTTATATTTAATTTAATGAAACCGTTATGCTATCAACACGAGCTTTTTAATTTACTTCCTGCGCCTTTAAATTACACCACTGAAACCTATGCCGGTGCATAAACACCTGGTTACCGGTTAGAAGAATATGGAGGGCGTGTCTCGACCCCCTCTGTTCCGAGCTGTGAGACGCATTCCGTGTTTCCTTACAGTCTGCACGGCCGCAAACGTGATTCTTTATTTACTAGGATTCGGAAAGTGTTATTTATACGGTGAAAATCCAATTTGTAGGGGGAACGGCTATAAATAAACCTTGGGCGAAACCGGGGATCCTTAACCGCGTGTGAAAAATGGAAAAGTATCAACTCTGTTTTATGGAACGAGGGGGCCATTTTTATTTTCGCATTACTGGTGATGGTTGTTACGGCGTTGCTACGGTCTTATCATGTAGGCAGAACATTTTTCATGTTGGTCATTAACCTCGCGCCATGTAATATACAGTCGGAATCGTGATAAAGATTTCTAACAAAATCTGTTAACGATAAACATTATTCCTTTCTTTCAAGTAAAAACAAAACTGTATTCGTTTGTTATGAACACTTCACACGTTCGCTACAACCGCCACTGTGATGTTCACATTTTCGCAGCTTACCTAAAAATAATTAATTTTGTACACTTTTTTGTCTAGTCACCTCTTAATCACCCCTACTGTCATCTTCACCGTTAGAAATAGTATTAAAAAGTGTTCCAATGCTTCGTTACGCTACTTTAAATTTCATTACAATTTTCTCACAGAGACAAATTATTTTACATTTAATTTTATACTAAACTTGTCTAACTTATATGCTGTACTATTCATTAATAATTCGTTCAACCATCATACTCACGATATTGATCGAATGTTTTCTGCCAGGGGTAGTATTACGTAAAAGAAAAGTTCTTCTAGTATTATTAACGGCATTAATGGTCTAAACAATTTTCTTATGTCTGACTTAATTGAGTATCTTGCAGAGAATAAATATTCCCAGTGCTATTTGTACCTATAATGGACTATGATTTATAAATCGTCTGATCCAAGACGATCTTCGTCTGATCCAAGACGATCGAGAATCTATTCTACCTCTCTATTAAGAAAACAAGTGTGCATCGCGTGCGAAGCTCTAGCAAATTTCTAGCGAAGCCTAAAAATTGCATAAACATTCCAGGTGGCAGAGGGCATCAATCTCTTTCGAGCTTGATCACGAATATAGGCACAATGGCGCATTATCACATCCCGTTCCGGGGGCGTAAAATGCTGCGGCGAGACACGCGAAGTAGGAAAATGTTCGTCGGAGCCGGAGGACACGGCTGACATACGCCTAATCAACAGGCCAGAATTTATTAGCCTTCTACAATGGTCGGGCAAATTGTTCGGGTCTCGAGCCTAGGAAGTCTCGTGAAGCGCAATTTACCCTTTCGCCGAAACTCGGCCGTATAATTATTAATTCCACCGTGGAAACGGTGTGTCGCTACGGTGGCGGTTTTCTCGCATGAAAATCCAAAGTTCTACTCCCCTTGATAAGATTCTGCTCCAATTCCGAGCTCGTTATTATGCGGCGCGGTGTCGAAGGGGATGGACAACTACCACCCCCGATACAAGCCGCTTCGTGGACAGGGTTAAATCTATTTCTGAAAGCCCCGAAACGATGTTCTCTGTCTGATGTCTCCGAAATTCGCCCGACTGCTAATACAACGGAGTGAGTTCGAGGGGAGGAAACCGACAGAGAGAATTCAAGACGAGTCACCCCCTTAATCTTCATTAAGCATCCATTAACTGTTCGCGGCTCCCCGGGTGATAATTCTTCGCAAGCTACAAACGGCCCCGGACTTCCGCCGGGGAAAAATAGAAAATTTTTTTGAGGGTCGACGCCTCCGGACAATCGTCGTCGAACCCCATGAACGGATTAGGGGCAGATAAGGTGAACGCTTCTTCTCGCGCCGGAAGTACAAGAATTTGGCAAAGGTGTTTGAATTTTTAGAAACGGCCATCGTCGAAGATCGATGTGTTTTTTTTGGGGGGGATTGTTAGTTTTCGAACTATTTTGCTTTTGTATTAAGACAAATATTCTTTCAATCTGTTATTTTTATGTGAGAGAATTAATTTTTGAAAGGTGGATCAAGACAGACATTTTGTTCTTATGTTCAGAAAAACGTTCTTTCAATCTGTTGTTTTTATGTAGGAACAGAGTATTGATTTTGTAAGGGTGGTTCATGACAGAGATAACATTTTTAATGACTTCCATATTTTTGCCGTACAGTTTGATAGATGATAATATAATCGCGTCGTATAAAATACTTTTCGAACAATGTGCAACATCTTCGTAGGGCATCGATTACTTAGGTCGTTCATATTGTTATTATTTCCATGGGTTTCTAAACATCTCTTTTAAAAGTATTTATTGTTTAACCGTTTGCTATGTAATAACGATTCAGACTCGTAACGAAGATTTCAAACATAGTCTATGCATTAAATGTAAATCTTATGACTTTATTTTAGGACAATATAAAATTGCATTATTTTGTGACCAGTATTTAAGCATCAAAGTGAACGTAGGCGTAATTGAAATGAAGTAGTATGTACAAAGTGAAATTGTCGAGGATAAAGAAGTCTAATGTAGCCATAAGGAAAATTGTACGCCGAGGGGTTAATGTAAATGCAATACGCAAGTTATAAAAATATTTAGGGGTTAACGATATATGAAATATAATCAAGAGATGATATATTACTATCATAGTGGAACTTTTGTTTGTGTGTACATATGCAGGAAAAATTTTTTTTGTACTTTTTATAGTTTTAAAAATACGTTCTGATTTTTCAATGAAAATAGATTTGATGAAAAATAGAGTTCTGATGTAACTTTGAAATTAATTTCCAGGGGAGGATGTTTTCTCAGTCGATGAAGACATCTATCTGCGTTGCCAACTTCAAGGGTTGACCCGTGGCGTGGAAATCGCGAGGGGGTGAGTTATGACGTCAAAACTGTCAGCCGGCCCAGAAAGGGTTGAAAAACAGCAACCGGGGTGCAGTCGATTAAATAGAGTCGCACGCAACCTTTTAATCTTACTCTAACTAAGGATCACATCTGCGGGTAGATTCGATCATTCTAACCCCCATGCAAATTAATCTAAGCAATTCTATTAACACTAGGTTTACGGAGCACTAAAATTGATTATTTACATTTCTTTATAAAAGTAATAAAATTGTATTTACTTAGATCTTCAGCGATTTTTATTGTAATATGTACATAAAAAAATAAATCTATTTAATAATTCCTCACGAATGCCTCCTTACACTCTTTATAATCGTAAATTAAAAATGTTTGAATCCGTCATTTTGACGGGCCCCGTAAATCTAGTGTTAATAAAATACATGAAAACCAACTCTAAACAACTAAACGTGCAATCTCAACTCCTGACGCATACTCCAACATTCTTCCAACTAGACTGCGAATTTTATGCATTCATAATAAACATCAGTAGATAAAATATAAAACATTAGAAAGATTGACAGTGTTTAAAAATATCAATACATTAAATTGTAGTGTAATATAATAAAATAGAAAAATACAATACATTAAACAAAAATTAAAATTGACAAATATCTATCAATTTTTAGAAGACACAAAGAAATCGGTAAATTGTCATCTTGAAGAACATGCGAGGGTTAAAATTAAGTTTGTGGCATTATTTTTGCGACAACCTATATACTTTCTTTTCTTGGAGATTTAAAAAAATGTATACTAAATGAGACGTAATATTTTTCAAAGTTTTGAGCGACTATTGGACGTGTTCTAGAGGGTGAGAAGGAGGGGATTCTTGCGAGATTTAGTAGAAATGTGAAGGAAAGGGGTGGCGCGAGGCACGTATTCGCGATTTTTTTCTTTTTCCACAAAATCTATCGAGAGAGGGTTGAAGAGGTCGTGTGGGTGTGAGTGGTGGTCGTCGGGGATGGAATGGATCTAACCAAGTGGTTTTATTTACGAAACAAGGGCGACCTGTGGAGGTAATCCCATCGAGGGAACGCTCGAACGGAGCTACTCGCTCGGCTTAAGAAAATAACACGGTCTAAGAATATTACGCGACTCCTCCTTGTCCTTTTAATGAAGAGGCCTTTAATGTGATAATGGGGTAAGCAACGGGATCAAGAAGTCCGCTAAGGAGGACTTTTTAATTTTGCGTCGCGGAGGATCTTAACGATCGCTGCTTTATCTATTCGTAATCCGGTTGATTTAGGGGTCGTGGCTCCGGGCCAGATTCGAGCTCTGCGTACCAGGAATATTTTCAACGAAAAAATGGTCGTACGTTCTCGGCGTATTGAGCATTGTAAACTATTTTTTTTGTTTGTTTTTTGGCGTTTTCGGAGAACGTTGCATCGACGGGGAGTGCTTTCTTTAACGTAATATACTCTTATTTGAGACTATCACTTTCATCTTTTGTACGGGAGGAGAAGATATACGACGAAAAATATTCTCCCCTAACAAGAAGACGTTGAAAGGGGGATGAAACTTGCTACCGGCCCGGTGTACGTTACCTAAAACTCATTTTTCATTTTCTGAAAACGAGATCATTTCTTTGGACCCTTATTTTCATATTTTATACAGTAGGAAGATGCACGCCAGAAAATATTACACAATAGTAAGGGAAACGTCTCGGAACACACCACGGTCTAGAGGAGATGTTACATTTTCTAAAAACGAGATCACTTATTTGCAGTCTTTGTTCCCCGAGCTTTGCGCGGTAATTGAACCGTGATGAAAAATATTCGTCCTTATTGCAGCATCGTTAAAACAGGAATAAAAGACGATGCTGCCATTATGCTGCGACTTAAGAACGAGTATAACAAATTTTCCAGTTTTACATTATGTGTAATAGAGGAACCCCGTGCGGAAGCAACATGAAATATTTATATTTCTCTTGATTAATGGAGCAACGCGTGTCTAGACCAACTCACTCCCTTGACCTACGATTTCTTTGATAGGTATAGTGATTGGATCTTCTATGTCATTTGTAGTCTTTTAGATAAAAATTTATATGTATTACGCATATATTTTCTTTAACTGCTACGAACTGGAGTAAAATACAAATCTTAAAAATGATACTGAGTGCAAAAATGTTTAAAACGGAGAATTAAAAATTCTCTTAAAAATGAGAATGAGTATAGCAATATATTTTAATTGTTGTACTGTTTTTACCATTTATACAGGGCGGTCCAAAAGTCGCTAGACCTTCCAAAATTCGTATTCGTTCATAAACGAATAAATATGAACTTTGAAAATGTATAAGGGTTATTCAACTTTGAAATGGCCAAGTGTCATTTGGATCACTCGTTACACAAACACTTCTTATAAATGCATAGTAAGTTTCAGTGATATTTGACAGAAATGCGAGGGACCCCTTGAACTGCGAGGTCACTCTACATACAAAATAATAATAATGCAAGGGTTGCAGATTGTGAAAATAATTAAAGTGTGAAGAGTTAAAACCATAAATATTTATTAGACTCTGTTTAAAATTTTCGTCACGAGTCTGCGTCGACAGGGTAAGGTATTAGGGGTTGTTCTTAATTAACTTCCGTCAGCCAGCGTAACAAAAATTGCTCACAAATTCCTGGACGATGTAAAAAGGGAGATGCAAAATTGCACCGTGTAAAATTTTGCTCGAATCATCGAAAATTGGCCTACGGGGCAAATCGACCCCTCGGAGGGGGGCAGTTTCGGTGTCGAAAACCCTCGCTAAGAACGCGCAACTGCTCGTAAAATCGACTTTTCCGTTTGATGGGATAACGATGTGTATCCTTGCGATAAGTGAGAACGCCGATCTAGCTTATCGACTGCGTCCGAAGAGGGTAACAGCCGACGAGGACATATTGTTATTATGACGTCACATCGTCAGACGAACCCGGGAGCAGAAAAGGGGGGGTGATTAGGCAAGGGGGCTGTGTTGCGGCGAGCGAAGAACACGACAAGGGGGATGGCAGACAGAGAGTGCACGGTGTACAGTAGCCATGACACCGGCTGGGAACCATGGTTCGAAGATGAGGGGGTGCCCGACCACCCCTGCGACCCTCTCTCTTTCCTCCCCTGAGCCAAGGGTATTTTTCCATAATCAATAACATGCCTCTATTCTCGTCACACCGACCGAGCCGGCTCTACCCCCTCGCCACGCTCTTTCACCCTCTCGCCCTCTCGACATCGCCAACCTGTCCAGGTGACAGTGGCTCTCATCCTTCGATGCACCTTAATCTCGTTTCACGCCTGCGGTTTACTCGTAAAATCATATTTCGCCTGACAACCACTGAGGTCACCCGGCAACATTAAATCTAACGAATATAAAAAACGTGAGCTAGAAAGTTTGTTGTTTTTCTTTACATGCGGTTAGATATTTATAACGCATTCCGCGCCACGTGGGTTGCATACGCCTCATGCTAAACCTACTGTCATTTTTGCTATTATGCGGTAGAGAACTTGTTAACACTGAACCTAACGAGCAGAAAAATGAACTCATATGCGTTACTTTGTGAGAATGACAATATTGAATTTATGAAGATGTTTTCAAATATTTATTATAATGTATGGTCGCATTAAGGAATTTATTCAATCACTTCTATTTTAAAATGTAAAATGCAAGACCGGTCGTTTTAAACGCTAGACTATTTTCTTGGTAATTATGACTTTTGATGTACACATTATAGTAATTTTCATAAGTAGAGATTTTCTGCACTTCTGACAAAACTGAATTGGTAAAAACACGACAGTAAAGACATTTGCACAATTTAAATACATTTTGATTATTAACCCTTTCACTCGAATGGTGGCTCTGACTCACCAGTAACAATTGCCATACCATTATTCAAAACAATTTTCACAGTATTAAATTCGTCTCCATTCTATAAATTGCTAAAAATTCAACTGTTGTACGAGAAAACAGGGTTAATTTTAGGTGCATAATCTAAAATAAGATACGATAGAATAAAAGAGTTCTAGGTTGAAAGAAATACCTTGATTTTGGAATTGAAATTGCTTCGAGTGCAAGGGGTTAAAAAAAAGAAACACATATTTCTTTTTAATTTCTATTCTTTACGATTAATCTAGAAAATATTTATTTTGCGTAAAGATCCGCAATCTAGTAGTAAGCAAACAATTTTAATGGCACCCACGTGGCTTGTACGGAGAGTAATCGAAAATTGGTCTGGCATCGAACGTCCTTAACCCCTTGCAATCCTATGCCGAGACTCGACATTGTCTTTACACCAACAGTTCCTTATTTTATCGACTCTCATTATATTCATGAATAATGTCACGATCACATGCCACGTAAGAAAAATTGTAGCATTCCATATTTGTCGTAAATAGGTTAATAGAGCTGTACCTGTGGTAATATAATTGGACTCATTATATTTCGAATTCCCACGTCATCCCTAGTTAAAAGATTAAGGACGAGGGTGCGGTTTAGTGAGATGTTTGTCGAATGTTTGATGTGTCCGGTCAGTGTAACGGGCGTGGACGATGCAGTCCGGTGAATTTGTTTTTTGAGAAATGCCGAGTGGTAACAGGAGTGTTTCCGTCACGAGGAAAACACGACGCACGTGCACGTTTATCGATCGCCTGGGCGGAGATGCGCGGTTTGAGAACCGCCGGTGAAAGCGGCGGTTTAAGGGTGGCACGAGTGGCGGGTGAAAGAGTTCATTAAAACCAGCACCGTGTGCACCCCCGCTTGGTCCCCGACCCCACCAATTCGACGGTGCCACCGTCGATCCACCCTTTCGTCCCTCTTACGGGGGTGGGTGAGCAAGGTTCGTCGTGCAAAAAATACCCGAAACATTCGACGCTTCCGTCGACACCGCGAATCGTCAACGCAGAAAATCGAAAGTTCTTTCGGGACCTTCTGTTAGCACATTATCTACCGACGATTATTTCTTAATTTTTAAAAATCTATGATCCATGGCTGAGAGCTTCCTAAATAGATCCGCTAACAGCAATGGCATCTTCAATCGCAAACAAACAAGATAAGCTGAGTAACGTAATCTAATAATTTTAGTTTCTATTATAATATAACAAAAATTGGTGTGTGCTTAAACCACATGGCTGAAATGAAACTTCATTCTTTAATCTTTTTTCGAATTTTTATGAATATTTTATGACATTCAATTTTCTATGATTCTATTATTGAAAGAATTGGCTTGTGATAACTAAAATATGATATAAATATTGTTGATTCAATTTTGTCTAAATGTCTTGCAAATACTGCATCGAGAGTTGTTTCTGATCTTGTTGCCGCTTCATTAGGATTATTTACCATTTCCAATCGTAATTTACTTCTAAAAAATTCTATTAATAATTTTGATTGTTCCGATGCAAAGTTCACTTTTCGAAATCTCCACTTAGTATCATCGGAATTTTATCATAATCTTTATTAAGCAATGCCGAACCCTCAACCGTATATGCTAATAGAATAGAATTTCGTTTCGAGGTTTTACTAAATCTACCGCGTCGAGGTTTTACTAAATCGTTTCATGGTTTCATCGCCAGCTTCGGTTTTACTCCTACCGCGTCGAGGTTTTACGCCTAACGCGCCTAAAGAAGTTTCATTTCAAAAATTCGTAGCTATTAACCACAAATTTTCAAAAATTACTTCAATAAGATTTTTAAGCTTTCTTCTAGTATAGCAGTACTCTAGAAAAACCTGTTAATAGGCTTCCGGTATCAGATGGCCATTGGTTAATTTTGTATGACCAATTTTCAGTATTTTCGAAGATGTTACTTCTCACAGTGAGAATTTTTGTAGATGCATAAACGAAGTCTCCGTGTGAAGTTATGTAGGTCCGAAGAGGTCCGAACAGTTGGGAACATTCGTAGGAACACCTTCTCAAAACAAAAATTAAAATAGATAAAACGCACATTTTTTTTTATAGTTACTTTCTCGTTTCTATTTCTACCTTTGCGCTCTCTCAATCCGATGATTAATCAAGCCGCTATCAAATGATAATAAACGGTGTGACGTGGCCCTGTTGCGTGCTCGCCGCGTTATACTATTTATCGCAAAGATACGGGCTCGCGAAGGCCGTGGGTGGGTGACCGTAGATAACGATAATGCTTCCCGGGATTGTGGTAATTAATCCTGAGTTTATTCGAGCTGACTCAAAAGTCCGCGTGTCGCGATACGACGGGTACACCTTGCGCCGGGCCGGGTCGGACCCGCCGCGCACGATACCCGACAGAAAAGAAGGTGACTAACTTTCCGAGCCCTACCGCCGCCGCCACCCACTCGGCCGCTCCGTTTAAAACGTCAGGCGTAACCATAATTTCCGGGCCTCCCTTTTCCCGCACCACTCGCCGATCTTGGTCGAATAACGTTTTACCAGCAACATGGAATATCTCGAACGTGATTCGCCATTGCTCGTTCGGATTATTAATTTCCTCGCTTCGCTTTCGAGCGTTTCTTTATCGGCGGTGCTCCTTTTGTTCGCTGAATAGTTTTTGAGGGGTTGTTCTCCTTCGGTGGGGTGGAAACAATCAAATTTCTATGGCGATTCATTGAAGCGTAATATCGTAAAAACGTGTTTCTCAATAAAATATCAGGAATGATATTAACACATTAACCAACCGGCGATCATTCTATAATTTTTGGAAGTCTATGATCCATGGCTGAGGATTTTTTAATAGATTCTACAACAACGACTGGAACGTGAATCATATACAAACAACTTACCCGCATTAAATCTTATAATTTCGTTTGAGATTATTTGTGTAAAAGAAGACTTTTCACCTTCCATTTGATGAAACACGATTACTGAAAAGCCTACTAACACGTTCGCTGCCTGCAATTAATGCACTCCTGCATAATAATATCTTTCTTGAGATTCAAATTGCATAAATAAAAGAAAATTATTGTTCTCATTCCCATTGTTAAAAAGTTTTCTATAAATGCAACATATCTCCTTTACGAAGTACTAAAACAATTCAGCAGAAGAAAGTCATGACTTCTCTCAATATTATTCTGTGCACTATGACTTTAAATAATAAACTGTATAAAATCAAATTGACTAGCTTGAAGTAAACTGCGAACTTGAAGACGCCGCATATCTGTGTCGTCGGTACCACATTTGTTAATAGTCTTCCGTTAGATAAAAATGTTAAAAATAAGAAACTGTTTTAAAATCGATTCAACCCTTTTGTCCTCGACTATCTCCTCTAACAGTATATCGCAAATTACATCTCAAATTAAATATAGTCAGCAACTCGAATATTCCTTTCAATAGTGCATAAAAGGATTCCGTAGCAATCGTGGTACCTACAAAATCGAATATTTCTGTCTCACGAAATCTGTATCTATAAAATTCCATGGCAAGTCCTACTTAAATAGAGCATTTACTTCTCCAAGCACTAAGTAAATAAATTCGTTCGAGCTGTTGATAGATGGTTTAACACTAAACTTGCGGACCATTATAAATCTGTCTGGTATCCGTTGCCTTATAAAAATGGCACGATTGAATTTATTTAGATTTTGTGCGAATTTTATTATAACGTATACTTTAACACTAAACCTACCACAGTCAATTGACCGGTATTTTATTTCACAATTATTGAAATTATAAAAAGGCTTTCATAGGAAATTACTAAATTGACCTCTTTATTGTAAGGAAAAGCCGTAAGAAAAGCGGGTTTTACTAATATATTTGGGCACACGGATAACCAAAGCGTTTCGACCGATGAGCTTTCGCAGCTGCTCTCACGATCGTTATTTCATTAAATTCTTCTGTTAATATTGATTTTCTCCTTTTATAAATTTAGCTATATATAGGGTTGTCTGTTAACATGCACATAAACATAGTTCATCCACACTTCCACTCTTATATTATTTAAGTATGAATTATAATGAAAACTGCACAACGTTTAATCAAATTCAAAATTCTCATTTCTATAAGACGTTTCACTATTATATGTTTTGTCCTTGGTAGGTTTAGTGTTAACCCTTTGCAGTCGGAGCTATTTCAACTAAAAAACCAAACATATCTTGTAACCTAGAATATTTTCATCGTACGTAAGTTTTTTTCATTATACGCGTACGAAACTGATATAGTACCTCGTACAATATTTAAATGTTTAGTAATTTGTTACATATAAACAAATTTAATCATGTAAGCAATATTCTGAATAATGGTGTAGCAATTTGTAGTGGCGCCTCAGAGTCGCCATTCGAGTGCTAAGGGTTAATAAAACAACGTGTATAATCGTTTCCAGTGGAAGCATCTTGATAATCTCAATAATTGCGAAATAAGAAATCTGGAACGTGACATTTGTCCCGCAGTGGTAGGTCTAGTGCTAAAGAAACTTTCCGAACGCAAAGGGTTCATGAAAGGGTACCAAATTCCTGCAGCCAACAACGTTGCAAAGAGCACGGTAGCATAACAGCGAGCTATCACGCCGCGCTGCAACGTCAGGGACAGCGGAGAAGAGAAACGAGATAGGGGGTGGAGATACAAATGTGGCTGGCAGAGGAGAGACAACGCGAGAGAAGAGAGAGAAAGAGAGAACGAGAGAGAGAGAGAGAGAGAGGGGGGGGGAGGGAGAGGGAGAGGCGAAACGTGCCGACCATTACGGCTAGTTATGGCAACTCCGTGACCGGTCAATAGTTGTCCGTTCACCTGCCTCTCACCGGGTACACGTTCGCGTGTATCCTTCACGGACATGGTGTTGTCCAATTTGTTGATCGTGAGACGCGCAACGCCGTCCTCCTGCGTCGTGGTCAGTAGTTTCTCGGGCGCGGGTATGATTTACCGCGGATGTCCACGGGCTTGGGCATAAACGCAAGAGTGTTGACAAATAGTATCCACCATCCCCCCCCCCCCTTGTACCACCGCGGCTCGCCCTGCCACAGTCGTTGTTTAAATATACGAAATGGAGGCGAGCTTTCGAATGAGGAGCAGCGAAAGGAACGCGAACGAGGGATAAGCGCGAAAGAAGGGGCTTTCGTGTCTCGAATTTCAATTCGCGTCTGATACGCGGACGCGTCACAGTTTTTCCACGATCTGCAAGATAAACAACGTGGCTTCTATGTGTGCAAAAGGATTATCAATGCCGGACAATGACCGCGTGCCGCGTGGTAGGTGGCAACTATGCTTGATTCCGTCTGGTTCTATGATCCTCGGAAAATGGGAAAGTCTTAAGGAATTACAGAAAATTATAGGGTAATTATATAGAAAAGGTCTGCGTACTCCGATTTTGATGAAATTTTAATATGTTATGGAGCAACACATTCTGAACAACTTTTTCCTTTTCCAATATAGGAGGGTTGCTTTTAGTTTTCGAGATATTTGCAAAAAACTATCGGTAATGTTAATTTCATAACGGAAACCTTCTTTTTAGAAACACTGGGTGCGTGTGAAACACTGGGTGGGTGTGTGTGGTATTGTAGCTTCTCATCTCCACAACGCGTTTACAAACAAAAAATAAACAGATGCGGCCCGAAAATCCAGGAAATGGAATAACAGAAGAAACAAGCAGAATTAACTCCTGTAGATAACTCTGATCATACTGTTACGACGATATGAAGTTGCTTCCCCTGAACATATCGCAGAGGAGCCGTCCGATCGATGGATTTAAAAAGACGGCTGTTGACGAGAAGAAGGAAGATAGATAGAAGCGAGACAGCAAATCGAATAGACGTGTCGCTAAATCAATCCACATTAACCATTATATAGTTTGTAATAAATAAGAGTTCGTAAGAGTTAAAAGTTAATTATTAGTTATGAGTTCACCAACGGGAAATGGGCGCATTTTACGGAACGTTCGAAGCATAAGTCGCATAGGTCGCAACAATACATAGATAGGCTGAGCTTTCAATTTTCAAAGACATTTCCTGGATTTTCGGGCCGCATCTGTTTATTTCTTGTTTGTAAACACGTTGTAGAGATGAGAAGCTACAATACCACACACACCCACCCAGTGTTTCACACGCACCCAGTGTTTCTAAAAAGGTTTCCGTTATGAAATTAATATTACCGTTAGTTTTTTGCAAATATCTCGAAAACTAAAAGCGACCCCCCTATATTGGAAAAGGAAAAAGTTGTTCAAAACGTCGAAATCTATAATATATTAAAATTTCATCAAAATCCGAGTACGCAGACCTTTTCTATATAATTACCAATTACAGAATTAATTTCTTCTGTTGTCCAATGGCTACACATATCGACAACAGCATCATAGAATTTTATTTCGGTTTAAAAGAAATGAATAACAAACATATTCACGAATCTGATGTTATAGTGCAAGGGTGTTAAACCATGCATTCAAGCAATAGATAATCGTTAAAGGAATAATAGTAAATGGTTACTCAGATAAACGGTCACCACCGTAGGGACTAAAATTCGCATTTGTCTCCCTAAGATGTCTTCCAACAACTGATGGTGGGTTCAAAGCTCGCAAAGGGCCCCAGTCGTGGACAATGAAGGTTTCACGCAAACCACGATACTCGGAGGGGGTGGCAGAATCGTGAGAGGGGGCCCAACCGCGTACATAGATAATCTAAATCAACCTGTCCACTATTTCCTCGTAAATTGCAGAACCGCGGTTCGCAACAGCTCTCAACAACCTGCCACAACCGTTTGTTCGGCTTTCCTCGCTGTTTTTCATGCCGCGAACGTCCACAAAGATACCGATCTAGCTTTTACGGGGCTGCTGTCGTGGCCGGTAACTTCGCCGACGTGTACCCCTGTATTTATAATCTCCGTGGGAAATTACATGTTGCTTGTTCATGCAGAAGACGGAAGCTCGATACCGTTAAACCCGCGTCAGGAACATGTAGAATAAGGCTGTTCGGCCTTGCTGGCGTTAGAAAAGTTTGAAACGACTCCCCCCGGGGGGATGCACTAGGGTGTTCCACGGATCGTAATTTCCTTGGTGAATGGTTATTAACCGTTTTAGTCCCAAGCAGCACGATCGCGCTGTTGAGATTTTATGTCGAGAAAATCCAGCACATTTCGAGCATTGTGGACAACTGACGGTGCGTTACCGATTGTCGAATTCGCGCGCTCAGATTTACTGACGCAAGTACATCACACAGCTCCTTTTAATGTAAATAGTAGATTTTACAATAAGTAGAATAATACTATTGTAGGATCGACGGATTCGCAGGTGTTCAGCGAGTTCACGAGCGTCTGCAGGTGGCCCGATACAGGCCACCGTGTTTGTTAACTTTTTCGCGTAACGCTGTGGTCAAGAAAGAAAGAGAGAGCGAAGGAGTGAGAGAGAGAGAGAGAGAGAGAGAGAGAGAGTGTGTGTATGTGCGGTGCAAGCGGGGAGTGCAAGCAGCGAAGTCGAGGCATTCGGAGAGTAGAGTTAGGACAGTGAAGTCGAGCCAAAAACAGTGAAGTCTAGAGTAGATTAAGAACGGCGAAGCCGAGCGAAGAAGTAGAATACAGGGTGTCCCATATAAATGGGAACACCTAAATATCTGTCGTATTTATAGTCCTATCAGAGGACAAAGTGACACTATTTCAGGGGGCAAATATAATGGTAAAGAAAACATTTTTTATGTCGTGTTTTTTAATGAAATTTCAAGATCAATGATGTTTTTTTAAATGGAATAGTATATTTTTTTACAATAGCATGGTAGACAATAAAAAACTGAATTTAGTGGATACCACCTTTTTGACCTTGAAATGACCTTGAACAAGAATAATCATATTGGAGCGGATAAAATGTGGAAGTTTTAAATTTACGTGTTTCAGCAAAGATTACGCGTTGTTTACGTCGGGTTGACCTTTACAAACCACAATAAATGTTTGAAATATTTACCAATCATGGGCAAGTAAATTTGCACAATATGCACTTCTGGTCAGCTGAGAATCCACGATGGTTAAGAGGAGTAGAAACGCAAAGACCGTGGACCGTTAACGAATGGAGCGGAATGTTATGTAGTAAAATAATAGGCCCGTACTTTATACAAGAAACTCTTACTGCTATAAAGTATGCTGAATTTTTACGCCGGGATTTGTCGGGCCTTTTAGAAGAAAATACGTTATTCGATCGGGAGCGCATGTGGTTTGAACATGATGGTTGTCCAGCGCATTATTCTAAATTTGCTGGAACGGTGCTAAATACGAAATATCCTGGACGCTGGATTGGGCGACGAGGAACAATTTCATGGTCAGCCCGTTCTCCGGATCTGACACCATTGGACTTTTATCTATGGGGCAAGATAAAATGTTTTGTGTACAAAGATAAACCCACAACGCCAGAGGATATGCGGCAACGGATTACTGCAGCATGTGCTTCAATTACGTCTCAGGAAATCGAAAATGCCTACAGATCATTTAATGCAAGATTGCAATATTGCATAAATGAGGATGGTCAACATTTCGAACATTTATTATGATATGTAAAGGTCAACCCGCCGTAAACAATGCGTAATCTTTGCTGAAACACGTAAGTTTTAAACTTCCACATTTTATCCGCTCCAACATGATTATTCTTGCTCAAGGTCATTTCAAGGTCAAAAAGGTGGTATCCACTAAATTCAGTTTTTTATTGTCTATCATGCTATCGTAAAAAGTATATACTATTCCATTAAAAAAAAACATCGGTGACCTTGAAATTTCATTAAAAAACACTACATAAAAATGTTTTTTCTTCACCATTATTTTTGCCCCCTGTAATAGTGTCACTTTGTCCTCTGAAGTTTTCTGATAGAACTGTAAATACGACAGATATTTAGGTGTTCCCATTTATGTGGGACACCCTGTATACCGTGCGAGATAAAGTCGTACCGCGTAGAGCATTACCTTATCCGATTAGTTTAGTTATAAGCTTTGTTAAATAAAAACGTTACGTCGAAGCTTGTTCTTGCCAAACCTTCCAATCCCACACTATAATAATGCAATAATACATTACAAAATAAAATAAAACAAGCGCTATCGCGTTGCTTGGGTCTTTTCGTAGTCATTTAGAGAAAGCGCGGTTGCGCTGTTTGGGATTCTTCAACAGTGTTTTTTCAATACTCCCTGGGACTCAAACGGTTAACCACTTGTGCTACGATGTAACTTTCGGTTGCCGTGCCGCGCTCTACAATATAACATGCGGTAAGGCGTTACATTGACGCCACACCGCGTCTATGGTTAGCCGTGGGTTAGCCGAGGCGAAGAACACGTCGTTTTTGTTTCTGCGACAAATGCCTATCGACGTGGTATACACGTCGCTTTCGGCTTTGGAACAAAAGCATCTCGACGTGCGTGGCTCGTCTTTATAGCGCAAGTGGTTAAACGTATCCATCGTACTGCTATCCGCAGCCACGACGATATTGTTGCGAGAGATGCGTATCTGAAGTGCTCGACCAACGTTCCAACCGCTTCGTGATTTCTTGCGATAGGATCCTGTTCGATAGTCCGCAACATTGTGAGTATCTTGGCGGAATCAGAACCATAGAATTCTAGTATGTACCTCAATTATTAGGAAATTGACTAGGACTTCTTCGTTTCTAACGGTTGGACTGTATCGCAACCCTCAATAGAGATTTGATCGGATAAGCTAGGAGTTCGTTGTGAAGATTATTTGGTTAGGGAATGGAGGAAATGATTTTGGGTATATTCGGTAGAATAAGGAATAGGTCGTTAGTGTTGGGTTGCGGTGCTTCATAAATGGAGTTGGATTCTATTGATCTCTAATGATTGGACTGACTCTATTGCAATACCCAATGAAGATTTGGTCGGATAAGTTAGGTCTTCGTTGTGGAGATTATTTGGTTAGTGGACGTGGAAAATGTTTTTGAGAATTTTAGGTTGATTTTGGAACAGGTCTATTGGACTTCAGTGATTTATATATGGAGTTGAAGTTTTTTTTATTTCTAATGATTGGATTGAATCTATTGAACTACAGAATGAAAATTTGGTCGGCTAAGCTAGGTCTTTGTCGTGGAGATTATTTGGTTAGTGGACGTGGAAAATGTTTTTGAGAATTTTAGGTTGATTTTGGTGCAGGTCTATTGGACTTCAGTGATTTATATATGGAGTTGAAGTTTTTTTTATTTCTAATGATTGGATTGACTCTATTGAACTACAGAATGAAAATTTGGTCGGATAAGCTAGGTCTTCGTTGTGGAGATTATTTGGTTAGTGGACGTGGAAAATGTTTTTGAGAATTTTAGGTCGATTTTGGAACAGGTTTATTAGACTTCAGTGATTCATGTATGGAGTTGAAGTTTTTTTTATTTCTAATGATTGGAACGATTCTATTGCAATAACCAATAAAAATTTGGTCGGTTAAGGTAGGTCTTCGCTGTTGAGATTATTTGGTTAGAGGACGTGGAAAATGTTTTGGGAATTTTAGGTTGATTTTGGAACAGGTCTTTCTTGAGGTGGATTTTCTTGATCCCTATTGAGTGGACTAGGTGTTGGTTGTGAAAATTGTTTCATTATTGGATGCAGACAATGTCTCTGATTATTTTAGGCGTCGCCAGGAACAGTTCTTTAGTGTTGGATTTCATCGATTCACAAATGGAGTTGGATTCTCTTGATCTGTAATAATTAACGATGAGGATTCCATTCGAACCCTCAATAAGGAGAATTTGATTTTACAAAATACATTTGATCGACGCTGTTAGATTAAATGTTTGTTTAGAATAATTAGATTCTATTGAAGAGCAGAAAATATCAGATAATTGAACCACAATTTGGATTTTTCGAGAAAAAACTTCAAGACACTTCAAATGTGGAGGGACTACGAACAGAGAAATAAAATAGAGAGATTGCAGGAATCGTCTTTGCAATTTCGAGTTAACGATCCTCTTAGTCTCTTGTTTTTAACACGCTATGTCAGTTATTGTGGATTGACGATGTCGAATTTACGAAACAATATATATTATATAATTTATATATAATTCATATAAAAAATGTTCACGGTGTATTAACAGACTTGTTAATTGTATGAAACGGATTAAACGGAATTGGGTTCAGCAAGACTTATGCACGGCCGTATTTTTTGTGCTTCGACATAAATAAAAATATTTCCTATATTATATACGTGTGCGGAGTTTCGCGGACACCCAGTAGTCGGTTGCATCCGCGCGTCCAATCGCCGGGTAGAATTTTTGCCACGGTTAACGGCGAAACGAAAATTGCACGTTCTCCTCTTTGCTGTCTGTCGTTCGAAGCACACGGCGCATCCTTCATCTGGCTGGCACGACTATCGTGCACGGTGTACTGCTACTTCTAAGAAGACGCCGCGCAATCCCTCATTTCACGTTCGGTACGCGCTGGCCGAGGACGCGTCCGGGGGACGGTGTAATTTGTCAGTGAACCACGCCGAATGTAATAGCAGCACGCCACGAAGACGTACGGCCGTGATTAGGGGTGAACAATTGCGAATACGGTCGTTTTGATGAATCGCGATGCGCTTCCCTGCGATACTTTTTCGATACGCTCCGCGATAACGCCGCGTGTGGATACCGGTCGAACAAATTGTCTATTCGTAATCATCCCATCCTTCCCATCTCGTCATCATTTATATTAGGTTGTTCTAAAACTTCCTTGCGCAATGCGCTACGTTTATTGTTAGATAACACGAACATCTACAAAAGAACATGACCATCTGTTCAATATTGTTGTACTTCTTCTCAAGCTTCAATTTAGTTGCCCGGTCCATATGGAATCTATTATTCCTTAACACTAAATCTAAACAGGTCGAAATGACCGGTCTCAGATCTTTTATTTTAAAATTGTTCAAGTTATGAAAACCCTTTTATAGGAAATTATAGAATCAATTTTATGAACCAAGCATATATTATAGTGAAAATAGCGAAAAATCTGAGTATAATATCTCGTCGTTCTTATATATGCCAGTCAATTTTAATGCTCGGTAAGTTTAGTTTTAATCTATTATTTATAATTCCTGTTATTTACAAATTTTATGCTGAAGCAATTTTTCCTGGAAATATTTGTACCGAAGTCTTTAGCAACGGGTACACCAAATAAAATGGCAAGGTAAAAAGAATTCTTTAGAAATTGAATGTAGTCGAGCTAAAGAAAAACAAATTTTTACAACAGAAGCTTTTGAAGCTTTTGTAGCTACGATGCAATTACTGTAGCTACAAAGAAATGGTACAGTGAGGGTTTGAGAGGTTAATCAAATTATTTTTAAAAAATTGGGTGAGTCGGGATTTTTTTCACTTCTCTGTACACCGCTCCATATTTCACGGCCACCCTATAGACTCGCCACCGTTCATACTCCGCTACCAAGCTCTTCACAGCCGATCCGTTCGCCAAGATTCGAACGTGACTGTGCAGCCATGCTTCGCCTCGAAGAAAGAGAAAGACGCTCGCGGCAAGGTGTAGGTGTAGCAGTTAGAGGAAGATGACGAGGATGGCGGGGGAAGAATGGCCCGGTGAAAAAGTCACTCAGCCGTTCGGTGTTTGCGTGAGCTTGGAGAGAAAGAGAGAGAGAGAGAGAGAGAGAGAGAGAGAGAGAGAGCGAGCCTCGCTAGTTCGCAAGCAAGCAAGCGAGCGAGCGACTGCTTTAAGCCCGGGTAATCCGGCTTAAAGCTCAAGTTAACGTGCAGGCCCGTCGCGAAAGCCACGAGGGCCCGCGCTTAAAGAGATTTCGAGTCGTTAGTCGAGTTACGAAAGGGGTACGGCCGCGGAAACGAAGGAAGAGCCACGGAAAAGGAAGCCAGTAGGTGGGCGTCGCGGGGGCCAACAGGGGTTGCTGGAGAAGAGAAGAGAGAGAGAGAGAGTGGTTGAAGGGTGGCGAGTAACGGATGCGGGAGAGGGTTGGTCGGGGGAGGGGGGTAGACACGAAGAAGAATATCGACCTCGCGAGGTACGTCCACCGTCGAAAACTCCTGTAATTAACGAACTTTTCGCCGGTTTTCCACTTCACGTCTTGCAGCTCCGCTGGCCGCCACCACCACCCCCCGGTACAACCCTCAAAAGCGGGTTTTGTTTGGCAAACTGCAATTTTTCTAAACGATCAAAGTGCTCGGAGCCTCCTTCCTCTTCCACCTTCATCACGCTCTTTCATTTTCTCCGTCTCTCTCTTCCTCCACTTCTCCTCTCTCTCGCAGACGACGAGTTACCATCTCCCTCTTTCTTTCTCAGGAGTCCCCTGGTTTCCACCGGGGGCAAAGCCGGAAGTCTCCTCGTAAAAATTGCATCGCCATTGTTTGAAGAGGTCGGGAAAGAAGCGGATGAATGGTAAGATCGTTTCCTTAGGACGAGCACCGACGCCGGACCGAGACCAAAAGGGAGTTGGCCGAGGAACGCGGGGGCGGAGGAGCCGCGTCATTAGCGGCCGCGAAACTTCGAAGCAATGAACCGCCACTGCCGCCGCCGTCGTGGCTTAATGAATCGGCCGTAATTGCTCGGGAGTTTGACATTTCGTCGCGAACTGCCTTGCTGTTCCGCTAATAATTCCCGCACGAAACTTCCGTCGTTCGTGATGCGACACCGACCACGGAAATTGAATCGTTCCTTCGGGCGAGCGCGATCTATACCCGGCTTTGATCTTTCCGCCTCGGATCCACTTGCTCTTTCTGCCGGGATACTCTTTTATGAATATACAGGTTTCCACTGTTCAATGGGAGACCGAGGTCTTCGCTCCCTGTTGCCTTGTTTTCCAATAATGCGTCCGTAGGGACTGCGGAAACCGGTGGACACTGTTTCGCGATCGCGGTTATTGGTTAATCGTTGCATTGAGATTGTTTGCGCAAAATTTTGCGGATGAAAATTGTACGGTTCATTGGTAAGATTCTGTGCAATGTTATTTTACATTGTTTTGTGGCGGCTACTTCCTATGCTCGTCGACAGAGGGACACTACGACAACACCTTTCCCACTACTACCTGAATCTTCCTCTGTTTGTATATACACCGTCCTAAACTGTCCTTACGACATCCCGCGTCTAAGGCATGAGTCCTCTAGCGGGACTAGAACGAAACGCTTCCCTCTCTTTTTTCCATCTTTTAATACTCCAAATGCCGCCATAGTATCAATGGAGGAGCATCGTATTAAACAATGGATAGAAATCAACCTGGGAAATTCTTGACAAAACTTGTAATTAGAGTTTGGGAACTTTGCGTTTAGTTAATATCGAGGACTGTTCTTCTGAAATATTACGGTGCAGAAAAATGATTCGAGACAACGTATTCTACGTTCTAATAACTTGATTGTGGATCTTTATGCAAAAGAAAAATTGCATTGATTACAAGATATAGGAACCGAGTGGAAATTACCATTTTGTCTAATGGCTTCAGTGATCGAGAAGTAGCACATGTACATTTTTAAAACTTTATCTACCGGAAGCCTATTAATTGTACTTTTCAATAATTCTGCTGTATCAAATGGGAGCCTAAAAATCTTCTTTTCCACAATAATATCAAACAAAATTATTACATTATGTTATCGAGGGTGAGATGTTGCTTTCTTTCATCGGTGATAGAGTTTCAAAAATCATGGAATAATCGCCGGTGTGTAATATTTTAAATGAGGGAGTTCCAACGTATTCCCCTCCGAGAACTGTAAGCTCCCCACCATCGAACCTCTTCCCACTACCACGTAAAGCCGTAGAGTTAGCGAGTGCTGCGCGCGCCGCGCGGTACTATACATTATAACGATGAAGTCTAAGAGTGGGGGAAGAACCTAAGCGGGGAAGGAGCCTCGAATAGCTCCGGAGCTACTGGATGGAACTGCCTGTTTTAAATTCTTTTAATTTCTCAATTCTGTCAAGTTGCACTCATTTTTGTCGTAAATCTATAAAATAATCTACTAATCATAATAGAACAGTTAGACCGAACCTTCACTGATTTATAGAATAAATCGTATTATGTACGGACTGTTCGGACAATACAGAATTTAAACAACAAACGCCCGAATAATCTAGGTCTACTACACCTGTACCTAACCGGTTTTAACTAACATCGCGTTTTTTGAATGATCCGCTGAAATTCACTTCAGAATCTCAAGCAATAAATAGGAGAAGAATAAGCATACCAGAAAAGTCTGTTTTTGCAGACGGCAGGGGTGACCGGAATTTGCTTTTAATTAAAGCTGCGAAGCGTGTTGGAAGTTCAAACGGCGGTGTTTTGGTCGGGATAAAATTCGCGAAGTTTGCATGACTTCGCAGCACGTTTTAACGCGTAATCGTTCACAAACACGAGTGTTCTTTGTGACGTAAGCCAGCGGGTAATAGCGTCGAGGGCTGTCCGCTATTGCGACTCGACGACGCGTGGCGTCGTTTAATTGGATTTGTAAAGGATTATTAAAAGGCTTATCCTTCGCAGAGACGGTCTGCTGTTGACTCGGCGTGGGTTACGGCTGCTCGCTGCGTGAATTATTTAGCGAACCATCTTTTATACCCGAATTGCGCCATTTTCGAGCCAAACAGCATCTGCAGTGTTCTTAATAATGCATTCAACGACACACCCGAGCGCATTCAGAACCATTTATATCTTTCAATGGGAATCTTTTTCTCATATCGTTCATTTCGTTCAAGGATATGCCATTATTGGATTGCATACCTTTGTGCACAATAAACATTGTCTATAATAATCGTAAAACACTACATCACCTAAACATTTCTTTCTCTCCACAATAATTTGAGTTCACGCTGGAACAGTATATTTAATTAATTAATTAATTAATTAATTAATTGATAGTTCTTCAAATACCTTTTACTGTTTTGTGTTTGATTTACAAATGCTACATTAAAAAGCACCTGATTCCATTAAAAAAAAACCTTTACACATCCACTCACAAATAAACAATAGCACCAACATGTGCCACATGCGATACCATTCAACTTTCCTCTGAAACACTTTCTGCTATGAGTAATAATGGCGAGAAAATCAAGATGTCAAAATAGGGTGATACACCCTCTATAATGATCGGTTTTCGTGCATGTACGGTAGGTGTAAATAATTTATTCCAAAAAATGTTATTGGTCGGAATTGTGGCCAAAAAATTAAACATCATAATTTTTAACTTTTTTATCTGCATCTGTAATGAAAATTTAAAAGACGCCTTCTGTAGGCCTAAGTAAGTTATACACATGCACAAAGTTTCATCGAAATCGGTTAACGTTGTAATGAGTTACAAACATTTAAAGTTGATTTCATAAAGGCAAAAATTGCCTGAAATGGCCGAAAATCTGCGACTTTCACACTTAAGCTTTCATCTTGGAATGTCTGTAGTTCGTAGCAACATTAACCGATTTCGAGAAAACTTTGTGCATGTATATAAGTTACGTAAATCTATAAAAGGCATATTTTAAATTTTCATTACAGGCACAGATAAAAAAGTTAGAAATCGTAACCTTTACTTTTTTTCCACACAATTTCGACCAGTAGCAATTTTTCGAAAAAATTATTTACACGTTTCGTAGCAAACTAATCCTTCTAATATCTCAAAAAGCTGAAGCTGTTTGGACCAATATTAAACAAATTATTTGTTTTTGAAAGGTGTATGGATACTTTTTACACCCACTGTATAACAATTTAAGGCTGCTGCCGTGTTATTTTTATTATTTTAATCCTATGATGAAAGGGATTCAATTTTCCTCTAACTACTATTTGTTGCAATTAAGTTGGATCATTTTTATTTTCCATAAGGGTCCGCAGACTAATGATTACTTTGAACAACTGAGGTTGTGCTGTATTTATTTTAAATGTATTATTAGACCGTGGTTGTCTATACAAATTCAAATACTTGTTCAGAAAATTAAGAAATGGACAAAGAAATAATTGCGAAAAGTTTCTTCGAATTGAATGGGAAATAATTCAATTAAATTGCTGTAGATGTCGTTCACGGTTTTCTCCCTGTGTAAAAGCATTTCAACCTCCGGCGAAAGAATTACGCCACCGGGCGTTATCAAGCATTTGTTCCGGCAAAAAGGCGGAAGATATCGTGGCCGACCACTTCAGAACGCGCGGCCAGCAAAAAGAACTGGTCGATTGGAATTGCCGGACCAGGAACCGAATCCGGTCCTTTCATTTGCCGGACGACTGCTCTAATCAATTGAGCTGTCCACGCCGTCGACAAATTCCTTCCCCCCCCCCCTAAGTCTAATATTCGAAATCACGGCCCTCTTGCGTTCGAACCACGGTAAAAAGAATCTCTGCTCTGAAAGACGTCAGCGCTGATCCATTAATCCCACAAACTGAGCAATTTTGTATGATGGTTCTACGCAATCGATAACTTGTAGGTTTTATTTATTTATAGGCGAAAAATCAAGATGAAAAAAAAAGTTACCCCGATATGTCTGTGGTTGCAAGGAAAAGCGACAGATGTCACAATTTCAAAAAATTTGATTTTATACATTAATTGAGATTTATAGTGTAGGATTTACGTATTTACCAGAAAAAAGTCACGAAAACAAATTCGAAAGGCTCAAAAAAAATAATGCAATTTAACCGATGTCCTATGTCAAAACATTAGCGATCAAATCTTTAAACGGCAATATCTCCAAAGTGAAAGTATGTGACATGCAGCGTTCTTCCAGACAGTACAGATGTATAGAGTGGATACTAATATTGTCTCTGCTCTGTGCAGACGAGTTAACTCTTATCCAAGTAAAACTGTTTAACACTAGGTTTACGGAGCACTAAAATTGATTATTTTACATTGCTTTATAAAGATAATAAAATTGTATTTACTTAGATCTGCAGCGATTTTTATTGTAATATGTACACAAAAAAATAAATCTATTTAATAATTTCTCACGAATGCCTCCTTACACTCTTAATAATCGTAAATTAAAAATGTTTGAATCCGTCATTTTGAAGGGCCCCGTAAATCTAGTGTTAACACCTTAAACGCTGTATCAGACCCTGGGGACTGACGGTACCGAGTTTAAAAAACAATATAAAATATATAATTCATATAAAATTAAAATATGTTCACACTGTCTTAATAGATTTCATTGAAACGAGTTAAACAGAATTAAATTGAACCAAACTCATTTTTAATAATATTAAACTGAAATTAAAAGTGAAATGAAAAGCAAGACAAAACTGCTCCGCATTTGACGTGTTAACAGAAAAATTATGTGGAAATTGTCGAGGCAGAAAATCAATGTATAAACAATTTATAGTAATAAAAGAGATAAATAAAATATGAAAGGGTGCATACGTCGTGAGGGAAAAGTTTTTAAAAGCAATGGTTACTGTTTGAACAGTTTAAGGGGTTGAAAATAAAATCATCACATAAAGTACTCACATTTTTCGTTTATATGACATTTGCGCTATGAAACACGAATAAATATAATAGCTAGATAGCAGGTCTTTATAAAAAATAGAAATTTTCCAAGTCAATTGTAGGAAACAAGATTTAAACGAAAATGTATTTCTTCTTCGATAAATAATTTCAATAAATTGAAAATAATAATAGGCGTTTTCGATTTCGTGCTACAACTGGGAAAAAGTGAATCTGGATTTAAAAATAAGGTGAAAATGTGGAATCAGATTTTCTGGCTCGACGTTTCATTTTCGAGAAAATTGAATTTAAAGATTCGAATGCGTCTGATCATGACCAGCCGATTCTACTTGGCGCAAGTACTAATATACGAAAACCTGGCGGATTCTCAAAGCCGATTCCTTGAAAATGAAATGTGATTTGAAAAACGATTATTCTATATTTTCAACTTACTTTTCTCTACAGAATCATCGTCTTATATACACCAATAAACTAAACACACCCTATATTTTACAAACTTTGTAGTATTATAGAATCGAAAACACCCTGTATAATTACATCTCTACCACTGTTTGTTGAACTACGAGGCCTGTTGAAACATTGATTTTTTTAATCCACGGTTAATAAGATTTCAAAAATACATACACGAGAAAATACGCTACAAATTTATGTCTTAGAAAATAGTCGTTTTTAGTGCTCCATTCGTGTTCAGTGTTAACCTTTAGCACTCGAATGGCGACTCTGAGGCGCCACTACAAATTGCTAGACATTATTCAGAATATTGTTTACATGATTAAATTTGTTTATATGTATGATTAAATATTGTATGAGATACTATATCAGTTTCTTACGCATATAATGAAAATAACTATGTACAATGGAAATATTCTAGGTTAGAAGAAACGTTTGGTTTTTTAGTTGAAATAGCTCCGAGTTCAAAGGGTTAACTAGTAGTTGACAGGAGAATAATGTCTTTTAACACTTTATCTACCAGAAGCCTATTTTTTGTATTTAAGCTTATCCAAACCTCTGAGTGAGGTTTATACAGCTGAAAATAATTTACATTGTTATGAAATACAGTTTAGATAAAATTATTATTTGACATAACTGGTTATATGTGCAGGTTAGATTCCTTCCAAAAGGTGAACATACGCCAACACGCCCGAATGTCAGGTTGGACAAAAAACATATCGGAATAGGCTTTACAATAATTATGCTATACCAAAAGGAAGCATAAAAATCTTCTTTTACACAATAACCCCAGACGAAATTATTAGATTACGTTATTGAGAATGAGTTGTTGGTATATCAATGAAGTGTCTGTTCCTGTTGAAAGATCTATTAAACGATTCTCAACCATGGGCGATAGACTTCCAAAAATTATGCAATAATCGCCACTAGATAATCTTCTTCATTTATTTCAGTAGAAGGTAATAAATCTTCTGACAGAGAGCACCACGGGACCAAATCGACCCAGCACGGTCCACGCTCGATTAAATAGGGGTAACAACGCCACCCCATCTCTCTCAAGAAACTCACCCCGATTTCGAGGGAGACGAACGTGAAACCGATCCATTCAGCGAAACGGGCCCAAAAGAAGGGCGCCAATTAAACGAAAATCGCGTGTCACTTCCGCGTAAAGGTCGCCTGGGGGGCGGCTCGGTTCGGAGGGTGGCGGGGGTTGGCGATGAAAAAAAGAATCAAATATTTCGTTTGCCTCGACGACCATCCCCCGGGGCTGTTCTCCTTTGGCGAGGGTCAGAAAGGGTCTCTCCGTTCGTCGGCCATGTTGAAAGTGACTATCTTACGAGGGCGTTAGCGCATGTTTGACTTGTCAAAGAGCTTTTCCCTCTCCCCGTTCCTCCGGCTCTCCTCTCTCTCTCTCTTCGGGCTGCCTTTGCGTCTCTTTAGGGGTTCTTCTTCCCGCCTCTGTCTCGTACTGTCCGACATCGACCATAGTAATTCCCTTCCTGCGCTTTCGTCCCTCTTCTTCCCCCCACACTTCCCTCTTCGCAGCCGTATCTGCTATCCACTTCTACAACCACCCCCTCATTCGCCCCTGCACACCCCCGCCCCATTCTCTACGTGCACCCAACTATTCACCAAACCCTCGCTACTCGCTGTTGTTCTTCTCTCTTTTCCTCGCGCGACACCCGTCGCGACAACACGAAGCGCCGAATTGTCGATTCGTGCTTTACTATTCATTCGGTCCCCGCAGCATCCACACGCACCCCCGAGTAACGCGAGCCTTTAGACGACGCGCCGTTCGTCCATCACTTGTCGTCAAGACACGCGAATGTATCGAGCCTGTCGTGTAACGTGTTCAACGTATTGTCTACGTTCCGTGAGCCCCTTATCGCGCGACGCCGATACGATACGAAATTCAACAGATCCAACCCCCGTTACGCGACTCCTGTTGCCGTCGATTCTCATTTTTCCATACCATCTGCCTGTCTACTCAGCCATTTTCTTTCGTCGGTTTATTATGGTAACTCCCTGGTAACGTATGTCAGCACCTTTGCTCGACGAATTTTTTGGCGCGTTTAGCTTGTTAGATTTGATCAGGTGTGCGGGAAATTTGAAATAGTTTGAGATAATATAGCGGAAACTGAAATATTTCCGTAAGGAATTGCTATTTGATAATACTGTTTCGTTTGATGTTTTAATCTTGGGTAAATACTATTTACTATTTACACTTGATTATATAATAACACTATTTACGGTTTGACTGCGTTTTGGAGAACTCTGTTTTTCAAGTTTATTTTATGCAATCTTATAGATTTCGACGAGAAAACACCGAAAATGAAAATCTTATTGTGCGGAATTCATTGGTTAAAAAGTTATACGCGTATACAGTTGAACACTTATAAGCCTTTTTGACAGGTTAAAGCGCCGCCATATTGATATATTTGCTAGGTGATACACATAAAATGGGCTAAATACTTCCGAACAGATCCGTTAAATGGCAGCACAAACACATACGTAATAATAACACATTTACTAAATCAAAATGCGAAACATTATACCATGGTCGGACCGTCCTTCTTCGCTCCCACGACGACCTAACCCAAACCATCTTGGACTGCACCTTCTTTTTGAAATCCTGTATGTGATTCTGTATATTTTAATTACTGGACACCGAAAACGACCGATTCCATGATTATTGTTATAAATTTTCATTTCGCACAGATGAGTACGACATTTTTTAAGTTTCCGCAACAATTAACAATCCTGAGTCCAAGTAATTGCTACTTCTTTACTGCTTGGCATGTCTCTAAAGTAAAAATTTGTAATGCTTGAACTAGCCATTTCAAAATCAACAATAAACTTATTAATAATTAATTTGTGAAAAACACTTCAAATTGCTTACGTTTACAAAGTATGTGTAACCACTGAATTGCTGTCTAGCGCATACGGTCAGTACTATTTAGCCGATCCCGCAAATATAACATACTATCTAACACATGCGCTGAACACTCACGATCTATCCAGCGCATGCACCGAACAGACCTACCTACCTCTACCACTCAACGAATATCCAATGTGGCGACGCTGTAACCTGTCAAAAACTGCTCATCTTTACACGCGTAGAACTTATAAACCAGTGAATTCCTGACAACCATACACACATTTTCGGAATGTCTTCATCGACATCTACAGGATCACATAAAAAAAGTTCAAAAAATTTAAGAACACGGAGTTCTCCAAAACGCAGTCGAGCCATATTTACATTCGAATATAGAGAATAGGGAATTGTGCCGAAAAATGTGTTCTGTTTAAAGCAAATACAGAATCTCAGTAACATTACTGTTATGGGATGTTTTTAATATTGTTTCAATATTGTTGATAAAAGTATACCTATAGTTTAAAGTTAAAAAACTGCATACTTTAATAATTATTTATTTTCATCTACCACTATACCTTACTTTAACAAGTATTTTAATACTTTAGGTCAGAACAGACTCGGGCACCGACGTCGAAGGGTTAAAAATTGGCAGTCTAACAATTCGATCTCAAAGAACCCGAGTATTAGGAATTTCATAAGCAAGTTATGGCAACTGGCAATAATCTCCAGATTCAATTTCTCGGAACGACCGTAGTCGCGTGAAGACGTCGAGGCGCGGGCGGAAGTGGCAGAAAAAAAGGAAGAAGTAGAAGAAGAAGAGAAGGTAAAACGATGACCGATCGCGATGCTCGTGACAAACGCGATCGACAAATAACGACTATAACGAGGTTCTTCCGTTTCCCATTTATATTCGACTCGGGGCGCGGCGGCCTCTTTCTGATTTCCGACGGTTCCACGTTCTCGTCGAAAAACAGACGGGTCTCCGGCTGGCTGACTCGCGCTTTCCTTTTTCCCTTTTTCCGAGTTTCTCCTTCTCTGCGGGCTGCGCGGGCGTATAACAAGGGAACGCGAGCGATATATCTCGGGCTTCTGGAAAACGGCCGCCTGTCTCCGTTTCTCCGGCGGGGGGCTCGCTCTATCGAAAGGGGCAACAGGGGGACGGTCTCGTTCCCGTCGATTTATCGTTTAATAAAAGGTGATGCATGGCCTCCGATGCGCCGGTTTTTATTTTCCAGCAGCGACGGCCGACCGCGAGCTTTACCGATCCTCTTTTTAATTCCCGATACCCTTTGCCGTTCGACGCTCGTTAAATGGAATTGTTTCGAGTTGTCGCATCATCCTCGGATCACCTCTTTCTGCACTAGAGAACCTTCTAGTCTACGATTTTCAAAAAATAAATTTTTCTAATAGATTGAATTTATTTGGACATTATGTTATGTGAAAGTCAGACGACTATTTTAGAGATGCTATACCTTCGGGATATACAGCTGAGAATTTCGTTGAAATTGTTTCACGGAAATATGAATGTTGGTCACGAACCAACAGGAACGTAATCCAATGATTTCTTTCGGAATTATTTTTTAAACGGACAGTTAAACTTTTGTTGATAAAGCACAGTCATTAAGCGTACTAATAGATTTCCGATAAGCACAACTTCATTGGTTATGAATAGCCTGCAGATTTTTCTGCAAAATAAAAATTGTTCGGTGAAGTTACATTTCCTCTTTCAATGATTTTAAAACGCCTAGAATAATATAACAACGCCATTCAATCCTTCTAATGTTTTTACAGTCTATTGTATTTGCTCAACCCCAGTTTACTTATGAAGGAGACGCAATAAAATTGTGGGTAAAGATAAAATTAGACCCAAAAATATAAATTTATCAATATCTGATTTCGAAGTTAATGTAAACTCGTCATGCAAGTAGTTCTAATAACTCACCCGCTATATATCAAACTAAATCCCCAAGCTGTTAATACATATACTTGTCACATAAGAATGAAACAACAATAACTGAAAACACAAATTTCTGCTTCACTCATACTCTCGAAAAAATGGTCAAGAGGGACATAGATCTTCGGGAACGCAGAGCACGACCATACTCCAGCACCGGGAGTATGGCGAAACGTGCAAATCGATGGGAATCGCATTCGCGATTTAAGATTTAAGAATCAAAGACATGGGCTGTGTGCGCGTGGGTGTGTGTGGGGGGGGGGGGGGGGCTCTGTGTGAAATTAATCCGGATCCAATTGCCGCGCGGCCCTGGTATTTGTCGAGCCGGCCAGATCGATGTAATTAATCCAGGGTAATTAACGATAAAGCAAGCTACTCGGCCGGGAGGGAATATTCCCGAGCACGCACCTGGCTGCGTGATCCCGCGTGCCGGAGGTTTTAATCACTGAGAACGAGAGCGCGGTGTGGAAGTGCACGCCCGATAGGGTTGGAAAAGACGGCGAAGAGGACACACCGCCATTTTCGTAATTACGCGCGAACGCCGCGCGCGCTGGATATTAATCGAAAACGCGGTGACACCGGACGAGGGTGGGGATGGAAAGGGGGTTGGTAGGAGAATGTTAGTAGAAGAGGGGGTTGTTGGGTGGAGAACCGAACAGGGGGGAAGGTATGGCGAGTTCTACTGGCTAGCGCGCCGACACGTGGATAACGCGAACCGTTCGCACGATGATCATCAACGGTCGCTCGATTCCGCGAGCCCACCAGGGGATTCGACAAGTGTCACTGACACGTTAAATAATTGCCATGATGTTGACCGACCAACCGGTCCTATTAGCGGTCCACCTAATTCCTCCGGATAAAAGAGCAAGTCTCTTAATGAGGTGGGCTGGGACACTTTTATCATCCGCGATGTTAGGCATTGTCCTGCCAACCTGTATCCGACTCGCGAAATTAGTTGCCACCATCGGACCACCATTTACCCTCGCTACGCTGATGGTTTTGATGGTTTTATGGGTAATCTAAATCTATACAAAACTTTATGCATTACTTGGAATTAAATTAGGCATTTTATGCATTAATGCTAACCTACTGGCACGATTGAATTTATTTAGATTTTGTGCCATTTTTATTATAATTTATACTTGAATAAAAAAGTGTGCGTAATCTCTCGTGGAAGCATCTTTGTAATTTCAATAATTGTAAAATAAAAATTCTGAAAGCGGTCATTTGACCGGTGGTGGTAGGTTTAGTGTTAAATATTCGGACACTCTTAAAAACACGATGACTTTTTTACCATTGGACCTTACGATTTAGATTTTTTTGAGATGTTAGAACAATTAGTTTACTACGTGACAATTTTTTTTGGAAAAAATTACAAGTGGACGGAATTGCAGAGAAAATACTAAAAGTTGTATTTCACACCTTTTTTTATGTGGGCCTACATTGAATATTTAAAAAATACAATTTGTAGATCTGTGCCAATTATAAATATTCTGAAAATTTCATCAAAATCGGCTGATGCGTAATAATACCACAGCTAGAACATGACAGTGTCCCTTAACATGTAGAACACGAAAAAATGTTGTGTCGCTATCCATTTCACTATTTATTTAAGTACTATAAATAACTGTGCATAACTAAAAGACTTATCTACCCCATTTCTGTTTAATCTGTATCAATTAAATCTATTAAGGCGGTGTGAACATTTTTTAATATCGTATGAACCATATATCATATATTATTTTGTAAATTCGATACCGTCAGTCCCCAGGAACGAACTGATTGTCTAACGTGTTAATATCTCCTAGGTCATTCCGGTTCTGTATTTGGCCGACTAGTTTTTCTCATAAACAAATCAAATCTCTGTAAATCGCGTCTCCTTGAAAACCTGTAATTTTCGAACATCCCCCTCTCCTCGAACTATCGCGAAGCCCTGAAAGTCATTGCGAGGACCTACGAGAGGCAGCAAATAGTCAATCGTAGCTGCGATCGTCTACCCTGGAAAATAAAGTTGATCGAGGGATTCCATTCTGAGCCGCGAATCCTTCCTCCCCGAAACGATTTGTACATCTCGCAAGCTCGCGAACTATCGCCGGAAGCAGCACCGCGAGACAGCGAGTGAAAACGCGGGAGCAAGGCAGAGAAAGAAATAGAGAGTCGCCGGCAGTCATTTATTCGGATTGCAATAACTACACCGGGGCGGCGAGATGCACTCTCGCGGAAACAGATGAAAAGGTTAAAAGAGAGAAGTAAAAAAGGACAGGTGGATGGAGGGGTGGGGGTGGGGATAGGAAGAGAAAAAGGAAGAAAAGAAATGTGTAACAAGAAGCGAGACAGAGAGGCGAGGGTGGGCATTGAAGGAACCGTGAGCGGTGGAAAAGGGGTCGTGGAAGACGAGAAGCTCCTCACAAAGGAATATTCGCATCCTGCGGCTCGCGAGACCTCTCTCCTCTTCTCTCCTTTCTTCCTAACTTCTCTCTCTCTCTCTCTCTCTCTCTCTCTCTCTCTCTCTGTCTCTATCTTCCTATCTCTGTCTCTACTTTCTCTTACTTCTACGCACCTTCAATTCTTCTTGAAATCTCGACGCGCGCGCCGAAACGGATTTCTGAACAGCCGCCCCGGGAAAAAGCTTTGAACGGTGAACGTCGGCCCATTACTTAGGAACGCGGCTCCCGTTGTTTTCGTTGCAGCTCGCCGACGTAGAGTGCAATTAATGGAACACGCGGCGCCGCGCGGATCCCGTGAACCTGTGCGTCGACAATTTAAGAAATTGCTCCTTCAAGCCCCTCTTCGTCACGCATTTCCGAAACTCGATTATTCTTGATTCTCGCGTCGGCTTTGCTCCTCGGCACGATATATGAGCCGTTGTTTTTGAAAGTGATCTAACTTCACTTTTGAAAAAAATGAGTTGATAGCAGTTGCAGTCAGATATACAGGGTGATCCACTTAAAGGTAACCACCTAAAATATGTTCTTTAGTTGTCGTCGTATAAACAACATTTTGTATACAGTTTGACTGGTATCGATGAACAAATTAATAAAAATACCTGCGTAAATTGACAAATTTATATTGACACAATTAATTACGGATTAATATCCACCTCTTCTTGATTAGTTTTGTTAACCCTTGTGTAGGCAACCAAAATGTTCATTGTTGGTGGCCAACCGGGTTAACGACAATTTTACTGTTATTTTTTTTTCACTGAACGTTAATCTACGTGAAATTCTACAAAGGATGAGGATCCGGAAGGATTATGCAATATTTTGTCGGGAACATTAAAGAATTACTAAAGGGAAAATGGAAATGGGTACCCGGTTGCCTACACAAGCGTTAATCGAGGTTCTACTATATTGGAAAATCAAGATTTTTCTTAAAGGACATATAGAAGACTGCTTAACTATTATTGAAACTCTTCAATGTTCAAGCAAACTCGAAATTGCATGGGCAGATTTATAACCTAACATTGTTAAACTATACTTAGAATTTCCTTTTCTACCAATGGATTAAAAAGAACACAATATAAGGTCACATTTTATTAAAATACCTGTCTTTAGATTTTCGACGATTTTCATGAAGATAAACGAGATTGAAATATTTTACAAAAATTTTGAACCATGCCGTTTGGATGATCCTCTCTTTTTGTAGGCACTTTATACATTACAAATGGAGATGAACAATTTCGTTTTTCTTATGGGATCAAAATAGCCAGTGTTCCTCAGACTTCTGTCTTAGATATTTAGATATTCCGATTATGTTTGAGATATTTTGTTAGATGGACGTAAGTGTAATTTCGAGACAGGTTCGTTGACCCCTAAGACAGTAGTTTCGCGAGGTCGTGCAAGGTTGAAGAGAGTGCTTCAGGATCGAGTAATGGAAATTCAGAGGAAAAATAGAATTCCGCTGTGGCAGCGTAGGTTTCCTTTACGACGATGATCCGGCGGAGGCGAACGAGTGCTAAGTCGGGGCAAGATTAAAAACAGTAAATGCCGTTCGCCATAATGGCCGATCGTAAAAGTCGCTCGTTCCGGCGCGTAGAAAGTCGACGGAACGGCGACGGTCCGCGTTCCGCGGGAAAGACAGTCGCCAGGGAACGCGAACGTAATTGCGGGCATTCTCTAATTCCGCGATTATGCTCGTAAAAGTTCCACGCGACGCCTCCCCGCAAAGGCGATGGAGTTTTCCCCAAGCTCTAAGGCCCCGCCGATTGCTCTTTATACCCGTTTTCAGATTAGAAAGCGTCTTCGAGCGGAATTACACGCTCGTCGATCTTCTTCCTTCTCGCGAGCGAGTTAAACGTTTGCAATTTTCACGTTCGAGGTCAAATTTGCGGAGAGAAACGGTAACACTCCATTTTTATACAGCGTTCACTTCCATCCAAAATTTCGTCAAAAGTTATTCGTCATTTGTCATTTTTAGATGTTGGACTATTATGCATTTACGACAGGCATGAATTTCATATGCGAATTTTTAGAATCCTCAGAACATGTATGTTAAATTAAATTGATGAACACTTTTATTGTAAGTTGTCTACAAGAGAACTCGTTTCTAAATGAAAGAAAATATTACTATAAATTTTTGATGCAGAAATGAGAATTTGTGTAAAGATCTGCAGTCTAGATACTTTCATTCGATTTTATTTTTCAGTGTTTCCTTAGTTTCTGTTTATAGAACGATTCTCATATTTGCAGTGCTAATAATAGTGTGTGCTACGTTGTATTCATGCTTTCCAGTGATACACGATGAATAATAATAACCTTGTATAAATAATTCACCCTTTACGGACGAGGATTTTTTTAAAACTCAAAGAACACGTTCATCAGAGAATTCGATTATGTATAACACTTTTAGGTGATGGGAAAATGGACAATATGTATTGATCTCTTTTTATATCCGCAAATTAAGATTAAAAGTTCGAGTAGAAAAATTGTAACTTCACATTCCAATAAAAATTAAAACTTCTGCATTTTAATTTCCCAGCATTCATTTAAATCATGTATAAGAAACGGATCAAAATTTAGATTTACAGGACCCGTCAAAACGACGGATTCTAATATTTATAATTCGCGATCATTGGAATTGCAAAGATGCATCCAAGAAGAATAAATCAACAAATTTATTTCTTTGGATACATATTATAAAAAAAAATGATTAAAAATGTCTCTATATACATTCTCGTTATTTTTGTAAAGTAATGTAGAATAGTCACTTTTAATGCTCCGCAATCTCAAAGAAGAAGGTTCGGAAACCTGTAAAAGAAAATTGCTGCGTAAAAATCTGAACAACCCTAGCTCGCCATAAAATCATTGGAATCGTCCCAGCTCGCAAGAACCAAGTGCCAATACCTAATTTTTGTCCGCGCCTCAGGAATTCTGTCGATAAATCTTTACGCAGAATTAAAAGACGATCGAGCGGTTCAGCGCGCAGATTAGCGACATTAAAACTTGTCAAAACGGTCGAGCTCCCCCATGAAACCGAGGGGGTTGCAGTAAATACTCGGAGCGGCGTGTAAACGGTCGCCGATGGGAATATTGTCGAAGGGTTGTGGAATCGCGGGGATCCCGCGATCGAGCAGATTTTAAGGGCGGTTAAACCACGCCGAGGTTACCGGTGAAATATTCTTTAAAGAGGGTGGGAGGTGGGGTTAAGCATTGCGTGGAATCGACGGGATGGTCGAGCTCGAACCTGGTGGTGGCTTTGCGTCGTCACATAGTAATGGCGATTCCATTTGCCGTGGCAGTGCAAAGCCCTCCTCCTCCTCCCTCTCTCCCTCTCTCTCTCTCTCTCTCTCTCTCTCTCTCTCTCTCTCTCTCTATTTCTCTCTTTCGATTTCCTCCCCCTTCCCACCGCGGCTGCCCTGAGCTCCGTCGTTCTCCTCGCCTACTTTTATTGGACAGTTGTTTTCATTGCGAACCTCGACACGATCCATTAAACGCCGCTGCCTACGTCAACACCGGAGCCATTAGCTTTTGTTCATCGAACGGCGACCAAGTTGCCCGCACGATCGATCGATCCCCGCCGGACGTCCCTACGCGGACGCATAAAGGATATTCGAGACGAATTCGACTCTAGACATTTTTCATCGGTGCGATATCGATCGACTTGCACACTTTCGAAACGGTTATACTGTTTCGATCGTCGGAAACCGAGTTATTCGACGTGGCCACTCACGGGTTCAATCATTCGGTTATTCGAAGATTTTTTCGTATATAATAAATAGACTGTAGATATTTATCCAAAGTCAAAATTGTATTTGCCAATTTTTTCTCTTCTCAAACATAGTATAGAAAAATGTCCCGAAAAGTTTAACAAGATTTTTATTTTTTTTTTAGATTGTAATAGAAGCTCTAATAGCGGAAGGGAAGTTTGTCTAATCTCTGTTTCTTTTTGCTCAGTCATTTATATTGTACAATATTATACCTACACTTAAGCTGTTAATGCATCTACAGCATTTCCTGACGAATAACAGCAACAAAACAAACAATTCAAAAAATTAAGTTCATCCCACCGAGTCATAAAGAGTTTTAATGGATTTAATTATTGTATACTTATTGTTATGCCTTACAACCCAGCTCTTAAACGATAATATTAAAACAGTAGATAAATAAATGAAGAATTTCTTATCGGTAATGAATAGTAATGATATTCAGGTTTATATTTCAGATTTTCTAACTCACGCAACTCACGTGTGGGGGAGAGTATGATTTCCGTGGCCCCTCGTTTTGAGGTTATATTTGTGTTCTTGGGGTTATTTCAAGAAAAAAAATGTATATATAACATGGTATCAAATTGGCCTGGTTTAGCCGGTAAAGTAGATTTTCTGTTTTTTATAAATTTGCAAATATCTCGGTAACTATGCGAAATATGGCAAAATATCAAGAGACCTTTTTGTAGAAAATGAAATTTTATTCGCATAATCTTTGCATTGTAGCTGTCATCCAGAATTTGAACTAGTAATGGAAAAATCATGTGAATAGAATGAGTTGTGGTTAGGTCGTGGAGGGGGCGGAAATCGTACGAGGGGCCGTGGAAATCGTACTTGTGCCCACGTGTGTAAGAAACGTGCTAAAGTAGTATTCATATTGAACGTACATTTTTCACGAAAATTTTTCAAATGTTATGAGTTTAAATGTAAAACGTTTGGATTAAAATTAGTAACTAACGAGAGATAACACCGAGAGAAATTTTCGTTTCACGTATTATTCCACAAGCTATAACATTTCTAAACGTGAACGAGTGACTTTCTCTGCCGTTTTACCGGGCGAGCTTGCGATAGGGTTATCGCCGTGCGTGCTTAAAATATTCAAGTTCCAGTAATGCAATCCATTGGGCTACACGACCCAGACTGTGCCCAGGTCACGGTTTACTGGGTGACGCATGACGGATTTGCAGAGCTCGTCGGAATAAGCAGAATATATCTCCTCCTCACTCCTGAAATAACCGTCTTCCTAAATTTTCAATTTCTTTAAAATATTCAGAAAGTAGGATTTTGCTTCTCTAGAATATCATTTCTCGAGAAGTATATCGGGTGTTCGCGATTGTTCTCTTATCTAACGCGCCAACGCATCATTCAGACGAGTACTGGGGCGTTTATGAAAAACATTCGGCTGCAAGATTTTGTTCTCTACCACGCCTTTTTATGTAAATATTTTTCATTTGGAATTGGCAGATTATCCGATAGAAAGAATTGAATTCGTGCCACTATACGACTCTGGAGTATTTTGTGGACAAATATAAAGAAATTTGCGAGAGGAAAGGATTGAGTGATATATATTTTTTTTCATTTATAGATGAGATTGTAGAAAGGAATTTCAAGACCAATTTTTTAAATGAATCCAGTAACTAATTTTTATTTTCCTCAGTTAAACGAAACACAGACTTATACAAGCCATGGCCGGGAAAAGAATGATTCTAAATGTAAAAATAAGTCCAAAAAAGGGAATAACAATTGTTCGTTTGACGACTCGTTTTCGAGAAAATCGAGTTTTAAGATTCGTCTGGTTCGTGAGTTTCAGTATATGCAGGAAGTAGAATTGGTTGGTCGTGATCAGACATATTGAGCTTTATTATTAGAGTGGAAGACTTGTTATAAGAATAACACAGCTTAGTGAAAAAGGAAATTTAATAAGAAATATTAAAATGACAAAACATACTAATACAGTATTTTGTCGTTAATTGTCGTGAACTTCTGAACGATAATTGTCGCAAAACAATCCCCCCTTCCGCAGGATATACCCCGTGAGGGGCCGTAAAGCTCGAGAGGCCTTGGTCGCCGAGAAGTGTAACATAATACGGTTCGAGTATATCGGTGAGACCACTACTAATCCAATGACAAAACTTCTTTATTTTTTATTATTTTTTATGGAACTTTCACCAACATATTCGTGGCATTTTTCTGATTAAAATAATATCAAACACGATATAATTCGGATCCTATTAACAATAATTTTCCGAAACTTTCATCGTTCATTACTCAAGTAAATACCATCGGTATTATCTCTTATTTGGTATCATTTTCATTAGAAAAATAAAGAAGTTTTTTCACTGAGTTAATTGTTGTTTTCACACCGACATACTCGACCTGTATTATGTTACACTCCTCGGCGATCGGGGTCTCTCGAACTTCGTTATCCTTTTCTACGTTCGGCAGAAGTCAAAGAATAGTATCATCTGAACGTTAATTGTCGCCGATCGCATACGTGGTGACGACAATTATCGATGAAATACTGTACGGTATGTCCTGCCGAAATCGACTTTCTAGTCGAACTGCTGAAAACCAGCTGCCGTCAATACTTATAGAGAACCTTTTTAACTACGCTATACCTACGACCTGGTCACAACGAGGTGCCCAAGAAAAAAGGTACACTTCCGCAGTTTTTCCTGGGTTTTCCCCAAATCGACATGCTATAGTCGTTACTCTAAAATCTTTGGGTTTGAGTTTTATTTCAACAAGACACACCAGCCGCCTCCTAATACCGACGTCTGTCCCACTTCGTAGAATTAAAATATGACAGGACGTTTAAATAAATTTTTGAACCGGATATTCAAAGAAATATTTGAGAGATTGCACGATGGAAGTGCAGCAGGGATAGGGTGAACACAATTAGGATTATCATATCGTTAAACCAAGAACGTTGAAACGCAGGTCGGTGAATTTGTTACCTCAGACGTGGATGATAGCATACGCAGGTGGGTCGAACGACGTATTCCTTGTTGCCCGGGCGCCGTAGGAAGAGAGTCGGACAGTTGAAGTTGGAAAACTGGCAAGGAGGAACTATTCCAGCATTTTAAAATCCCACGAGGGGCCGGGCCCTCTCCCGTTTTTCCTTTTTGCCTGGCCGGTTGTGCAAGGCGATACCAGAACGGAGGGACCACCGAGAGCCGCTCCTTTGCGATGAGATCCGTCTCAAAACGCTCGGAAAAGTATAACATCCGATACCGTAAATTTTTATTTCGTCTCTACCGTGACGGAATATTAATGCGGAAAGTTGTGCCGCGCTCCGCCTTCACGATCAGGAAAAAGAGTTTCTTCCGAACGTGTTCATTTCGGTTATCGTGAAATAGAACGGCATATTCAATATTTTACACGAAGTATTTATTAACAACAATAACTGATAAACAATATCTATAGGAAGGAGAAAATGTTTAAACTCGGAATTTCGTTAAAAATATACATTTTTTGGCACTTGTATGTTTGATGTATCAGACACGTGTAAATAAGAAAATGTTGTACACCGATTGCGAGGAACAAGAGATGTATACACCCTCATTTCATTTCTAATTTTAACAATCTATGGATAGTGTAATGATTTTTGAAAAATTGCCTGATATATTTACTGTTTTGTCTTTCATTTACTCATTTTACGTATTTACGACAAAAATTAGCCGTTCAAATATAAAACACCGAAAACATTTAACGAATTTAAAAGAGTGTTACATGACTTTCAACTTATTCAAATTATTAAGAAAACAAACAAATGACTACGTGGCTCCTGTATTATGAAATTAGCAAGTTCGATTTTCCATAAAAATCCGCAGTTTAGAAGTAAACAGACTTGTATCTTTTTCAGTAAAAAATGACAGTAAAGATTAAGAATGTTCTTTTAGAAGAGTGTTTCTTGAAGATTAAGAAATCTATCCTTTGACACTAATTCGACGAAGATTGAATCCTTTATTTCCTACATTACACAAACAGAATTTGCAGGGTTTTTACTACAGATTTAACACTTTATTTACCGGTAATATTTAAAAATTTTCTTAAATCAAGGAAATCCTCAGTGGTTGAGGATTTCTCAATACATTGTTCATAAGTGACAACAATTCCATACATAAATTAGCAAATTTTTGGAATGAATATAATGTACTATTTTTTTTGAAATTATTATTTAAAAGAACATTATTGAGACCCTATTACACACAACTGAAACATTTGAAAGCCTGTCAATAGACTCGCGGTAAATAAAGTGTTAATATAAGATTTTGGAAGATTTTCGTGATTCGTACAATTTTGACTAATCCAAGGTAAGAGGCGTATGCTAATCCGAGGACTACCTAACGCCGAACAACAATACCATTCATAAATCAGCAAAGTTTTTAATGAATATAATGTACTATTTTTTTTTGAAATTATTATTTAAAACAACATTATTGAGCCCCTATTGCACACAACTTAAACATTTGAAAGCCTGTTGATAGGCTTCCGGTAAATAAAGTGTTAATATAAGATTTTGGAAGATTTTCGTGATTCGTACAATTTTGACTAATCCAAGGTAAAAGGTGTACGCTAATCCGAGGACTACCTGACATCGCCGTCCTCCAAACATCGATTTTTGTTGTTTGCAACAAAGTCTGTATAACAGGAGATCAGTATACCCAGTACGGTTCATAGAACAAAAGAGAAATCGCTCGCCAACTGCGGCGTCCTTCGCATTCCCGATTACAGCCGTCTGATAAAATCGATACACAAATTGTTCATAAGCAAAACTCATCAACTATACATCGAGCAATCGATACATCAACCGTATCGATTGCCTCCTACAAATACCCAGTAATCAGCAATCAATTGCAGCGACTCTCTCTAATCCGGGTAGGTCAGCGAACACTAATCCGAGGAAAGCCGTATCCACGCATATAATCCTCACGGACCTACCGCAAAGGGGTTCGATATACGAGATGTGACAAAAAGAAATCGGCCAGTTTCCTCGCGAAGGTGTAAGCTAAAGTTTGATGGCTTTGCCGATGACTGTATTCTAATCAGCACTTATCAGGCTGCGGATTTTATGCACTTATGACAAAAGTCGGTGCAATTTAAGACAATAGAAGGATTCAAAGAATTTTAGAAGGCCGAACTAATATTTTCAACTTGTTAGAATTATCCAAAAAGGAAAACAGTTTCTTAACGACTATCGTGTCCTACAATTGAGACAGGGAATTTTTATTTTGCATAAAGATCTGCATTGCTTATTACTAGAATGCGGATTTTATGCATTTATGGCAAAAATGCGTACGCACAATTTAAAACAGTGAACATATTAAAAAGACTTAAGAAAGAAATTTTTATTTGGCTCCTGTGTCTTGTAATCAATGCAAACATTTTTTATTTTGCATAGAGATCCACAGTCTACTTATCACTTTGTCAAATTTCATCGAGCTGTGTATGTCACAATACAGTATTTAATCGATAAGTGTCACAAAATTCTGAACAAAAAGTGTCTCAAAACAATCCCCACTCCTGCGGGGTATACCTCGTGAGGGGCGGTGAAGCTCGAGAGGCCTCGCTCGCCGTGAAGTATGACATCACACGGGTCGGGTATATCGGTGAGACCACTACTAATCCAATGACAGAACTTCTTTATTTTTTATTATTTTCTAATGGAATTTTCACCAACATATTCGTGGCATTTTTCTAATGAAAATGATACCAAATAAGATATAATTCCGATGTTATTTATTCGAGTAATGGACTATCATCAGTATAATCTAATAATAAATTGCATACGCGTTAAAATGTCCACAGCTCGTTGAAAATTGGCAGATCGATGTACAAGTGCGTCGAAAAGCGACCAGCAAAGACATCAAATTTTCATCCGATAACGTCGAAAGGAAACTGACACGAGTCCGGTTTCTTTTTTATCACGCCTCGTATGGAAAACCGTCATTCGAGCTGTCAGCTGTCCAGTTTCTTTTTTCCGATATGTTTCGAGTAATAACGCGCGCACAACGATAACAGGCGAATGGAATAGCGTCTAGGTGGAAAGTTCGAGGTTGCTCGGTGCTTTCTCGGTTGCGAGGTAGGCGTCTCACGGAGGGAATCTATTCCATCTGTCGGTTGGTCTGGTGAACCGTGCCGCTGATTGCCCATGGGAGCAGCATCGCGATCCCACAGATGAGAATACAGTGGAAAAGTTTCTCCTCTGCATCAGGATATCGTAACGCGCCGCGCCGAGAATGACGTGTAATGTGTCTTTTTAAGCGGGCATGCTATGTGCTTGTCACGTCCACGATTCTCATCGACGTTCCCAGGACGTAATCCTATTCCCCTCAAGGGATCAAATCGTCGAATATGGTTTTCCTCAAACAATTCGTCCTGTGCCATCTCTTGAATCTTCTTTATTTACTAGCACACCCCCACTTACTTTCATCACTCTTTCCTTTTTCGATAAGCATTCTTTTCTCTTTTGCCCCGAGTTCTCCCACATATTTTCTACATTTGTCTATTGTAGGTGGTTCTCGTCAAACATGATTTTTTTAAATTGTTCTTCCCATTTTCTGTGAAGGCACTTTTCTTCAAACACCCTGTCTTCTCTCAAATATTTTTCGCATTTGTCTATTCGTACGTGATTGTTGTCAAACATAACATTTTTTAGTTGTTCTTCTCTTTCTCTATGAAGATACCTTTCTTCAAATGTTCTGTGTACTTTCCAAATACTTTCGTGCACTAAATTTAGGATTCTCGCAAAATTGTCGATGTTTAAACTGCTATAACTTCGGAAAGAAAAGTCATGCGGCGATAAAGCTGGCCTAGTTTTAATGCTTGAAGCCTCTACTTTTACGATCATTTACTCATTTTCTTCTAAGATGTTTTTCCATGATATACCGGCTGAGAAAATGAAGAAACATGTTTCCTCGACAATGCTACCAACTGAAACGCCTATAAAAGCATTGGAAACTTTTTGTCGTGGCTCAATCCACAACCAGTTTGAAGAAACCCCTTTACTCAAATCCTCAGAACTTGATGAACAATATTTTTGCTGTTTTATTGAGCTTCGAATGAATGATGTATCGCCAAACTTCATCGAACTTGCTCCTTGTTTCCGTTCAATAAAACTGCCAAGCCAATCATACACCAAGATTTGAGGTTTCGTTTGTAAAGACGAAGCTTCAATCTTTAAATCTATGTTAAATTCATTCACGAACAAATGTTCTTATTGTTTTCACAGATGTATCAACTTGTAGTATTTTCAACAACAAGGTGTATAAAGTTTTCCACCTGCTGAATCATATAAAAAATCTAAGAAGAAAATGAATGACGGTATGAGAAAACAGAAGCTTCAAGCTTTAAAACAAGTCCAGATTTATTGTCGTACTGTCATTTTTAACGCAATCATCGCAGTTCAAATAGCGACAATTTCCACGGAAAATCGGAGATTTGTTCTTTCGAACGATTTATCGAAAAATTCCGAACTGTTGATCTTTTGTTTTAAAAAATTAATTTTACAATTCATCAGTATTAAAAAATTCTTAAAATTGCTTAGAATTATCAGTAAAGTGTTAATGAAGAAGCATAAATCAGCGTCGGTCGATAACGAATTAAAACATTAAATCGGCGCGAGCTTGGTCCGGATCACCGGAAGGAAGATCGTTTCCGTGGAAGTGGCACGAGAGAGAGAGAGAGAGAGAGAGAGAGAGAGAGAGAGAAATGCAACGGTCTCCGCCGCCATGGAAAACTGGAATATCCAAGCCATGGGTCTATCTGTGTCCCTCTCCGCCCCCGCGTCCTACCGGTGCCATCTCCACCCCCGGGCGTCCCCATCCACCATTTCTGTCTCCGAAGGGATAAAATACTCCGAGAGCAGCAAATCCCCCGGGCATTTGCGGTGGCCATCCCGGCCGGACCGAAAACAGGGGTTGGAGCACAGGAAGGCCGATAGAGCAGAGCCATGGAAGAGGAAACCGACGGAGGATGGTATGGGGGGTGTGAGAGTTGCCCGTTTCCATGTTTTTAATCACTTTGCACGCAGCCAATGGCATGGAACGGGGGGGAAACGACGGGCGGGGGTGGTTTCGCGAAATGTTTCCTACTGTTTTCAGCCTGGACCCCCTTCTCCACCCCCTCTGCTGCGCCCTCAACTCCCTATATATCTATACCGGAACTGTATCTATTCGCCGGATAGTATTTCTCCTCTCCTATCTTTCTCTCCCCACCCCCTCCCACTGTTCCTTATCTGCTCCACTATTTCTTTTTTGTTCCCTTTCAGATTTTTTAATAAATCCGTTTCGTTCTCTTTTTGTCCGTCTCCCGCGTTTCGCGTGTTCCGTGCTGCTAGCCGGTTCCGTGAAACGTTTCCCGATGGTTCGGACCCCGACCGAGAGCGCATTTGCATGCGTCATCTATTCTCGGACGTCCTCTATTATGCATCCGGGCTTTGGGCTGCTCATGGGCGACGACTCGTTCTTTTGCGTTCGTTGCGCTGCCTCTCGCTTTGATTTCATTCGACTCGCCTCTACCGACAGGAACGTTCTTGATTGTTGGCTGCTGAGTCTTCTTCTTCTTCTTCTTCTTCTTCTTCTACTTCTTCTATCTACTTCAATGTTTCCTGGACTTTCATCTGCGACCATGCAGGTGAACGGAATTCTTCATCTCGGATCATTGCCTCCGAGAGACTCTCAGAACGCGTATTCAATTTTATACATTGAGACGCGATGCACAGTTAATTTTTCAGGTTGGGGCCACACGGGTTGTATACAGTGTAATGTTTTGATGTATGTAAAAGATATGCGCGCGATATGTGTGAAACATTTGTTCTCAGTACTGTAGGATAAAGGATATTCTAATGTCTGCGGTTCGGTTAAACGAAGTTCTACCATGTCGTGAATTACACGAGTAAATATGGTCGAAATTGTATCGAATTTGGTGTCATTTTAATCGGACAAGCGCCACGAATATATTGCTAACAGTTTCATAATAAATATCATTAGATATAGGAACGTTTTATCATTAAATTAGTACCGATATGCTCGTGATCATGCTACGTTTACTCGTTATACTTGTCTGGTTTCTAGACATTGCATATATCGAGACGTTACGCTGTTCTTCTTTCAGAGTTCAACTATTATAAATTATTTTCACCAGCGCTTGTATCTTCCAGTAACTTATTCGTTACTCTCAACAGTTCCTAATTCTTGGTTTATGTATTTCTAAGATTAACTATTATGAATTATTTCCATCAGCGATTGTATCTTTCAGTAACTTATTCGTTACTCTCAACAGTTCCTAATTCTTGGTTTATGTATTTCTGAGGTTAACTATTATAAAACATTTCCACCAGCGCTTGTATCTTCCAGTAACTTATTCGTTACTCTCAACAGTTCCTAATTCTTGGTTTATGTATTTCTAAGATTAACTATTATGAATTATTTCCATCAGCGATTGTATCTTTCAGTAACTTATTCGTTACTCTCAACAGTTCCTAATTCTTGGTTTATGTATTTCTAAGATTAACTATTATGAATTATTTCCATCAGCGATTGTATCTTTCAGTAACTTATTCGTTACTCTCAACAGTTCCTAATTCTTGGTTTATGTATTTCTGAGGTTAACTATTATAAAATATTTCCACCAGCGCTTGTATCTTCCAGTAACTTATTCGTTACTCTCAACAGTTCCTAATTCTTGGTTTATGTATTTCTAAGATTAACTATTATGAATTATTTCCATCAGCGATTGTATCTTTCAGTAACTTATTCGTTACTCTCAACAGTTCCTAATTCTTGGTTTATGTATTTCTAAGATTAACTATTATGAATTATTTCCATCAGCGATTGTATCTTTCAGTAACTTATTCGTTACTCTCAACAGTTCCTAATTCTTGGTTTATGTATTTCTAAGATTAACTATTATGAATTATTTCCATCAGCGATTGTATCTTTCAGTAACTTATTCGTTACTCTCAACAGTTCCTAATTCTTGGTTTATGTATTTCTGAGGTTAACTATTATAAAATATTTCCACCAGCGCTTGTATCTTCCAGTAACTTATTCGTTACTCTCAACAGTTCCTAATTCTTGGTTTATGTATTTCTAAGTTTAACTATTATAAATGATTTCCATCAGCGCTTGTATCTTTCAATAACTTATTCGTTACTCTCAACGATTCCTAATTCTTGGTTTATGTATTTCTAAGTATCTATTCGTCGGTATGTATTGTTTAAAATTCTTGAAATCCTTCGTATCTATTTGTTGTATACATTCTCTCACTTTTCATCCACTGATCATCCTACACCGAATGTGCAATCTATTGTCAGCAGAACTCATCTTCAACAATCGATCGCAGTCTCGGAAACTCACCCGTCACTCTAGTGCCAAGCTTAATCAGATCAAGCTTAATCAACGCCTCGAAAACTGAATCAGCAGTTTAGTTTCATCAGATCAAGCTTAATCGGCGAAGCTTATCCTTAACACCTCGGTCTCCAAACAGAAATAGCAATCTAATCTCAGGAGATTAAGCACATCTTCGACGTTCAATCTTTCAAGCTCAATCATCAGTCTAGTATCGCGATGAAATTGATCAGTTTCAATCAATCGGGTCTAAAATTGCATCTGTAGTTCAATTTAAGCAGGTGAACCGCATCTTGAACATCTTGATCTCCAAATAAAAACAACAAATTAATATCAGCAGACCAGCCTATCTTCAACCTTCAAGTTCAATTTTTAGGCTCAAATAAAATCAAACTGAAGTATCGAAGCTCATCTGCAACAACTCCCCAAACAATCCCAACAATCTGATCTCAGTAGATCAATTTCAATCGGTCTGGCTCATCTTGAACACTTCTAAAATTACATCTGTAGTTGTAAGCTTCATCACGATGGTGAAGTTGAAGACTGAGACGAAGCTTCTCCAGTGAAGCTAATTTTCTACACCTCCGAACAAAAACAACAGTCTCATCTCAGCAGACGAGCCTATCTTCAACCTTCAAGTTCAATTTTTAGGCTCAAATAAAATCAAACTGAAGTATCGAAGCTCATCTGCAACAACTCCCCAAACAATCCCAACAATCTGATCTCAGTAGATCAATTTCAATCGGTCTGGCTCATCTTGAACACTTCTAAAATTACATCTGTAGTTGTAAGCTTCATCACGATGATGAAGTTGAAGACTGAGACGAAGCTTCTCCAGTGAAGCTCATTTTCTACACCTCCGAACAAAAAGAACAATCTCATCTCAGCAGCCTTGCTCATCTTCAACCTCGTTTTTCAGGTTCAGAAAGATCAAACTGAAATATTAAACCTCATTTCCAACGACTCTCCAAATAGTCCCAGCATTCTAATCTCAGTAGATCAATTTCAATCAGTCTGGATCATCTTGAACACTTCGAAAACTACATGTGCAGTTTTAAGCTTCATCACGATGATAAAGTTGAAGACTGAGACGAAGCTTCACCAGTGAAGTTCATCTTCAACACCTCCAAATAAGAAGAACAATCTCATATCAACAGACCAGCCTATGTTCAACCTTCAACTTCAATTTTTAGGCTCAAATAAAATCAAACTGAACTATCGAACCTCATCTGCAACAACTTCCCGAACAGTGCCAGCAATCTGATCTCAGTAGATCAATTTCAATCAGTCTGGTTCATCCTGAACACTTCGAAAATTACATCTGCAGTTTTAAGCTTCATCACGATGATGAAGTTGAAGACTGAGACGAAGCTTCACCAGTGAAGTTCATCTTCAACACCTCCAAATAAGAAGAACAATCTCATATCAACAGACCAGCCTATGTTCAACCTTCAACTTCAATTTTTAGGCTCAAATAAAATCAAACTGAACTATCGAACCTCATCTGCAACAACTTCCCGAACAGTGCCAGCAATCTGATCTCAGTAGATCAATTTCAATCAGTCTGGTTCATCCTGAACACTTCGAAAATTACATCTGCAGTTTTAAGCTTCATCACGATGATGAAGTTGAAGACCGAGACGAAGCTACACCAGTGAAGCTCATCTTCAACACCTCCAAACTAAAAGAAAAATCTCATCTCAGTAGACCTACCGATCTTCATCTTTGAACATCAGTTTTCAAATACAATCAGATCAAACCGAACCACGGATCCTCATCCCGAATCTTAGCAAATCACGCTTCCAACAGGTCTCTCTCCAAAATTCCACGATCGACCTAGTCTCAGCACGTCATCTTAGCTGAATCTCTTCAGCTCGCTCGCTCACAGTCCCGCCACGCCGAGTCAGCTCTTTCATTCCCAGAGAATCAAGCTCGATCAATCATGCCGGCGATCTCAGTCACTCAGCGCGTCTCAATCTCGCCGATCCAAAGTCTACCAATTATCATCCCCGCATCATCATCGCACAGTCGCAGCATTTTGCATTCCACCCTCGCAAGTCCTCTATATCTCCCCCAGTCTCTCCTTGTATCTCTTCGCTTTCCGACCTAATCAATCACTCGGATTCCCTCTTCTCCCTCGAATTCTCAACGGGTCTCCGCCCACCATCAGGACCGGTCTATCATCCTTCCAGCATCCCCTAGCTGCGCTCTCTTCCGTGTATCTCGAACGCGCTATCCGTCGCTCGCCACTTCTTCCTTTTCAATTTTCTCTCCGCCTCCGCGAGCAATAGAGCCGTTTCTCGCGGAACCGTTTTGTAAGCTCCGAAACCCTGGATGCTACTGACACCGGGGAGAGACGAGCACACTGACGCCGGCGTCGCGTCGTTTCGCCGTGAAAACGACGCCCCGTTGACAGTCGTGACCATTACGCGACGCCGACGACGAGAACTACGAGACGCGACGGTATTTTCCCCATCCTACCATCCCCGTGCGCACCCTTCAACGTTGTTGTTATTGTTGTTGTTGCGACGACTTCAGCCACGGTTGATGCTGATGTTGCCGATGCCGTTGTGTTACGCGACGCCGAAATGTGGTCTACGTCAACTGCGCGAGACCGACGCGACGAAACGACCCGACGGCGAACGTTCAATGGGATAAACGCTAGGGCGAAACGGGGCGAAAGACGACAAGGGGGATGATGGCGTCAACTGTTAAACGAATACTTCTCGTATTCCTCTTCCCGAGGAATCCCGCTCTCCAAAGATAGAAACACGCCGCGGCAATCGATACTTCCGGTGCACTCTGCGGCCCCGGCATTCTATGACTCCCTTTGTGTATCGCGGGGAAAAAAATCGCCGGATGCCCGGAAACGGGAATCTACGCATTAACGGGAACGGAGGAATTTGTTTGGTTAATTTGACCGAAGCCTCCCGAGCGCGAATAAACAGACATTGATGAACGCCGAAGCTGAGATCCATGGAGGGAAGATCCCGAAATGACATTGACGGATATCAATGAAACTTGAGGAGGTTGTGGTTCTTGCAAAAATGTTGGATACGTAATTTCTAGGGGTGTGCGGTTACCCTAGCCTCGGGTCGAGTCGGACAATGATCGGGTCGGGTCGGGTCGGGTCGGCGTCCCGAAAGTTTGCAATATTTGGGTACTCGAAGTTAAAGTTGTATTTATATAAGCATAATGCTGTTTTATGATTTTTCAGTTCAATCTTTTATTTTCAATGGCAGGTTCAGAATAATTTTTGTATTTTTAGTGTAATCGGTTATCAAACTTCGCGAGGAAATAAATATTTTAGAATACATTATGTGAAAGAATGTACGTAAAGGACGTTTCTGTTTCTAGTGAACGCTGTTCTTATAAGACAAGGACTCTTCGACCGCACACTGTTCGTATGAAAGCACTGTTTTGTGAACAGTGTTTACTACAAATTGAAATATTATTACAACCGATGATGGGACGTCTTAATATGCACAGAGTCACAGAGTTATTTATTGCTGATTTGACCACAGACTTGCCCCAACTTTAATTTCGAGTACCCGAATATTGCAAACTTTCCGGACCCCGACCCGACCCGACCCGACTACCTTTTCGGGTACTCGAAATCGCGAGTACCCGAAGTTTATAAACTTTCTGGATCCTCACCCGATCCTGAACAAATTTCCTGACCCGACCCGAACCCGAAATTTCGAGTACTCGCACACCCCTAGTAATTTCTTTTAGCGATCATCATTCGTATTTAGGGGGCGAAAACAGCCATCAAAGTTAGGGGTTGGAACGATATTTGGTCGAACATCTCGGAAACTAAATATTACAGCTATAGGGGTGGTTTAAATTGTAAAGTTGTGTATTTTTTTTTAATGGAATCCAGCTGTGCAACCCGAATTTGGGAATCTTAATTGTTTTAAAAAATGCATTAAAAAATTACACTTTTCTTCATTAATCATATGTTAATTCACGTTCTCGAATATTTCTGTTTGAGTAGTGCATACCCAAATACAAAACACGGATAAAATGAAATTTTGATTTTTGCGATTTAAAACATTTTTATTACAATTTAAATACTTCGACATTTTCTGCCAATCGGTGGCCTTAAATGCTGATCATCAAAATGAAGGTTTTCAAGCATCCATTTTGAGAAATTTTGTTAGACATAACTTTTGGAATGTAAAGAAGAAAGTTGACACTAACGAAAATTATTGTTTGGTATTGTATACTTCCAATGAATATTTATGCGTGGATTATTCTTGCAACGCTTTCTATAAATAAACTGATGTTACACTTTATTAAATATGCAACACACAAGTACGCTCGATGTCATTCATTCGCCCAACTGGTGTGTGTATATACGTCTCAATAATTCTGTTACGTGTACTGGGTTGCAATGTTCTCTGCCACAAAGTGTCCATTTAATTGCACTCAACGTTGAAAGCGTCGCTGCTAAGGTGTTAATAACCATTATTCTCCCTGCTTTTGTTGCAACTACTTTTTTTTGTCTAGCCGTCCCTCGGTGAAACACTATACCGCATGTACGTCATACTTTTATCGTTCCCTCTCAATGCATTTTAATTAGCTTCATTATGAATAGAAGTTCATCTTCGTGTCTATTTTTACCGTGTAGCCATGGGAAACCTATTCATAACCTTCTGAATAGATGTGTTTCATTAAACAGGAACACCAACATGCTCTTCATGTAATAAAGAAAAGTATAATAATTTCAGATTTTTATGCGGAATAAAAAGTTTCAAAATGGAAGCTGGAAGGACATATATTTCTTCATTCAATCATTTTAATAAGTCTCGAACAATGTAACAACGTTCTTAAACGCTTTTAATATATTCTCCGTTTTGTATAAAATTCATAGCCTACTAATAATTGTGACAGAAATAATTAGATAACATTTCTTGCGATGATTCCGATGGTTCATGATTGGAATCGCGGTTGTTAAGAAATTAACTAAGAAATTCTTCATTGCGAAGCAGAAACTTTAAAAAATATGTTCAATCACAAATTCTTCTGTGATTATTAGACAGCGTATTTTATGCATTTATGGTAAATATGAGAAGATGTAATTTAAAACAGTAAAAACATTAAAAGAATTTAAAAGTACTGTTATATTGTTTTCCACATATGAAACATATTTTGAAAGAAAATAAATTTCTATTTCACTCCACTTTGCTATAATGCAGGTAGAAAATTTTTATTTTACATAAAGATCCGCTGTCTAGTGATTACCACCAACTTTCGCATAACTCGTTTTACACTTTCATTCAAGAAATTGTATTTTACTCGTAACTTCAAGTTGTAATTGAATACATACAATTACTGCATAATTGTAGAGACATCAAAGATTTTGTAAGGTACAGAAAATTTATGAATTTTCCCCTGGCGAGATAGAGTTGGGTTTAATAAAGATCTTAATTCGAAAGAACATACTTTGTCGCTCTAGTATTTCAAAGCTCTGCAGGCACGCATGATTTTCTTCGATTCGATTAACGAAGCATCTAACAATACAATTTCGTAGAAATTTCAAAACAGCAAGTAGAAATTCAATGCATTGCTAAAAAATTAATAAAACCTCATGTAGCTTGATTGATTTTTTATTTAATAATTAATGATCATTTAAATAGCTTAAAAAGCTTCAATTAAATTATCAAAGCATCTAACTGTACAATTCTGCACAAATTTCAAAAAAGCAAGTAGGAACTCAATGCATTGCTAAAAAATTAATAAAACTCTATGTAATTTCATTGATTTTTTATTTAATAATTAATGGTTATTGAAATAGCTTAAAGTAGTTTAATATCTAAAATCTAGAGATATTCAAGTAAACAGGGCAGAAGAGTAGAAAATATTCTATGCGCATCAAAAATTTAAAAATTACTTCTCCACACATTCCAAAAATCCACAATTGTGCACAGAAACTAATACACCCGCTATGACAAACAAGTTACACCTTTCCATTCATTCTATTTTCCAAAGCGCATTTGCAATTGCTCAAACGTCCTATGCAGCACCTAAAGCATTCAACTAACCCGATTTTGGAAAACCTTGCATATCGAGGACACCGATGGCGAGGATTCCGTCAGCATCTAAAAATTTTACGATCGATTGTAAAAATTCAGGCGATCAACGCGCGAGACTCGGCTCGGAAGACAAAACAACGGGGCTCGGGAAAGAAATCCTTCAAATATTGAAGCGACGCCCCTCTCGTTTCCAGGCAAGATGAGAGCACGGAAGAGAGAGGTAGAGAGACAAAGAGAGAGAGAGAGAGAGAGAGAGAGAGAGAGAGAGAGAGAAGCATCGATTTCCCCGAACCGCGGTTAATTCATCCCCGTCGACAGGGCGCATCTCTCTTCTTGCGGCCACGCACACGAGGCAGAGAGCGTTCGGTGGCCCCCGTGTATCGATTACGGGCATATCCGATTCCCCTCGTTCTTTTTGCGCGTCCTGTCGTCGACGACGACGACGACGTCGTCGTCTGTACGGCTTTGTTCCCCGAGTAAAACACTAACGTCGACGTAAATGCGCGCGCGACAGCGACGTCGACAGCGTGGAGTTTCATCGTATCGGAGGCAGCCGGAGAAGCGTCGTTACGCCGCGACGCGGCTCGGCCCGCTTTCACGATCCCGAACCTATTGTCGAGGTTTCGGAGAAGAAAGGATCCGCTCCTGGCACAGGATAATTAGCTCAGGTATAAATGTCACCGGCCCGGCCCCGGATGATCTTTCGGTTTCCCAGTCCGGGAACCACCTTCATAGCTCTTTGTCCGGCTTAACCTTTAACCCTTCCAACACGTCTCGGTGCCGGGTGTTTATATACCGACAATTAACTCTGGACGGTGTAGAGGGTGTGCCCTTTTTATCTGACCACGCGATTACGTCCGAAATTGTAATTTGTTTGATAATAACGTTGGAAGTAAAATTTGTTCCCTTTTCAAGTCCTACGATGGACAGTCATGTGTGACCTTGAACGACCTTGAAACACCAATGTATTTACGTTAATAAATTTATCGGGGAATAGGCTACAAGCCTGGTTAATTTAAAACACATACATAGATACATTTCAAGAAACAGAGGTTAATTCAAAATTTCGAAAGAGACTCGGAAGACCACATAAAGAAATTTAGTGGCAATCGTGACTCGTCCATTTTGAAACTGGACAAGTGAAACATCAATATATTTAGGTCTATAAAGTCGTTATGGAATGGGTTACAAGTCTGGCTAATTTAAAACATACAATTACACTTGAAAAAACAAAGGTTGACACAAGATTTGGAAAGAGACTCTACATCAACAAATCTAGTGGAAATTGTAAGACGTCCATTTTGAAACTGAACTTATTTCATTTGGAACACTTTTTCGAATAATTTTATAGTCTACGAAATAATTGTGTGATTGAATATGTTGGTTGATATGATAATATTGTTGTGATCTTGCATCGCAATCGAATTTTTATAATTTTACCCTTTGTGGGCCAAACAGTTATCTCTCATTTATTTCAGAATTTGGTACAATATGAAATTTAATTACTTCATTAATCTATTAGAAACAGTTGAAAAATATTCAATTCTGAAGTACAGTAATTTTCCAGAAACTACGTATACGTTGATGGGGACACCTTCGACTGTAGTACTCAAGTGGATACGTTGCATAAACTAAAAAAATGTTCGAAGTATGTTAGTGTCTATAGGATAATTATACTCTTGAAATTCAGCAGAATCTAACAACTATGATTTATATCTCTAAAACTAAAATGTACTACAATCTATGCTACAGTAACAGACACAGTTTTCAGAAGTGTTTTCAAGTAGATACATAGCGTAATAATACTTGAACTCGTACTAATTGTAAGTATGCAAATTTTTAAAACATTCAACGAAGCTTTGAAAGATGAGACATCGAATATATGTTCGTCAGTAGATCATTTCTGCTGTTGAATGGACAGATTCGCTCGATTATGCTGCGTATCCACAGAAGTGCTTATAGCGAGAGTAACGCATAAATTCGCTGAAGGTCCAATTTCAAGAGGACGAGCTTCGCATCTATTCTAGAGCGACCACAGAGTATAATTCCAACTCTTCTAGCGGAAAAATTAAGGGCTCAATGACGAACCGTACCATACCTACAGTTTCCATTCTAAACACCGAAACTCGTAACAGCGAAGCCTGAAGTGGACACGCAGCGGAAGTGTATCAAACTCCATCCCTTCCAGCCGAACAATTAAAGGTTAAACTACCTCGGACCTGTCCGATAGCTGTAATTTCTGAACAGTGAGACTCGGAGTCCTCCGCTTCGAAATGGGCGCAAGTGTATATAACTGTGTCTCATCCGATGAAACAGTTGGGGCATCCTCCATGTGGATAAACTTAAACTCGTTTTTGGAAATGAATGTATGGACAACGAAGTCGTATATAAGAATAAAAAAAATGCAGTCACGTAAAAGAAGTGCAGGCTTATTTTTGTACAGTCCTTTTTTATCAAATTATAAAACTATGTCCACACCGAAGCAACAACGAGCCACGGTTTAGCCCTTTGCACTCGAATGATGACCTTGAGTCACCAGTAAAAATTGCCATACCATTATTCAAAACAGTTTTTATAGTAGTAAATTCGTCTCTATTTTATAAATTGCTAAAAATTCAACTGTTGTATGAAAAAGACAAGTTTAATTTCAGGTTCACAATGTAAAAAAGATACATAGAATAAAAATGTTCGAGGTTGAAAGAAATATCTTGATTTTGGAATCAAAATTGCTTTGAGTGCAAAGGGTTAAAAAGAACTCTTCCGAAATAGAAACTTGTTTCAATCGAAGTAAAACATTTAGATATAATTGAAGCTCGATGTTGCTTCAATGTGGACGTAGCTTGACAATTTAAATATCGACCAATTTTTCGGAAATTGAAAATCTTGTGTGTCAGTACTTTTTGGAGTCATTGTACACAAAGTGCCACAGATGTGTAGTTTTGTGGGAAATAAATATTTTTTATATCAATTAAAAGGAACAAAAACTAAATAGAGATTTGCCCATCCTCTTGATAATTTTAATAAGTCACAGATAACATTTGTATTCATTTTCACTATTTCGTGCTTCATTTATTCATTTTCGTCATAATTACGTAAAACCTGCTGTCTGGCTATAAGAAACGAATCAACTACGATCAAATGGAATGGAATAGTTGACTAATACGAATGAATATTGTAAAATAATGTATTTGGATTCTAATTAGGTAAACAGTCGAAGCAGCAAGATTAATTCCCGTCTATTTTCAGAAAAGGTCTCGAAACGCTTGCGTTCCAAGAGGGGGAAATCACTTAACCAGAGGACAGAAGCAAATCGAATAAAATCGAAGCAGGAATCGCATTCCCCGAGTTGCTATGCGATAGATAAGCACAGTATCGTCGAAGGATTTCACGTTAGTACCTCGCTGGGGACGATCCCCGCCGCGGAATTAACTTTTAAGGGTGGACGGTGATTTATCGCGTCCCCGTTTCGAAGGTTTTCCATTCTGCAAGGTGAATGCAATGCACTCATCGATTATCGTACACGTTGCTCTCGTTGTCACGCGGTGCTTCATTCGGTCAACAATGCTCCCTACACGTACTCTGCCTGTTATTGATCACCCATTTGTCACGTGCCGTTGTTTTTCCTCCACGTTTTTAGCTCCGGTTTTTACCGTGCCCGGCGTGGCGTCTCTTTGACACACCGGGGAAAAATCTCCGGCTACCCTGGAACAGCCGTTCCTGTTTACAAATGTTCGACCGTTCATGAGAATTTTTTCCGCCCCTCTTTTTAACGCCGGCCACCTTCGACCGGCCAAAGTGATTAGAACATTAACGCCATCCTCCACTTTCTTGAATTAACGCATTATTTACCGGCGATTATTTCATAATTTTCCAACGTCTAAGAATTGAAAAATGTATCAACTTGTCCCAGTCATCTCTAATTGTATGTAAAATGATCAGCAATCTATTAGTGATAAACAAAACTTTAACTGACACCGTACGCACCAGTGAACCATAAAAGTCAAATCAAAGTGTAAAAATTGAAACAAAATTTTAAATCTCGCTCCAAAGATCTAGATCTAAAAGCATTTTAACAGAAATTCAAATACAATCGAGTCGGCACGCGTGCAATTATTGTTCTATATCAGATCAAAATAATTTAGAATTGCCGTATAAAAGAATTCAAAGCAGCAACTGCATATGTGGCTGAATATGCGAGATTTATTTACATAAATTTTCTCCGCTTCTCTTGCTCACGATTCGAGCACGGCGCGACAACATCGCTACCCCTCAGTAGAATATTCCGCCTCGCCGGAATCCGTCAGCTGTAACTGCGCTCTGTTTGGCCCATGTTTTTCGTTAATAACTCAAAAACGAAGTCGCGATGACATTTTCGCAAAAGAAGAAGCTTCGTAAGATAACCCCAGGAATCACCCCTTTCAAGGAACTCGAACTTTCTTGGGACACCATGTAGATTGGAAAAGTACACGGACGTGTCATTATCCGAACCAGCTCGTTCTCAATTAGCTCGGAGAACAGTTCCACTGTGATAACGAATTAATTCATGGGGACAATTTAGGTGCCCAGCACGCATTTGGCAAACTTCCGGTTGCAGAGCGATGCGGGCACGAAGCCGTTGCCGTTCATTTCTGACTAATCGGATAAATATTTGAGAAATGCAGGATTACCTGGGCGCGGACGCCATAAGACGTAATTCCACGGTCAACGACGTGTTAAAAGGCGGTCGGGTCCTGCGGCGCGGGTCGAGTTACCCGGCGCACCCGCTTTCGCGGAGGCAGAAGAGAGGAGTGGCCGTGCACGCGACAGAGAGAATTAATTCCGAGCCTATGGCTGTCCCGGTCTGCCGCAGACTGTTTCTCCCGTGCTTCGGGACAGCGGCCCGTGAATTTTTCACGCATCCTTTCGGAGTCACGTAATGAAGGATAAAAGTTGCACGGGCCCCAAGTATGTCGGGAGATAAGGGAATGTAATTTTAAAGCCGGCGAGTGCAGCGAGCCCCGAGACGCGGCCGAATCCCGGAATTTAACGGCCGTCAACGACAACGACGACGGCGTATTCGTCGTCCCCGATTAAGCGCAACAACTGGAACGATTCGTTCCGTTTCAATTTCCGACCCCGCGCGCCGTGAATTCCACGGGAACACGGTTCGAAAGGGATGCCTGAATCTTTCATTCCTCTCTGTTTTCAAGACTTAAATTCTACCGGCTCTCGCACACCAACAACCCGACGGACCTTTCTCCCTGGCGACAAATTGTCACGTTGTTCTATCCTGCCTACAACAGATTCCCCGAGCCATCGGAGAATCTACCGCCTCGAGTAAAAAGTCTACGCGCGTTTGTTCGACTTCAATTGTTTCGGGAAGTTTTAAATTGTACTTTGTGGACGGTGATTCGTAGACGGTGATTTTATGCGTTCGTAGCAAAAATTTGTAGATCTAATCCAGAATTGTCAGAAATCTCTTATCAAACATTCTAACTTTGTCTTTGATGGCTGATCGTATACACGTCACTTAAAATGCAGTACAGAATGAGTCATATATCGTATACATGTAAAGAAAATATATTTTCTTTCATTTAAATCGAGCGCGCTTTGCATGCTCAGCGCACTCTTTGAACTGTTCCTACATTCGAGACAGATAGAGAGAGATGGAAAGAGGAGAAAGAGTAAAAGAACATAGAGAGCACATGCGCATAAAAGATTAAATGATGATAGGGATAGTTAATTAACAGAATAAGTTAGCGATATAAAGTTAGTGTAAAGAGTGAACAATAGACTCTAATTGTCGTTTCTTTATTTACAGGTGAGTTTGTAAATAGTTGTAAAAAGTGTAAATTAATAAGTATTTAATAAAACATAATCTTTATTTACAGAGAAACAAATTTAGTCTGTTGTTTAATTATTAACACAGGATAGAATAGTATCATTATATACACAAGTATAAAAGTGTACTAGAAATTAATAAAAGCTGACCAGCCGATAATTTAATTAATCATTTTGATAATAATTGATAATAAATATAATATAGTATTATCAAATATCACGACAAAATTTGACGACAAATGATTTTAGTTTCGTTAAAACATAAAACGCTCCCATAGGAATTTTATGTCTGCATGAACATTAATAAAAATGAATGATTAAAATAATTCATTTAAGATTATGAAACATACGCGATCGCGACAAACGTCACGCGATAATCCAACAAATGACGGACTGATCAGTCAACGTGACCTGCTATTGGATTACGGATGTTTACGCAAATCTACGTATTTATAGTCGAGTATCGATAATGTCGGATGCGATGGAACTCTATTCCCTGCAGACACTAGTAATATCGTCGGTATCGAATAACAAACAATGAAATCCATTGGGAATTTCTAGTTTATTCTTTTCTTGAAATTATTAAATGCCACGAATGTATTATTAACGTCACAAATTGAAGTTTTGCAGAACTTAATGAGCGTTGATAATCATTCTATGAGACTTGATAGTTAAAAATAGAATAATTCCGAGGATCTAAGTACTTGTTCATTCGAAACCGTAAACAAATTAGAAAATATTAACTGACAACAATTGCTTTTTTTCCTGAGAAACAAATTATGACTACAAGCGTCATAAACGTTTCATAAAAATCCTAACAGAAATAGTATTAATCGATCCTTCTAAGTAGAAGCGAAACTTCTACTAGAATTTAAACAAACTGGAGTGAAATAGAAATTTGTTCATCTTAATATATTTAATAGGTCGAAAATAATGTAACAGTATTTTTAAATTCTTCTAATGTTCCACTGCTCTAAACGACACCTTAAGCATCGTCGCTTCATCCAATTTCGCATATCAACAAAGAAATACTTTTTAAAAAGTGTTGTGTGTTGCCGGGGATGATTTCGAAGAATTAATAAATGAATAATAAAATTAAATATCTGTGTATAAACGTTTGCAATTAAATCATTTCCAACTCCTTCACGAGTTGAGAACGCACGGAATGATAAACACGATCGCGCCATAAGCATTCTAATATCGCGGAAATTAATTAATCAGCGAAGACCGAACGCTAGGGTATCCCTGGCGAGATCAATCGAGCGAGACAGACGTACGAGGTTGTTCAACAGCGATTTTAAAGAGGAAAGGTTAGCCGAGAATGCTAGCGAGAGTCTCGGACTCCTCAGTCGATCGGATACGCGAGACCAAAGTGATTATGCATCAAAGCGAGCCTCTTGAGGTCCGGAATATCGAATCGATATACGAACCCCTCACCCTGTGCACCCACCAACCCCTCCCCTTCCACCATCGTTCATCCTCATCCTCCTATCCACAACCTGTTCCCCACTCCTTTTACCCAAGTGCTCCCCCATTCCTCCGAAACGCTACGTGTCTGCCTTTGCTTTCTCTCCCCTACACCACGCTAATCTCATGATTGCACTGATTAGCCCCACCCCTCCCGTTCCTCCCACCCGCCAGTCTCTGTCTCATCTGATCCCTCAATCGCCAGACTTGATCATGATCCATCTAGTGAGAATCGAGCTGGCGCATGGCGGGGGGAACGATCCAGAGGGTTAGAGCACTGATCGCGCAGCCACCGATCCAACCAGAAATCCGTCAAACTCGATCCGTTTCGAAGAGTGTGCCATCGAGTTCTTCAGGGATATTGTCAGCGACGATCAACGCTGCATGTCTATTTTTATTTACCACGTTCAGCGCCCACTCCACAATCATACAAATTACACAAAATCAAAGCAATATATTTAATAAAACAAAAACTAAGAAGTTTAGTTTTGTGATATTAATTAATTACTGTTTCAAACCTCTTCTATTCCTCAGATCGTAAGGAAATTTTGTACACTCAATCTACCAATTCTGTATAAATAATTCCGTCACCCAGATATGGGTGACATGGCGCTGAACGTGTTTATAGACCACAGCCAACGAAACCGTCCCATCGAGAATGATTTAATACTGTTAAATGCAGGACACAATTTTGTCTCGTTTTCCATTTCACTTTTTATTTAAGTTGAATTACAAAATTATGACCGTGGATGAGCAAATGACTTGCTCACATCGTTCCTGTTTAATCTGATTCGATCAAATCAATGAATACAGTGTGAACATTATTTAATATCATATGAGTTGTTTTGTAAATTCGATACCGCCAGTCGTCAGTTCCCATGGACTGTCAAGGATTTTCAAACAAATTTTAATGATTTATGAATACGTTTGATTGTGTGTTTCCTTTTGTATTTTTTTTATTTTAATCATCTCCAGCCTTATGATTAGATGTGCTTTGCAGTATGTATTGTCACGTTACGTTGCTTATCTTAAAATTTGAAGATTATGGCTTATGACACAGAGTGTGTCTACGTGTATTTATCAATGAGGTGCAGAGTTATATTCAATCAATTGTACAGGGTGATCGGTAACTGATGGTACAACAGACAGAGGATTGATTCTGCACAAAAATAAGTAGAAAATGTTTTCACACGAGGCTTGGATTTCGAGTAAGTCAATATTCATGAAAAAGATCGTATAAAAAAGTTTTGTTCTACATTTTCTACTTGTTTTTTTATGTAGAAGCACCCCTTTTTCAGTTGTGTAATCGGGTACCGGTCACCCCGTATACATAGACAATAACAAAATGAAATTTCGGTTTAAAATGATTTAGAACAGAAAATGTGTTGAAAATTACATCTCGTAATTGAAGGAAAACTCGTATCTTATTTATCACATCTTATTTATAAAGAACAACGATCTCTGAAAAGTTATACGAACACTTTGACCAATAGGCCAGGAATCTCAACAATTCTATGAAATCAAAGTAATTTATTTAATGAAACACAAATTGAAAAGTTAAGATGTAGAATACACTAGAATATACTAGAATATACTAGAATATACTAGAATATACTAGAATGTACTAGAATATACTAGAATGTACTAGAATATACTAGAATGTACTAGAATATACTAGAATGTACTAGAATATACTAGAATACACTAGAATATACTGGAATACACAAGATTATACTAGAATACAGTAGAATATGCTAGACTTTACTAGAATATACTAGAATACATTAGAATACACTAGAATATACTGGAATACACTAGAATACACTAGAATATACTAGACTTTACTAGAATATACTAGAATATACTAGAATACACTAGAATACACTAGAATACACTAGAATACACTAGAATACACTAGAATACACTAGAATACACTAGAATACACTAGAATACACTAGAATGCAATAGACTACACTAGAATGTACTAGAATGTACTGGAATGTACTGGAATGTACTGGAATGTACTGGAATGTACTGGAATGTACTGGAATGTACTAGAATGTACTAGAATGTACTAGAATGTACTAGAATGTACTAGAATGTACTAGAATGTACTAGAATGTACTAGAATGTACTAGAATGTACTAGAATGTACTAGAATGTACTAGAATGTACTAGAATGTACTAGAATGTACTAGAATGTACTAGAATGTACTAGAATGTACTAGAATGTACTAGAATGTACTAGAATGTACTAGGATGTACTAGAATGTACTAGAATGTACTAGAATGTACTAGAATGTACTAGAATGTACTAGAATATAATACAATATACTAGAATATACACCTCCTTATATTTTGCACACACTAACCAAATCCCGTACAGCGAATATACTACGGTAAATGTGATTAATCAGGTGATTATGTATAATTACCGGTTATTATATACAATTGTTACGGGTAATGTAATGAATCGGAGATTATACATAATTTCTGGTCTTAAGTTTGCTCTGGGTTAGATAAAGAATTGGTAAATCTGATGAGTTCTTGCATATTTTGGAACTAACCCAGACCTAACCCAGACCAAACTTAGCGGTGATTATATATAATAACCGATAATTATACATAATCACCGGAAATTATACATAATCAACGGAGTAATCACATTTACCGTAACAAATACATTATTGAAAAATATTCTTATTAAATTTGTGCAAATAATTCCGTCACCCATACATGGGTGATATGGTAGTTAACATGTTCAAATGGTTGGTTAAAAAACAGCTCGATTTACAGAACAGCCTAATACATATGTAAACTGGTTGAAACCGCGGGCTCGTTTTTAAGCAGCGATCATGCCGCCGCATAGTTATGGAACATGCATTTTCTATTCCCTTACGGTAATAGAGACGTTGCAATTAATGCAAATGATTCGGGCCGCTTTCACCGCTAGCGATCCCAGCCGCCGCCGGCAAGAATCATCTGGAACTATCTGCATATATTACTGTAAATGATTCTAATCGCGTGAACCGTAAGTGTCCGGCTGCGGCAGATAAGCATAATTGAAGCAGCGTTTACGTCACACCGGCGAGGTGAAAGTTCACCGGTTGAATATTATCGCGGTGCAGGTGGAGCAAACGGTTAGGTGAATAGTATGTGAACCGCAGGAATGAATAAAAACCCGTTAGAAGAAACGTTCGTTTGAATGGTGCGTGGATCGGAGATCTGAATAGAGTTCTATGAACAAAAGAAATGAAAGAGGGCAAAAAAGGTTCAACGGGAAAATAGCTGTGGATATTTTTCTGCATTTTTTACAGAGGAAAAAGAGTGGGAAATATTGGTCGCGTAAACGACACGCGCGATTTATTGAATTCTTTGTCATAGAATAACTGAAGGCATTTTTAACAAGAACTCTTTTTTATTTAGACCAAAATGTTTAGAAGAATGTGTACCTTCGTACAAAACATTTACAAATTCACAGCGTATAGACGATTTTCAAAAATTGATGAAATGTGAAGTCGAATCGAATTTAATATGTGGACTGTTGATTCTATGAATTTATGACGATACATTATTTATATTTTAAGGATTCTGGTCACGTAGCTTGCCATTTATTAAAGTGATTAAGTAAAGAAATATGTTAGCTTCCATCTGACTTTCGTTCCTCGAAATTCATGAAGCACATTTTTATTTCGAATGAAGACCGAGAATCTAATAATAAGTCTTCGTATTATTATTTATTCACTGAAACCAACACTGAGGAGAATAATTCTATAGTTACATTTAGATCTCGCTCAATTTTTCTATTGAAACTGTTCTGCAGTATAGTTGTGGCAAGAGTTCCATACATGTGCAAGTGCAGAATGTATGGTAACATAATATACTATAATACTACTACAGTATATGTGCAAGTTAATATACTATAGTACTACTAATTATTCCAGAGAAAGTGCGTCATGTCAGTCGAACACAAGTAAGTAGAAAGTTCAGCTTTTCTAAGGACAATAAGACGGTAGTTGTCAGACATATTAACGACACTTCTACTTTGTTGAACAGATTTCGGAGAACGCTTCCTTCGAAGAAAAACTTCACTTTTTATTGCATAATTGAAGCATACATTTGCTGTAAAACGCGATTCCAACATCGTCGCTGCTTCCTTACGACCCTATTGTCCCCATTGTATTCATAACGCCATTGTTTGTTGTACAAGAAACTATTTTAAACTGTTTGGAATGAGCTCTCGCATTAGCTGGGGAACAATCTGCATTCTTAAAACAAAAAACAAGGAAAACGTCATTTTTGAGGAATGTGAAAATCATAAATTAATATTCTGGATAATACATTGGATTTACAAATTAATCTGTGGTTCATTTTTTAATATAGTTGTTTATTTACGATTATCAAAAGACATTATAATTTTTAACTCAAGAAACTCCTCTCGAAAATAAGATTTTTGTGTTATAAGATTATTAATACCGTTGCATTTACATTTGCAGTTGTTTTCAAATGCGTACCAATTAAATTGTGTTACAGAAAATGAAACAGGCGATGATCCGAAAGAATCTAGATCCGACGAATGTGCCACGCGAGGGGAAATATACTACCCTAACCTTTTAACCGAGGATGACAAGTTAATTCATCATTCGTGTTCGCCATCACAGAATAATTCGTTTACTTTATGTGACTGTATCGTACCTTTATATCATATTCCTTTCATTTTGTGGATTGATAGACGCAAAATCCAATGTGATAAGTAAAACACCTGAATTTAAAACAAAGTTACAGCATTATTAATTGTCGGGTTCGCGAATAAGTTTGTGCACCGAATCATTCGTTAATATACTGCGGATTTGACAGTGTCGTTATTCTTGACAATTTCAGCAATCCGAATGCCTTTGTGTTCTTCGAGCTTTATGATCGCTTAGCTAAGTTGACAGATCTTGTATAAATAGCATATTAAACACTAAATTATTAAAAGTATGGAGAAACTTCAAAATGTCGGGAATCACAGATATATTCGGGAATCCTGAACATTTCCGGGTCCCGAAATTCTCGGGATTCCCGAAAATATGTATTCGGGATCCCAAAAATGTTCGAGATTCCCGAAAATATATATTCGGGATCCCAAAATTGTTCGGGATTCTCGACAATGTACGGGATATAGAAAAATATTTGCTATTCCCGAAAGTGTCGTTATTCTTGACAATTTCAGCAATCTGAATGCCTTCGTGTTCTTCGAGCTTTATGATCGCTTAGCTAAGTTGACAGATCTTGTATAAATTGCATATTAAACACTAAATTATTGAAAGTATGGAGAAACTTCAAAATGTCGGGAATCACAGATATATTCGGGAATCCCGAACATTTCCGGGATACCGAAATTATCGGGAATCCCGAATGGTTTCGGGATCCCTAAAATATTCGGGATTTCCGAGAATTTGCGGGATTCCGAAGTTCTCGAGATTCCGTCCCGATCCCGAGAAAAATTCCCGTCCCGACCAGGATCCCGCACACCCTTAGTTTTGAAGACTCGAATTGGAAGAGAGATCCAAGGCCGATCAAAGTCGGAACACAAAAGGGACTCGATAAGATTGCGCATCCGGGCAGATCGTGGTCGGTCGTGCAAACAGCCAGTCTATTTATTATCTGTGGATCTTGTCGATCGTCCGATCCGTGCAAACAGTAGGCGGATCGAGGCGTTGCTGTACGCGTGATTCGCACGCGTCATTGAATCTGGAGTGGCTGAACAATGGGGAAGGTCTCTCGAAGAAACAACGCTCGGATAAGAAAAGGGACGGTCCTATGTAGGGTTCGGGGTGGTGTAGATGCGGGGGTGTGCGCGGTGGGGGAGGTGGCAGAAGGAGGTTAGTGTACAGGCGACGAAGAGAACACACTCGTTATCGGTGTACCCGTAACGGGTTTCCCGATCGCGTTTGTACCGGCGACTCTTGAACCGAATCCGTGGCTGGATCGGATCCAGTGTAAACTTCGCTGAGCCGCTCTCGATCCAGATTGAATGTCAATTCGATCACGACGCAATTCTGTCGAGGAGACTACCCGACGCCTCGGGTCGTTCCGCTCGACGCCTGACGGATCTGAGAAAATGGTCGGTGAAAGTAACAAGGAACAGTTTTTGGAAATTATTTCTCAAAGTTCGAAAAGGGCCAGTGAGGCCCACAGTAATGTTAGCGCCTTGCACTTTACGATTTATTTCACAGAACTTTTTTTCACTGCATAATTTCCTACGAAAAGAAAATATGTATCTTTAGAGCTGTGCGAGAATTCAAAATTCTCGGGTCGAGAATTTTATTCGGGATCGGGACGGGTTCTCGACGATTTCGGAATTCCCGAGAATTGTTAAGATTCGACGGAATTTTCGGGAATCTCGATATATTCGAGAACTCGTCCCGATCCCGAATAAAATTCTCGGGATTCCCAAATATTCTCGAAAATCCTGAATATTCTCGAGAATCCTGAAAATTCTCGAGAATCCCGAAAATTCTCGAGAATCCCGAAAATTCTCGAGAATCCCGAAAATTCTCAGGATCCTGATACATTCGAGAATCCCGAGAATTTTATTCGGGATAGATTCTCGAATATAATCGTAAGTTAAATAAGATAATATGATCTAAATTATATCGTGTTTGATGTCATTTTAGTCAGAAAAACGCCACGAATGTGTTGGTAATAGTTTCATAAAAAGATAATAAAAAACAAAAAAATTTTGTCATTGCATTAGTATTGGCTCATCGATACACCTGGCCTGACAGCTGATGCCGATTTTTTTGGTCGCTCAGCTGTACGGTGGCGGCAAGCGGTAAGGGAATCTAGAGGAATCGTGTCTGTACACGATGAGTGCAATGTTTCGGACCCTACGACATTGCTTTCATCGCAACAACAGTGTACTTTTTGTACTTGTTATAATCGAATAAATAGTGTTAAGATTTCGTTAAATAATTTATCATCGGTATCCCTACAACAACATTTTAAAAACGTTACTCGTATATCAATTTCACGCGTAACAAGGAAAATTTTTATGAATCTTCCACGGTGTGTACTTACAGAACACGTCACGTAACACATAGGTTTAGTTGAAGCTCGTTCACGTTAACCATTAAACAATGGAAAACTTCGGATCCCGTTAACCATTAACGCTCTGTATAGCACCAGAAATTTCCCAGTATAGATCATCGTCGTCGTAAACCCCTCGTTCCGCGCGAAACCTTCGATCAAGTGACCGACATCGGCCGCGAGGACATAATTCCCCTCGTCGAAGATATACACGCGACAGAGAGCGAGAGAGAGAGAGAGAGAGAAAGAGAGAGAGAGAGAAGAGAGGGGGCGGCATACTCCGGTTCCAACGAAGAGAGGAAGAGGGCAGAGAGGCAGGATTGCCAAGGGACCCGCTCACAATCCGCTTTGAATGAGATCGAATGGAGGTGCTCGCGAGTCATAATTAAGAGCCAGCTATTGACGTAATGCCGCACGTCACGTTGCCTCATTGTTGCTAGCTACTTGCAATTAGCTGCGCGAACAGCCAATTTGCGGGCGGCGTAATAATTTTCGTTTTCGGGGGGAGAACCGAGCAAATGGGATCCTGGAATTTTCGAGGCGATATTGTTCCGGTTCAAACGATCGATCGCTCGAAATGTAGAGTACTAAACGCGCCTCGTCATCCGCGAAACATACTCTTGAAACGCTCAACCCGAAAAATAGTTGTACAAAAGATCCTGGAATAACGCTTGACCCATTTTTACATTGCGCTTTAAATCAACATGTTACGTTTCATTTGCAATGTATCAATTTAGATGGCTTTCATTTTCTTGAATATGTCACTAACACTAAACCTACCGAGCCTTAAAAATAACTAGTATTATAAACAGTACAACAATATGTGCTCTACCTATGACCGATAGTGGTAGGTCTAGTGTTAAATTAATATATTCTCACTCACAGTATCAAAATCATCGTTCAATTATTAACTTTCTGGCGAATTAGTTAAATAAACCACTGTTGCATTAGGAACAATAGAGAGTAACGTGCCCACAAGAAGCACGTTCCCAATTTTGTTTTAAAAAATTGATAAATAAATCAGTGAGAGGTTCTAGACCATATCAATTATATAGTTATGAAAATGGTCAGATTGATATCGATTTAAATTTATTTTTGCTTGGACACGGACGGTTTTCATAAAGGAATTTCGGTGGAGAGAAGGAACCGGTAGAAAAATATTATTCAGACGATATTCAAAGACAGAGGCGACCGGTTCCGTGGCGAACAGTCCGAAAGTATACCAGCGAAATATTAGATTCGCTTGCGATTGAATTGAAAAGAAAAATCGAGTCTGTTCGAGCCCGCGCAACGGAGGAAAACCGACCGCTCCGAGCAGAAACAATCGATGTCAGTCGATTAAACCGTGCTCGAGGGGCGGGCACATTCGATCCGGATAGGATATCGGCTCGATTACGTAGCAATTCCCTCGGGAGATGACGGGGGACGCGTTTACGGTTCCAGGGATGCGGGACCGGAAAGCGAAAGTAATCCGGACTCGCGGAGGAAGACGATTTGCTGTGAAAATCGGTAGAACTTGCGAATGCCGTCTTATTCGCGACCGATACTCCTCTGTCTATAAACGCGTCGTTGAAACCGAGCACCTGATTCCCATTACCTCCCGAAGACTACGGATACATACTCTAACGTTTGTTTGAAAACATTCTGCGATATTCAAGATTCTTTCAGTGTATCTTTAAATATTCGCCCCAGTAAAAATTTCTGTTAATATGATTTAATGCTTCGTTGTTTCACAGCGAAAACACAGAAATAACAATCTGGATGATTTTATAAAATGTGTTCGAGGAAAAAAAACATTAAATGCCCATGGATGCTGGTTCAAACTTTAAGGTTTATTTTAAAACATTATTCGATATTCAAGATTCTTTCAGTGTATGATTTAATACTTCGTTGTTTCACAGCGAAAACACAGAAACAAAAATCTGGACGATTTTATAAAATGCATTCGAAAAGAGAAAAAAATAAATGCCCATGGATGCTGGTTCAAACTTTAAGGTTTGTTTTAAAACACTCTTCGATATTCAAGATTCTTCCGCTGCAATCTTTCAATATTAGTTCATGTAAAAATTTCTGCAAATGATCCAATACTTCGTTGTTTCGTAGCGAAAGCGTAGAAATAATAAATTTCGACGATTTTATAAATGCAGGACATAGAAATTAAAAATGTGCATTTATTTAAAAAAAGCCCAGCCATGGAGCACAGACTTCCACAAAATTATGGAACAATCGCCGGTAAATATTGTGTTAAATGAAAGAAAATAAAATTTAAGTTCAAGTAATTTTGAAATATTAGGTTGTCCGATTCTAGAATGCAAATGTTATGTAAAGTACAAAGCTGATCTAAAGGTCTTATCTTCAATTTTTATTTAGACGTTCAATTTTACTTTTAAATAAAGTTTATTTCATTGTCGATCAATGTGATTGTCTAGTATTTATTTTATATGAGTGGAAAAATAACATTTTAACGATAGCATCATGTGACGTTTAGTCAACAGTTGTCGATTAATCAATGCTCTATTCGTCGACGGTAAAGAAGACTACAAAATGGAGTTGAGGATCTTGTAAATGATGAACGTGAACGACAAATACATATGTATTGTAATTAATTCACAGAATACGTTGATTAGAAGAATCTTACTTTGGTCCACAAGCTTATTTCGAAGAAGATTACGTTTTCTTAACGTTACTGTTAACAATCGGACATTTCATATGCAACGACTTAATACACACCGAATATGTCTTCTTCTTGTAAACTCGATGAAAATGTAGTCTGCAGCGCGTGCAAAATAATACGTAATTATATTCGTCTACTATTGTGGATTTTGTATACCAAAATTTTGTACACCAAAATTTTGTACACCAAAATTTAGCTGACTGGAAGAGGATCGAGGAAACAACTAACGTTTCCGTTTCATTAGGTAAATAGCTTCGATCCCGGCCGTCTTTTGTCGTTCCGGCGAGCGCGTTAAAGGAAGAATACCGAGTATCCTCGCCGGAAGAAACAGAATACAAAAGGAACGTCAACGGAAGTTATCGCGGCCGGGCTCGCGCCATCATATTGTAGTTTTCGTCGCCGTGAACGGAGAAAGTTCGTTGTAAACGGCCGTTTAATGACTGCGCCGTTTCTGTTTTCGTAATATGCAAAAGTTGGCTCCGACGGTCCAAGTGTCGTTAGCCCGAAACGCGCGCGACACGTGCGGCCGAAGCCTCCTTCCGTCGTGCCTGCGTAATCCCTTTAGGACAAAATTTGAGGGTTAATCGTGTTAGGGTGATGTATATCGCTAAAGCCTCTGAAAGGATTGAAGCCCGGCAAAAATTAGCGAACCAGCGGCCCTTGGGGAAACGCCTTGCCTCGTCCGTCGATCGCGGCAGTTTCGCCCGTTGTTGTTTATGCGAATCCCCCACCCCCCTCAACTACCACCCCCTTCTATTCTTCGGCGGTCAGAGATTCATTCCTCGAAGTTCATCGCTGGAATTCTTTGAACTAAACCGTTGAAATCCGCTTTTAACCCTTTCACTACCGAAATACGATATATCATTCTTAACTGTAGCTGCGAAAAATGATTGTTCTATTCTAATTTAAAGATTTCTAACAATATTAGAATCTTATCTTACTCTAATATATTTACATGTTAATATATTAGTATATTCGAATTTTATTCTGGTATTAGAATAGATAGGTTATTCTCATTTGTGAAGTCCTCGTAAGTATCACAATTTTGGCTTAATATTTTTAATTTCTCGGTCAGCACTAAAAGGGTTAACCTTTCAAAGATGACTTCTATGCATTGCACTGACTCTGACAAATATTTCAAAATTGATCACACGTGCTTCGATAATTAGAGGGCGAAATGAAAGAATTTAAGAGTGTCAGCAGGGTTCAGTATTAAGAGATGCAGAATCATCTGTTTTATCCGAGTATACACTCAAGTGACTATGTACCTTTATTTATATAGCTCTAATTTAAAGTAACCCGTTGCAAAAGAATAATCACGATACTTGTATATGACAGAAAAAATTGCAATCATAGCAAACAAACTTTATTTAAAGTATCAAACAGTTACATTAACCCTTGCGGACGAGAATTGTTCAGAATATTAGAAACACTTTTCCTCAAAGGATCAGATTGTATAACAAGCTCCGGGATACTAAGGAATTATTTAAATAAAAATAAATTTTTAAAAATACGTTTTTAAAACGGTCTGAAAAGTATAAAATTATTTGAATATAAAAATAAAAATTTGAAATTGTGAATTTTGAATAGCTGTGAAAATACTTGTAAAATTTAAAACGAAAAAAGGTGGGGCGCAAGATAATAGTAAGGAGTGTAGGAAGTAGCAGCCGTTGAGAAAACTCACACAACAGTTTATATCATTTGCGGAGCAATAAAATTTTTAGTGATTTAGATGAACTATTCATGCATCAATTATCTATTGCATGCGCCCCACGTTTTTCGTTTTAAATCTTACAAGTATTTTCACAGCTATTCAAAATTCACAATTTCAAATTTTTGTTTTCATTTTCAAATTATTTTATACTTTTTACACCGTTTTAAAAACGTGGTATTTTTAAAAATTTATTTTTATTTAAATAATTATTTTCTGTTTTTTAATCTTGTGTGTGTGAAATTTTTCAATCGATTTTTTTTGTAGACATTATTTCTGACACTTTCAAACACAGATTTTTGTTAATTTCTAATCTCGTACATGATATTATTATTACCTATATCATACATGCTCCCCAATCTCAAAAGGCTTCCTCTCCTACTTCTTGCACGTATATTCAAATCGATTTTAAACATTTTGATGAAATTATAACAGAAAGGTGTAATGGTTCTTTCACTTGGTAAACAAAGCGATGATGTGCTACCGATCGTCTATCATGTACTGAGCTCCGTCGGGGCGAAGTGGGTTCGTGGAGTGGGGACCAGTCAGAGTGGGTTCGTGGAGTGGGGACCAGTCAGAGTGCGTACGCATAGTAAAGTAGAGAGCGTTGTCGCGCGGAGTGGGGATCGCTGAACGCGATGACCGCGGTGTAACGGTAATAACGGTAAAAATATTTAATTGTTATTTCTCTTAAACGGATAGACTTTTTAAAAAAAAAATTTGAATACTGCAATGTCATCCAGTTCTGAGCTACGTTCCCAATTTCAAGTCTGTAGCTCATCGGGAAGTTAGTTTAAAATCAATCGAAAGATTTGTACCGAACAAACAAACAAACAAGAAAGCGAGCTTATAAAAACGTGGTAAAAAGGAAACTGTGCAAATAATCGTCTATTATTTAACCAGTTAAGTGTGTTTGACTTCTATATCCGCCATGTAGATGTGGCAGAATTTTGTGTCATGACGACTATATCCGTCATGCGTAAAATTTCGTTACAATTTGATATTTAAATTGTAATTTTGGCGAAAACTAAATTATATTCGACTATGTAAATATTACTAATAAAATTGTTCATTTTCTAAAATAAAGTCGTCTTTTTGACCCAATATTTCAACAGCATCACTTACTCTGTGTTTGACGACTATACCCGTCATCGCTTGATTATCGCGACACACACTGGTGCGCGCTTTGCAAAAAGATCGCCACAGTTAACTGGTTAAATGATTAAATACATTGTTTGCCGCTTGAGGCATTAAAGACGCAAACCTGATGTCGCCAAAATGCCGACATTTGTCTTCAAAGGATTAAAATAGCAACGTCCGAGACCCGTCAGTGCAAAAGACAGCAAAATTTCATCTGTGATCTCGAGTTAATATTTTGCAAAGGACTCCGAATAACTGTGCGCGTAACAACGTGAGAACGTTGCAATTAGGCTCGCGGCCGAATAATCGCAGTACAGTTCCTCCAAACGAAGATTTCTAACGCGAAAACAAGCGCAATGGCGCGGCGCGGCGCGGCGGGGAGAACGCAACAGCGCTTTCCACTGAAAACAATTGCACGGTCAAAGGGTTAATGAACTGTGGCCACGTTGCGTGCCGGCGGCCTAGTCGAGAAGATAACGCTAATAAGGTGCGGAATAGCGGGAAGTAAATTATCACCGGGAATAATGGAAACTCCTTTCGCGGAAGCGAGTCGACCGAGCCCTCGCTTCTCCGACCGTCCTTGTTGTCGAGTAATCGTAAAACAAGGATTAGGCGACTGTGCGAAACCTCCTCACGAGAACATTGTCAATTACGCCCGTGATCAACGGTAACGTTGCCACAATCTTCGAAAATGATTGCTATCGCGCCTCCACAGTTTTAAAGGGCCGAATCCAACAATAACGATGTTTAACCTTTCGCACGCTACTGTGATATACTTGCGCGAAAGATCGTCTGATACTTAGACTGTTTTACACTTTATTTACACTAATTGCGTTCCACTCAGCATTTTATATTTGGAAGATCTGCGACAGACGGATCTTTGGGTAATATCGAAATTTTCTGCATCGATTACAAGGTACTGGAACCAATAGAAATATGTTTCTTTCTTTGATGATTTTAAGAAGTTAGAGATAATTGTGATTTGATGAATTTATGTACGTATGTATGTATTTATTTAGTGATTCCTTTCGGGTTACACAGATTTTTGCCCCATTACATTGTTTCTTGTTTTTACATTTATCTTTTCTCCTCACATGCATCCTCATTCATCCACTCTCTTTCTCTCCTCCTTTCTCTCTCACTCTTCCTCTTATAACCTTTCCTATCTCTTTCTTCCTTTAAATTTTTTAACCATCCCTCTTCCCTTCCGTCCACTGCTAATATTTCTATTACCTTCTCATATATACTTCCTTCCTCTCCATTCCACTCTCTACAATATCCCAATACATGTTCCCATTCCTCTATATCCACCCGAATATCCTGCATTTCTTCTGGGATTTGATGAATTTATGGTAAAATGGACGAGTTGAAAATTCAACCGTACATACATTAGAAGAATTTACGAATATTATTAGCATTTTCTCGACTTACTAAAATGATTGAAAGAAGAAGTACATTTTTATCCCCACTTCCATTTCTTACGATCGACTTGGAAATGTTTTATTTTGCTGAAAGAACAGCGGTCTAGTGAGAATATTGACTAACGTTGATAATAAAATATTTGTTTCTCCCTTTAATTATTTTAATAAAGTCTCATTTACATTTCTACCATTTTATGTTTTAGTGTAGGTGTGTGATGACTACGTTGCGATTAAAAGTGTGTTAACTGATTTCATTTTAATTTGACGATTACCAGTAAATATATCCTGATATGCTTCATTAATGTTATTATTTAACTGTTCAGTAACAGTCAATCTCAACACAGTTATGTAAACTTTCCTTTCATATTTGATTTTAAAATAGCATTTTTTCTTGTCTCTATTGTTTTCACATTTCAACATACTGACACTGACACGTCAAACGAACACTTTTAAAATGTCCATGATTTACAGTAATTTACTCAATTGCACAATACTTGATCAATGCCAATTGTCAAACCACTTAATTCCTTCATACCCTAATAACATTCATTTTACTCGAGTATATTACGTGTACAATGAATTTTTGAGCCTGAATACAAAATTGTCCAATCATGACCAATTACACAATCAACATTTGAACACGTATGCTAAAATGTTTTATCAAATCTAACATACCTTCTTCACAACACATTAAAACAATTCAGCAGAAGAAAGTAATGGCAGGGCCCGCTCTAGGGGCGGGCAACTCGGACATTTGTCCGGGACGCCAAAATTTAGGGACGCCATTTTGGCTGTAAGCGTGAGGAAAACATTGGTGTTACATACCCAATTAATAGAAAATTTCACATATTGATTTTTTCGTTCGCTAAAAATGAACTGAAAGTAAAAAAAAAGTTTTTAGTGATCTTAGCGTAGTTGAAGTTACCTTATTTTATTTTCAAAATAATGGCATTTTTATTGTTTGTGCAATAATACACATTTTTAATAGCATTTAAATTTTAATTTTTAAATTTATTTTTAAATGCTATTAAAAATGTAAAAAATTATATGATTAACAATTTATGGCTAGGTACAGATATTTCTTAATTAATTTGTACTGTTTTGTACTGCTTGATTATCAATGTTATGTTATATGTTTCTTTCTAAATATATGCTTTTATTAAAATTTAAATAAAACGATTTGATTTTTATTGAAAATAAAAAATATGTACCTTTATTTAAAGAATATATATATACTTTATATATAATATAATAATAATAATAATATATAATAATAGTTTATATACGTATATATTCTTAAGGGGCGCAATTTGTCTTTTTGTCCGGGGCGACATAACCGCTAGAGCGGGTGCTGGTAATGGATACTCTGACCTTTATGTTGCGTACTATGACTCGAAACAAGTGTACAAAATGAACTAAACTATCTTCGAGTAAACTGCAAGATTAAAGTCTATGACGATGGCAGCAAACGTTTTAAATAAGTGAATAAATCCAGTGAAAGTTTCACAAAAATTACTTGTTTATGTAGCTCGACCAACGAGATTGTAAACAAAAGGAGGAAACAACTATTCAGCCGGAAAGCGATCGGATTAGTTAGACAGAGACAATACATTGAACCACGGCATCTATCGCGTGCTCTGCACGCCAATGTTTTGTTTATCTGCGTCGACTCGGCCCCGCTGAATAGACCATAGTTATAGCTGTTTCGTACCAGGAGCACGAGTTCGTTGATGGAAGTATGCATCGAGTTTTATCAGTAGACTTCGCGATCCCGGAATCCCGGCGCGAAGTGCGCGGCAAAAGATATATCCCGATGAAGAAGTAAGACACGACGAAGATGAAGATGTTCTTTTAATTGTAAATTTCCGAGTTCTTCAATAGTTCCCCCGAAAGTTGGACGGTTTCAAACGATGCTTTTATCCCTTATTTATGGGAATACTTCCATCCCCGAGTGAAGTTAAGGAAGAAGAGTTATTACTGTTCGGAGAAGACAGGCTTGCTCTAAGAGTCTGCTGATTAAGAACTTCAGGGAACTTCACTAACATGGAATTATTAATCTGTAGACAATCGTGTGAATCAAATTTCCTGGTAGTTACGACAAGGGATGATCTTGTAAAGATTTAGCAAATCGTTCAGGCGGAAATTGTATTGTCGCGTTGGGAAAAAAAGTGATACAATGAAACTGCAATCTGGAGAGACTGGACCGGATAATTAGCGATCAGAAACTTTCGAAACTTCATCGGGAGACAGTTAAACTACAGAGAACCACAAGAGTCAAATATCACGTAGAAATGAAATTTCATTCTTTAATCAGAATTTATGGACACTGAAGTTGAGAACATAGAAGAATAATTTAAGAAAAGTGAACTGTACAGTCATAAATTAATATTAAGAGAAGCAGTCAAAAAAGATCAGTAAAAGTAAAATGTCTCGTGTGCATGAAATCCTACTTTATTCTTTAGCCAGAATTTATGGAATCCGAAGTTGGAAATTTAAGAATATAATTCTGCTCTTTTATCCCATACTAGATGATGCAAGAAAAATTCTTGACGTTCTTTTCTAGTTGCATTTTGTACAGGATGGTTTAATAAATTCTAATGCTTGTATTTTGCACAAAATGATTCAAGAAAAGGTTTTCCCTTTTTTACTGGTTCCATATTGTACAAGGATGTTTAGAAGAAGAATCCTTATCAATCTTATCTGGTTGTTCTTTCAGGAACACAGGATGATTTAAATAGATATCACCGCAGGATAAATGAAACAAAAATTTCTCTCACTGTTTGGTATGAAGAAAATTTGACTGACCAGTTATCAATTAATAATAAAAGAATCAGTCCAAAAGAATGGGTAGAAATAAAATGTCACGTAGAGATCAAATAATCCTATTTCTCGAAGGAAGATTTCAATTTGTAGAAGCAAAACAATCATACAGTAGGGTGCATGAAAATTTAACTAGAACATTATTATTTTATTATTTTACATAATGATCCGCAGTCTACTAATGATAAACAAAAATTTATCTAACACCCTACGCACCAGTGAACAGTAGAAGTCAAATAAAATTGTAAAAATTCAATCATAATTTTAAATCGCACTCCAAACATCCAAATCTAAAAGCATTTTAACATAAATTCGAATTATAATCGAGTTGGCACGCATGCAATTATTGTTCGATATTAATAAGTAAGAAAAATGAATTCGACGCAGCAGCTGCATTAGCTACTAAATATGCGAGATTTATTTATATAAATTGTTTCTGCTTCTCTTGCTCACGATTCGAGCACGGCGCGACAACATCGCTCAGTATTCTGGTTGGCCCGTGTTTTTCGTTAATAACTCGAAAACGAAGCCGCATACGACATTTTTGCAAAGGAAAAAGCTTCTCGGAACAACCCCAGGAATACCGTTTTCAAGGAACACGAACATTTGGTGTAAGCAAAGAATTTGAAATACCGAAAAATTTCTACTAGTATTAAATAAACTCGATATCCATTGCACGACACGAATTTAAATACAATTGATCGTCGCGACATCGACACAAAAGTAAATTATCGCTAAAAGGCAATGTAATTCGAGAATAAATTTAAACCGGTGAATAATAAATAATTCGATCGAACAAAATTTTAACAAAAATGAGGATTAAAAATCTTGATTTCTATCGAATAATGAAAAACGGGTACTTACCAAGTAACGGTCCTTGTTCTACGTCTACACTTTCTGCGTTTCAATAACACAACATACGACACCACGACGCGGTTCACAAGCACAGAGGTTGGTTCTCAGATAAAGAAACGCGCATCTGTTTACTTTGACTGTTGCGATTGTTTGTAATGAGTCGCGGCCGAATCGTTGGGACCGCGGGTGGGGAGAGGGTCAGGGGTACGGTGATGGGGTGTTATAGACGCCAATAGAAAATTTGTCGCGACGATTGTCTCCGACGATCGGCGATTGCCCCCGAATTCAGATCAGCACGGACCGGCGCGAAGGTGCCCAAAAACCCCTCCGAGGCAATACACGATGACGTTGTGTTCTTGGAACTGTCCCGCCAATGCAAAATAAACAAAGACTTTCGGCACAGAATTTGTAAATACATAATATTGGATATGTGTACGGTTGCGTTGGTCCAAAATCGGGGGCAATCGCCAATCCTCGGAGACAATCGTCACGACAAATTTTCTATTGGCGTTCTATAACACCCCATTACCGTACCCCTGGCCCTCTCCCCACCCGTGGTCCCAACAATTCGGCCGCGACTCATTACAATCGCAACAGTCAAAGTAAACAGATGCGCGTTTCTTTATCTGAGAACCAACCTCTGTGCTTGTGAACCGCGTCGTGGTGTCGTGTGTTGTGTTATTGAAACCCAGAAAGTGTGCGACGCAAAACAAGGATCGTTACTTGGTAAGTACCCGTTTCCGTTTCTCATTATTCGATAGAAATCAAGATTTTTAATCCTCATTTCTGTTAAAATTTTGTTCGAACGAATTATTTATTATTGACCGGTTTAAATATATTCTCGAATTACCTTCTCGATACCATTTCGAGATAATTTATTTTTGTGTCGATGTCGCGACGATCAATTCAATTTAAATTCGTGTCGTACGATGGAAATCAAGTTTATTTAATAGTACTACAAATTTTTCGGCACTGCAAATTCGTTGCTTACACCTGTATCGTCCCTATCGTAAACATGATACCTGTCGGTGAAGTGGTCGTCGAGGTAGTGCCTTCAGGAAGGAAGGAAAAGTCGGAGTAGACAGGGTAGGTGGTTAAACTGTACTTTGGAGGACCAATTTTTTTTTAACTTTTTTTATGCAGTCCTATAGATTTCGACGAGAAAACACCGAAAATGAAAGTCTTATTGCCAGGAGTTCATTGGTTCAGAAGTTATACGCGTCTAAAGTTGAGCACTTTTAACTAACCCCAAACCAATGTGGACTATACCGCTCAGTACTACTTAGCCGATGCGCTGAACACCCATCATCTATCCAGCGCATACACTCAACAGTCCTACCTCTACCACCCAACGAATATCCAAGATGGCGACGCTCTAATTTGTCAAAAATGCTTAAAATTGCTCATGTTTACACGTGTATAACTTTTCAACCAGTGAACTCCGGTAACCAAAACTTGAATTTCGTGTACTAAAACTTACACGTCTATCATTTTCTCGTAAAAATGTGTAGCATCACATACAGAAAACTTGAAAATTTTTGGTCCTCTAAAGTACAGTTCAGCTGGGTGGAGCCTGGGGACTGACTCGCCGAGCAGGCGAAGAGGAGAAGCAGCTGCATCTGTTTCAAGAGCCATCCTTAGGCACCCCTGCTTTAGACCATTCGAAAGGTCTGCTGGTCCTCGTGAGCAAGATGGCGTCCGTTTCCCGTAGTATCGTTATTAAAGCTGGAGCATCCAATGATCGACTCGTTTCCTTGTGTCCCGGTGAATGTCCCGGAAATGCATTTGCCGGTTCGTGATATATTGCGAGGTTCGCAGAGAAGAGGCATGGGGCAAAGAAAAAGGAGGTCGGGGTCCGGCCGTGGGGTTAAGGGCTGCGACGTGGACGAAACGCGGGCGAACGTTAAAATTGATGATCCCACGGGAATATCCTGGGCGAAGCACTTATCATAAGTCACGCGTGCCACGCTGGCGATTTTTCGAATTCCTCCAGGAATTTCACGCGAATTCCTCGCGTTTCTGCTTCAGTGCGCGATCGCTGCTGGCTCGGGCCACCGGAAGCCGGCAATTAATACGGCACTGTGCTCTGAACATTCATTTTTACTATATATAACTGATTACTAGACTGCGGATTTTATGCATTAATGATAAATATGGGTGTGAACAATATAAAACAGTGGTCATATTAAAAAGATCTCAGGACATCATTGTAATAGTTTCAGCTTAATAAGATAATTAAAAGAAGAAAACATTTTATATTTAGCGATATTTAATTTTTTTGGTGAACCCATTCATATATTTTCGCAGAGAACAAGATACTGTATCAAACTCTTAATTTTGTCGTGTAAATAATTAAAGTACTTGCGTGTAATCTAAAAATGTAGATTATTCAGTTTCGGTATGGCCAATTTTTCGGTAGTCGTTCGCAAACGATTGAAAAGCTCCCGCCAAGATTGAAATAAATATTGATTTGAATCAAACTAATGCGACAGATCATAGATTCGTAATCAGGCGGATTTTATGCATTTATGGCAAAAACCAACTGGTACAATTTAAAACAGTAAAGAAATTAAAACAGTCCAAGGGCGTCGATATATTATTTTCGATTTATTAAGAAGGTTAAAAAGAGAAAGAAATTTTAATATGTCTTCTGCTTTTAGAATTGATCCAAATATTTTTTATTTTGCTTAAAGAGTTATGAACACTTTCAATCATACTTAAATATATTTAATTACTAAACTACGGATTTTATGCATCGATAACAAAAATGGATCGGCCAAATGTAAAACAAGAAAACACATTATACGAGAATTTGAGGATGTTGCTACATTATCTTCGACTATTTCAAATGATTCAAAGAAAATGTAAATTTTCATTCAACTTCTGTTTCTTACAATTGACTTGTACAATTTTTATTTTGCATAAAATGTGTGGATAGAATGTTATAAATGGTGTAAATTGTAAATCATCTTCAGATAGGTTACCATAAATGTTTCAATAGCTAGACATACCAATTAGTTAAAAAAGTCGAAGTACTTTAATCCGCAGTCTATTTATAATAAATAAGAAAAACTAAAATTTACTTGCGTATCATATAATTATAAAGATATTGATGGGAATCTATAAAACTTGGAACTATTGTTGCAAAAGTTAACGTTGAGTCTGAGGCAAACGGTTAATATTAATTCACTAAAATTATTAAAGGAGAAAAGCCATTCTTCGTCATCTTCTGTTTCTTGCAGTCAACGACGAAAATTTTTATGTTGCATAAAAATATTTGCGGTTCAGTGGCAAAACACAACGAATAGGAGAATCGTGTCCGCCGCTCTTTATAAGAGCGCGTACGGTCCCGTGCGGTATAGCTGCAGAGAGGTGCTATTATTTCAGCAGGATAGATCGAGGAGAGGATGCAGCAATTTGTAGAGTCAGCTAAGAGATATCCTGCCGACCGTAGACCGCTCGTTTCGTCCGCTTTAATAATCAACACGGTTGTCAGTAAGTTATAGAGAAGTCGATGGAGAATTTAACGAGGAAACTAACGACGTCGTTCGTATTATACGATACAGGTCGTTTCGTTTTCTTGTCCTCCCCACCTCGAATCCGGAGACCGAATCGGGGTGGAATCGGAATTGGAGCGTGTAATCGCGAAACAACCGTCTTCTGGCTGGGTTTCCGGTGCATGTGCAACGCGCAGATGCGGTTCCGGCAGCGCGGGCTGAGCTCGCGTCTTTCGAATCGGCGGGTTCGCCATGGTTAACGACTCGGACGAGATTCCGAGCCACTCGACGTGTTCGGGATTGCCTCGAATTAGTCGCGTGTTCGAAATTTCTTATCTTATCCAGAATAATTAACGTACTCGAATTTTATTATCGACCGGGTGACCGGAACAGCTGTTTCGCTTCACGCACGAATCACGTGATTGTCTTAATTTGTTCGAATTATTTGAAAATTATTAAGCAGATTGGCAATCTTTATGCATTTGTACCTACTGAAAGTCGTCGGAGTGTGAAGACTAAAAATTTTAATGAAATTCAATATTTTATTTGTATTAGTATATTTTAATATATTCTAGTATATTCTAGTGTATTCTGTAATATTCTAGTGCATTCTGGCATATTCTAGTATATTCTAGTATATTCTAGTCTATTCTAGGATATTCTACTGTATTCCAGTATATTCTAGTACATTGTAGTATATGCAACTATATTCCAGTACAGAAATTCAATATTTTATTCGTATTAGTATATTTTAATATATTCTAGTATATTCTAGTATATTCTAGTATATTCTAGTATATTCTGTAATATTCTAGTGCATTCTGGCATATTCTAGTATATACCAGTGTATTCTGGCATATTCTAGTATATTCTAGTATATTCTAGTCTATTCTAGTATATTCTAGTATATTCTAGTATATTCTAGTATATTATGCAACACAATTTTTAGATCATTCAAATGTTTTCTCTATTTTGCACTTGATTCATTAATTTTTTAACACAAGATTCAATGTGTCTGATTAAAATTATACAACTAAAATAATACAGCGTGCTCCTTTCTACGTTAATAATTTCATTAGACTGAAAAAGATCTACTAAAGACGACAGTAATCCTATTAAACTGTCTAATTACGAAAATCATTGACACATACAGTGACCGTAGAAAATTGGTGTCTCATAAACAAACAATCCAATTATAAATGGTACAATTATATAATGTTATATAATATTAACATAAATGTTAAATTATACGCGGTTCTAAAATAATCGGTTCTGAGACATTATAACGATGAACGATTGTAAATGTTAATTTAGTGAGGTAAAATGTAAGAACAGGTTAAACGAAGCCGAGAAGAATGATTCAACTGTCGGATCCGAGTAATGATTTCCGCGGGAATTTCGTCGAAAGTCATTAGCGACACAATTAACGGGTAGCTTTGACCACAATCGGAAATAGGACACGTCGAGATAGAAACGAACGGAAGGAACGAACGAACGAACGAAACTTACTCAAAACGAGCCACACCCACGGGTATAAACCTCGAATTACCTTGGAGCCTCGCCGTAGATACACTTAGCTACGTGAGTTTCCGGCACGAAATTATTTTATAACTCCCGGCGAACTTTCCGAGGTTCTCTTCTACTTCGCCGCCCACGTTCATCCTCCTGATTCCACCCTGCAGGTTCTTTTCTTCGTCCATGTACAATATTTAGGTCACCGCTTCTCTTTTTCATTCAGTATTTTCCACGTTTTATTGTCTATACGACTGCTTCATTAGAAATTAATGTCTTACTTCTACGACTTAAAATCTTCCTTCAAGAAACAGGATTATTCGATCTTCTGCGAGCCATATTATCTTTACCAATCCCATTAAACTGATACTCTTATTATTCATCGATTCATTCTCTTATTATTCATCCCTTTAAATTATCTTGTATCATACTGTATGATTGCCTTGCTTCTACAAATTGAAATCTTCCTTCGAGATACAGCATTATTGGATCTCTGCGTGACATTTTATTATTATCCATTGTTTTGGACTTATTTTATTATTATTGGTTGATGACTGGCCAGTTTCTAAGTCAAATAAAAGGTACCGGAATCAAGTAAAGATTTGCTTCTTTCTTTAATCATTTCAATACGTTGATAATAGCACACCAGTGATATTAATACTGTAATTATTAACATAATAAATACTTTTTATCTTCCCATTGTTTTATGCTCCACCTACTCACTTTTGTCATCAATTCATAAAATCCGCATTTAATCATTAACGAAGATTTGAATTATTATACACAACCGCGCTAGTGGTGACGACCACTTCCGGCAACTCATGTCGGGAGAGGATATTTTGCTTTCTGGTTCGATAAAATATAACCTCGACGTTGCAAACTCCAAATGCGGTTTTTTTCAAGATAAAAGTGTGCTCTATCATGTGATATAGTTCGATTCTACGCTGGACCCAATTTTTTTTTAACATAATCTCAAAAATACCCTCAAAAATTGGTGCAAAAGTGGTGTCTCTCCAACTTTAATAATTGTTTAAACACTTTTAAACATTCATAGTATATTAATACTGCATACCATTGTATTCGGGAAAGTCTTCAGAATCTTTTGCTGCAAAGAACAATTCAATATCTTTTATAATAACATCACCATATTTGTTTAAAGTTGAAAAATATGTCTATTTTTCAAAATCAGATTTCTGGAAAACTGTGCATCTAGGGGAAAACTGCAGATCAGATTCTGAATCAGCGGAAAGAAACTCTGTAAGAACCGCAGATAGTGAAAATCGAAACGTTTTTTGGCTGTTGGCCAGTCTAATTAGACTGCGGATTTTATGCATTTATGACAAAAATGAATAGCTACAATTTGACACAGTGTAAAGATTGAAACGATTGAATAACATCAATATATTATTTTTGAACTAGTCAAACTGTTAAAGAAACGAAAACGTTCTTAAGTGGCTCCTATACTCTATAACAAATACAGAAAATTTTGATTCTGCATGAAGACTCTTCACACATAATTCTTTTGAGGAATAAGGCAGAGACTTCCTAGAACTCCCTTAACCCTTAGCACTCGAATGGCGACTCTGGGGCGCCACTACAAATTGCTACACCATTATTCAGAATACTGTTTCATGATTAAATTTGTTTATATGTAATAAATGACTAAACATTTAAATAATGTATGAGGTACTACATCAGTTTCGTACGCATATAATGAAAAAAATTATGTACGATGGAAATATTCTAGGTTAGAAGAAATGTTTGGTTTTTTAGTTGAAATAGCTCCGAGTGCAAAGGGTTAATAATTGCGTAGTCATAAAGAGCAAAGATTCGTGTGCTGCACTGAAAGTAATACAATTTTTCATAATCAGTGTATAAATACCACACAAAATGAACTATTATCAATTCCTCCAAGTGTCCACAAATCGTGCCATAAAGGATCGAAGATAAAAATGTTCAGTTGTCAGCAGTTGTGTAAAGTGCGATTCACAGAAATCGTCGGTGCAACGATCGGCCGGGATCGCCTAAGTGCGTACGACGCCGATCATCGCGGAGCGTAACCGGCGAGAAAATTGACTCTAAAGGTTGAATCTAATTTACGATAGCATATTTCAAATGTCGATTCGAGGCGACACGATCGCTCGGAGGTACGAGAGGAAGCCCGTGAAGAGAAGGCACACGGCTCTCTCTTCCTCTCTTTCTTCTTATGTCCGTGTCACGCGAAAGAAAAGGATCGCGGAAACTTTAAACGCTCCTCGAAGCGTTCGGCAACTTATCGTCCCGGCTCGATCTTCATTGGTTTCGCCGTGCTCCGTTACATTCGCGGCGTTCAGATTGAAATCAGGCAAAATTCGATAGGAGGTTCGCTATCTTTCTCTCGACGGTACCTCGTAAACTCCGCGACCCGATAGGATGCATTTTATTCCTCCCTGCGGGATGCGTTATCCGAAACTCGCTCCGCGATAGAAACCCGCGTAGAAAAGTTATCATTTTTTCCTCTCTCCCCTCCCCAACCTCTCTCTATTTCCACCTCTTCTTCAACATGCAGGTCATTTTAACGTCTTATCGATTCTAGCCGCGAGAATCGTAACCCCAGAGAGACACTAAATTTTCATTGCCGCAGAATAAGAGACAGACACACTGTTGCAGCTGAAGAAATTCTGCGGAATCCAAGAAGACTTTTCTTAAATCAACACTTCTGCAACCAAGAATTAGGGCTACTTTATATGAAATACTTTTATAATACCTTTTGTTATTAAATCGATTAAAATTTGTAATATACTTCTGTTCTTATTACAGTATACGTTTAATATAAAAAGTTAATCCAAACATTTCCTACGGAAGAGTCCGCCTAACTTCAACAATGCTCAAATAAATAATCGAGGCGCTGCTAGGTCTAGTGTTCATTTATAAAAAGTTAAGCAAGAGAATGGCTAAAACAAAATGACTAAATATATTACAGGTAAATATTAGGTGTAAATGTGTGCACAGGAGGTACACTACTGTAGGATCAAAGACGATAAATATGAAAATGTATACAGGGTATCCCACATAAATGGGAACACCTAAATATCTGTCGTATTTACAGACCTATCAGAAAACTTCAGAGGACAAAGTGACACTATTACAGGGGGCAAATATAGTGGTGAAGAAAGCAATTTTTTATGTCTTGTGTTTTAATGAAATTTCAAGGTCACCGATGTTTTTTTAAATGGAATAGAATATTTTTTTTACGATAGCATGATAGACAATAAAAAACTGAATTTAGTGGATACCACCTTTTTGACCTTGAAATAACCTTGAGCAAGAATAATCATGTTGGAGCGAATCAAATGTGGAAGTTTAAAATCTACGTGTTTCAGCAAAGATTACGCGTTGTTTACGTCGGGTTGACCTTTACAAACCACAATAAATGTTTGAAATATTTTTCATAGTAAACAGGGTATGTTTATGTTAGAGTATGTACCATTGAGATCGTTAACAGAAGGTTAATCGGTTAGAATAAGTACGTTGTTCCTTCTGCATTACTCGAATTCGAAACGTGAAAGTGATAATAATGCGTTATACTGTACAGGAACGAATCGATATGGTTTTCACTTATGGTGAAAGCCACCAATCTTTGAGGCAAGCAGTGCATTTGTATCGTGAAGAATTTGTGAATCGTATTTGTCCTTCGTTACACGCATTTTCCGTTGTGGTAAAACAATTTAAAAATACCGGTAGTGTAAGTTCTAAAAATCGTAATAATTCTCAGTAAATCGGCAATGCCTACAGATCATTTAATGCAAGATTGCAATATTGCATAAATGGGGATGGTCAACATTTCGAACATTTATTATGATATGTAAACGTCAACCAGCCGTAAACAACGCGTAATCTTTGCTGAAACACGTAAGTTTTAAACTTCCACATTTTATTCGCTCCAACATGATTATTCTTCCTTAAGGTCATTTCAAGGTCAAAAAGGTGGTATCCACAAAATTCAGTTTTTTATTGTTTATCATGCTATCGTAAAAAAATGTACTATTCCATTTAAAAAAACATCGGTGACCTTGAAATTTCATTAAAACACACGACATAAAAAATTGTTTTCTTCACCATTATATTTGCCCCCTGCAATAGTGTCACTTTGTCCTCTGAAGTTTCCTGATAGGACTGTAAATACGACAGATATTTAGGTGTTCCCATTTATGTGGGACACCCTGTATAATTGAACACAAGAAATCACAACTAATACAATCAATTAAACAATTTACGTCTCAATCTCCGTCTGGGATTTACAATTTACGTCTTGAATCATTCACGTCGTATTTCTATCTGTTCTGAAAACCGTAATCAATATTGTTTAACAGATCGTCGCGTCGTTACAGTTACTATCGTCGTAGTAATCGGCGGAATTCGTTACGGTAATTTGGTACAGTATCACCCTACACTCCCTACACTACAGCATAGGAATCACATAGTTCCAAAAAGTCAGCGACAAAATCCTTTCTCCCGCGGTTAGTTCTACAATTTTTTCAAAGAATCTGTAACTTGAAATCCCGATTTGTTATCGGACCTTTCTGAGTAAACAACCTACCCGCAAAAACATTTGCCGAACCAGCGCACGTTCCTGAGAGGAGAAAAACAGCGGTCCGCCTAATTGTATTGAGTAACGTAGAACTGTCCGATAAGTTCTGAAAAGGGTAGAAGCCAGCGGAGACGGTAAAAACAAATAAACTTCAACAATTCGTCAAGTTTTATCGCAGCATTTTTCACCGTAGATAACTTCGCCGGGTTCAACGACACCGACACCAAATTCGCCTGCCCGGTGGAAGTATACGAAGTCGAAGAAGAAGAAGAAGAAGAAGGCGAAGACGAAAACTGGGGAAAGAAGCGGAAGATGAGACACGCGTTCGCGGAACTTCATCTCACGAAATCACGGAGACGGATCAACGGGAGGGATCTTCGAGTTGGCGATCGTCGATCGTCGCCGGGACACGTCGTCGCGCACAACTTTATATCGGTTGGCCCCACGCGCTCCAACTTCCTGCAACCCCTCCCAAACCCCTTTTTCCTTTTCCACCGGCGCGTCGCCGTCTTACGAAGCAGAACTTCATAAGCGACAGAGAACGAACCGGAAGTTTGCTAACGGGCTGAGTCAGATGGTTCCGCGACAGCGAGGAAATTCGCGGTAATACCTAACGATTCTGCTGAGGAATCGTAAAAATGTCCGCCCCGGTGGGTCTCGTCAAACCGCGCGCGCGATCTCCGAGAAAACGCGTGACCGTCGCTGGTCAATCGTCCGAATCTACCCGGTGTAGAAATACAAGTTATTCGTCTCGTCGGACTCGTCGAGCGAACTGATCGAAAGTTTATTTCCGGAGATTCTCGAGGAACTATCTGAAGGTGTGAAATCATCCCTCGCAGATCGCGGAGCTACTTGCTTTGTGAGATTGCCACGATGCTGCCAAGCGGGAACGGTGAAACATTGGACCGCAAATGTGTCTGTACGGAGAAAAGATTTCCCCGATTGTAGAAAAATGTATGTTTGCAGCGGATGAAAATTTGAAAGGCTTGGGTAGAAGAGTTAAACGAAATCCAAGGCTGCTTCGTTGTAATTATGTTTGTACATTATTAGCGAAAAGAAGGCAAATTTATATCTGCGAAACCCTAAGTTTCTATAAAGTTCGTATGGTTTGTTTAAATTTATTATTGAAGAGGATATAACATTTGGACAGTTAAAACTCGAGTGAAATTATGAAACTTCATTAGATAGTTTACAATTTTCAACTTATTAAAAATTGAAATGATGCAAAGCATCTATTTAGAGACAGTACATAGTATTTTATCGATAAATGTCCCAACCACGGGTCCTGCCATGGACAATTATGGGCCAGGTATACTATTCCTTCACTTTCGCCGAACGTACAAACGGGCAAAGAAGCTCGAGAAGCCTCGGTCGCCGAGGTATACCCCACGGTAGTGGGGATAGTTCTGGAATAATTATAGGCCAGATACTTCGGACATTTATCGATAAAATACTGTACATCTTAGTTTACTTTTTGTTTGTGCTACTTTCTTTTTTAAACTGTGACGACATTCTTCTGATTAAAATTATACCAAACACTATACAATACAGATCATATTTACTCGATTCATACACGATATAGTAGAATCTCGATTATCCGAACTGGTGGTACCCGAATGTCCTCCACTCAACTGTAGTAGGGAGTGTATTAGATTATTCTTAGTTTCATTATTTGAAGGAATAAAGTATTAAACATATTTTCCGCAGGAATTAAACTAGTACTATAACATCGAAAGTTATGTCTTCATAACCTGACCTTTAAAAACAATTTGAACAAAAAGTACGTAACTTGCTAAAAAAATTGTAAATCGTCTAACGTGATTAGAGTCGAAAGAGCTGCAAATTAGAGTAAACAAATGCTCTGTTCACGGGAAGAGAGAACAAACGAAAAGAGTGTATAATTTTAAAGGTTTTCTTGAAAAGAACCCAAATTACAAACGCGATGTTAACCGTAATGAAAGTGTAATGAACCGCAAGTGACAAGAAAATTACACGGCGTAGACGCGTTGTATAGGTTTAATGTATAATTTAGTAGAATTAAAGTTAGCAAAGGAAAGCAGAAAATATTCGAATTCCCAGGAAACCACCGAAAGTTCTGAAATAACGTTTCTAGTGTTCCAACGCGACGATAAACCCGATTTCGATGGGACTCCCACGGCTCTGGCCCGTCCAGAGTGATATCGATTCCGACGTTCTTAAATGAACAGAGAGTCTAGCTAATTATAAAGTTAAATTAAATATTGATATGCAAGGATTAAACTTCCTCCGCGAGATAGGTTGTGCCCCGTGGAATTTTGCGCGGGCCTTCTCAGGGACACGGTGATCGCTGATTACCAGGGACATTTGTACACAGAGAATATTTAAATGGACCGCGCGCGCGGCAACTTCACCAGGTAATTAGCAAAGAAAGTCACAGCGATATTAGCCACCGCAGCGTCGCATCGGTGGAAATTCCGACTGCGAATATTATTCGACGCCTCGCGCACGCCACCTAAACTTTGACGCTTAATCACACTTTTAATTGGACTACGACGCTACAAATGTACTCACATGTGATTACTCCGTTACGATAAATTTGTAAAACGTTGGCAACGGGATAGGAAATAGATCACCTAGCAAGTCTTGGACGTTCGTGGCGATTATAATGCGCAATTTTAAAGGCACGAGAATATAGGAAAAAGAAAAGACGAAGATTAAACTGCAATTTCAATATCGACTTCATGGTACTGGATACAGATCGAGCAACGTTCACTGAACTAAATGGTACTTTCAAGGAGACAGCGCGGTCAGGGGGTCTCAGGTTTTCTCGAAACTTTGCATACAGGTAGATTTCGTTCTCCTGTTTATGATAATGTAGCATTATAGGCGTCGATACTCAACAACTTTTGTGATACGTTAAGATTGATGAAGTTAGTGTTTCTTTCATATTATGTTCCTTTTCAATAAAATTTTTATATTTTGTTTCATATAGATATTATGAGTGTATTTTTCATGTCCAAAATACAATTAAAATAGATAAACTGAACAAAAAAAAAAAACAGAAAAAAATGGAAAAAAAGGAAAAAGGGATTTGAACACTGGCCTTCCCGGTAATGAATCTAGTACATTACCATCACGCCGTTTGGCACTTAACAAAAACTTCAACCAAAACAGTACTTAACGGCTTAACGGGTATAATGAAATTTAAATTGTAAATATCTGAAAAATGATTGAGTATCGACGTCTATAATGCTATATTTTCATAAACAGGAGAACGAATCTACCAGTATGCAAAGTTTCGACAAAATCTAAGACCCGATGACCGCGACTTTTCCTTGTTAGTATTGTTACTCTAAACACTTTTTGTCAAGGGTGGCAGGACATAACTACAAAAGAACGTCGATTATCCGAACTGATTGGGAGACAAATTCGTCCGGATATTTGCGGTTTCTCGGATAATCGGTCAGAAGGAACCAAATTTTTTGAGCGAGACATATTAACTAGGAATTAAACTATTGTGTGAAAGAATGTGTACCTAATAAGACAAATGCAGCACAAAAAGTTGATTAAACATCCTTAGGTGTAGATTTGTATGTAGAATGTAAATAAATACGACACATTGTTAGATGCGTATCTACTTGTAATGTGTATACAGGGTGTACGCATTAAGTTATGTCACAATTTTTTAGGAATTTCCGATAGTGCAATTAAAAAAGGTTTTAAACAAATGTTCATCAGTACTTGGTGATCTATATGTTCCCATATTCTTAAATTTGGAAAAATGCTTTTTACGTAAAAAAGTAGAGGTCACCTCGACTTTTTTAAATGGCGCCACATGTTTTGGACGTCATAGGATTGTTGCTGATATCGAGACGAATTTAACAGTGTATTATCACTAGGTTTACGGAGCACTAAAATTGATTATTTTACATTGCTTTATAAAAAGAGTAAAATTGTATTTACTTAGATCTCCAGCGATTTTTATTGTAATATGTACACAAAAAAATAAATCTATTTAATAATTCCTCACGAATGCTTCCGTACACTCTTAATAACCGTAAATTAAAAATTTTTGAATCCGTCATTTTGACGGGCTCCGTAAATCTAGTGTTATACTATGACGTTGAAATGACCTCAAACTCAAAAATTTTGTGCAAACGTAATTTTAATGAACAATTGTTTCTTACAAAATAGATCAGGTTACATCAGATGTTCGAACTGCGATCTATGATACAGAACTTCGCTCTTTGCATTAGATTTCTCGTTGTCGCCATGTGTGGAGCGGAGTTCTGTATCATAGTAGATAGATCGCAGTTCGAACATCTGATGTAACCTGATTTATTTTGTAAGAAATAATTGTTCATTAAAATTACGTTTGCACAAAATTTTGGAGTTTGAGGTCATTTCAAGGTCATAATATAACACACTTTTGAATTCGCCTCGACGTCAGCAACAATCCTATGACGTCCAAAACATGTGGTGCTATTTAAAAATGTCAAGGTGACCTTTACTTTTTTACGTAAAAAGCATTTTTCTAGATTTAAGAATACTCGAACATGTAACTCACCAAGTACTGATAAACTATTGTTTAAAACAATTTTTAATTACACTGCCGGAAATGCTCAAAAAATGGTGACAACTAAACGCGACATCCTGTATAAAGCGATTCATCCTGTATTCTGATAATCGACGTTTCGAATAATCAGCATTCCGGTAATCGGTGGTCTACTGTACAGTTATTCGGATTTTGAACGTGTTTCTATTATACAATTGTTTATATTACTTCCACTATATTATTTAGATTGTTTTATTATTTTTATTGTATTCTAGAATGCATTACAACTATCACATTATATTTTCTTACATATTTTGTACATATTTTATACTTTCTATCTTTGGAGAACAAAACCAAATTTCATTTCAGAATACCTCAAATATCGGACGTGATCAGGTGGAAATGATAGTTCGGACAATAGAACAGTTACTTGATTAGATTGAATAAAAAGGGCTGGATTAAATCTTGACTGATTTGTACAATAAATAGTGATATATGTGATGTATACGTCTTACATTTAGCTGGATACATTCGAACATTAGAGGTTCCAATAATCGACTAGATATAATACTGAAAAGAAAAGTCAATGTTAAAAATTACACTAGATCGTGCACATTCTAATGAATCGAATAAAATGTATAATATTAAAAAATTAACGTTGTTTCCCTTATATGAACAAATACTACTAACTCGAGGAGGCGTTTTCTGCTGTCAAATATTCTCGAGCTACGTTTCTGTCAAAAATGTTAAACCAAATTTATATTTCTTTTTTATGAATTCTGAAGCTGATGATCATGATCGGTGACGCGTGTCCAGGACTTTTACTTATTCACTATAGGCGATGCAGCGTCGCGAGATTAAAACAAACGGTGTAACAGCGTCGCGCCGCAACAGTTGACTCATAATTCGCGGATTACTCCAATTTTACTCGGGCCCGGGGTATTTGTATAGGATGTTCGGGAGTAGGTCCTGTTTCTAACGAGCTGACTCAGCCCCCAACCTTGCCGTTTCATCGGCTGAGAAATCTCGGATTAGAACGCCGTCTGAAATCGCAGCGTCGCGGCAGCAGCGGTGCAACGACCAAAGTGTACGCCGTGACACGGCCGAAGTAAACGCCGCGTTCACATGACCGCGCGCTGCCATACTACCACCAACGATCGATAAATATGATCGCGAGTAGAATGCCGTGGCGCAATGGCCGCCCTGCCGCGCCGTTCCCTCCGAGATCGCTCTTCGGTCCCCAGATGCGAGATTAGCGCCACCAAATCGTTCCTTTTCACGCGATCCTATATTCGAGAAGAACGTTACGCTTCACACCCCGAAACTAGATCTTTGCCTCGCCCTTCTTCACGATCAAAAGACACCCATCTATACCATTGGTCCGTTTCAGCTTTCTTCAACCACTCTCAAATTATTTCGGCCGTTCAATATGATTTTTCGAACTAATACAATTTTTCGAAAGATTTCTTCGGGAGTAAACATTTATAGATCATTTCCTGGCCTTTTTTTCACGATCGCAAGACATCCACCTGCCTCGTTTGTCTCTTTCAACTTTCTTTAACGTTTCCCAAATTATTTTGGCTCATCAACACGATTTCTTCGCTAGTAAACATTTTAAAACTATTTTTAACCATTTTTATTTGCTAAGTAAATTAAAATGTTCAATGACTCATTTTAACATCATAGGCTAGTTAACTTTCAGATGGTAGCTACGAGTATCTCCAAAACCGAGATCTAGCTGGCAACTATCAACGGAAGGACCCCGCGCTCCCTCAACTGGCTCGAGCAGTTAGCCGCCCAGTCAACTTCAGCTTGTCCAGCATCAAAGAGTGGGGACCTCGACCTTGGACGGTCAGTATCATCGACGCTGTTCGCGTTGGATGCAAGCTAGAAGAAGACAGAGAGTACTCACCGGACTCCGAGACGGATGGACTGCCCGCAGACCTGTCGGAGTTCCTGGAGCTGGCCGTGGAGCTGGTGGAAGAGGCCGTTCCGAGCGAGCACTCGGAAACGCTGCGCCTTTTCGATAGGAGGGCCGCGGTGGCTGCGGCTGCGGAACCGGGCCCGCAGGAGGAGCCGGTCGGAGCGCTCGTGCTCAGCCCGTGGAGCCCATGAAGCTCGTGGAGCCCGTGCAGGCCTGTCTGGCTCGTCAGCTGCTCCAGCCGTCGCCTGAGGAACCTTTGCTCGCGAGACAGCTGTTCCTTGTGCACGGCGTGCTTGCGCTCACGCTCCTCCAGGTTCTGGAACAGAAAGCGAACCAAGCCGGCTATTATACGCTGCACAATCCAAAGGTATACAGGGTGTCCCGAAAGTGTTCGTGTTCCATAAAAGGGGTAATTCCTGAGGTTACTATTAGAAACCTCTTCTATTGAAAAAATGTACGCGGCTTACAAGGGAACATATTCAGATACGAAAATCCGATTATGATGAAACTTATGGGAGCTTATAGTTCTTTGAAAAATATTTCACACGTGTTTTTTTTTATCGGCAACCATCCACTTTGAAGGGGCGAAAACAGCCCTCAAAGTTGGGGGTAGAAACCATATTTTTTGAGATATCTCGGAAACCAGAGGTCGAAAAAATTTGAATTTTTTTTAAAAGTGTGTTTTTCAATGGGAAATGTAGTCGCGCAAAAAAATTTTAACATAAATTTTTTGTTTAAATAATATATAAAAAATTTGATTTTTTTTGCAGTTTCTCTTATTTATTGTTACTTTATTTTAATGTAAACTTGGGTGTGTGATCTTTGATCCAAAATAGGGGATACAGTTTTCAGGATTTTCTTTTTTTTTGACATTTAACAATAATTATGCATAATGGAAGATAGTCTTGCACCTGGCGTGCGTAGGAAGGAATTCTGGCTTGTTTTATCGAAATATAAGCATTTAGTATAAACGTGTATAGTATTTTAAACAATACCACTGGGGTATGTGTCGTTTATTGTTTTATTAGTAGCTAAAGAAGGTGGCGCAGGTAGCAGCGTACTAACAATAAATAAGAGAAACTGAAAAAATATAAAATTTTAAATATATTGTTTAAACAAAAAACTTTTGTTAAAATTTTCTTGCGCGACTACATTTTCCATTGAAAAACACACAATTTAGAAAAATTCAAATTTTTTCGATCTCTGGTGTCCGAGATATCTCAAAAATATGGTTTTCACCCCCAACTTTGAGGGCTGCTTTCACCCCTTCAAAGTGGATGGTTGCCGATAAAAAAAATGCACGTGTCAAATATTTTTCAAAGAACTATAAGCTCCCATAAGTTTCATCAAAATCGGATTTTCGCATCTGAATATGTTCCCTTGTTAGTTTTCGAGTTATTAACGAAAAACACGGGCCAGTCAATGTGCAGTTCATTGGAGACTCAGAGCAATCCGTTTGTTACTCCTCGTGTATAGATAAAAATCAATAACAAAAAGAATTATGTGTAGAGAATCATTGTGCAGATCATTATGCAAAATAAAACTATTCTGTACTTTTTTTAAGGCATAGGAGAGACTTAATAACGTTTTCTTTAATTTAACAGTTTGACTAGGTCGAAAATAATATATTGATGCTATTCAATCCTTTCAATCTTTACACTGTGTAAAATTGTAGCTATTCATTTTTGTCATAAATTCATAAAATCCGCAGTCTAATTATTACTAAAGGATGCTACTGTAAGACCACAACTTACATATCTTCTGATTTTTCATTATTTTAACCTTTATAAGGTATGATTTCTGAGATGCAATGATTTTTGTTCGCCAGCACAATTACCATTGGAGGTAATTGTTGAGATTGTTCAGAACAATCCGTTTGTTACTTTTCGCGTATAAATAAAAATCAGTGGAAACTTTAAGACAGGAGTTTCTTAATACTTAAATATCTGAAACCAATAGCCCAGACCTTCATTAATGATTAAATTTCGGATTTTATGCATTTATGTTAAAAATGAGTAGGTGGACCATAAAACGATAAAAAGAATGTAAGAGTATTGATACGATATTATCAACGTATTGAAATAATTAAGGAAAGAAAACATACACAGAACATTTTTATTTTTCATAATAATCCGCAGTCTAATAATGATAAAACAAAAATTTACCTAACACCATACACACCAGTGAACCAATAGAAGTCAAATAATACTGTAAAAATTGAATTGCAATTTAAAATCTCAAGCATTTTAACATAAATTCGAATACAATCGAGTTGGCACACGTGTAATTATCGTTCGGTATTAGATCAAAATAATTCGGTATTGCCGTATAAAATAATTCGAAGCAGCAACTGCATTAAATAAATTGTTTCTGCTTCTCTTGTTCACGATTCGAGCACGGCACGACAACATCGCTCAGTAAAATCAGCCGCTACGCCTCGCCGGAATCCGTCAGCTGTAGCCGCGCTCTGGTTGGTCCGTGTTTTTCGTTCATAATTCGAAAACGAAGTCGCGTATGACATTTTCGCAAAGAAAAAATCTTCTTAGAATAACCCCAGGAATCCGCCCTTTCAAAGAACTCGTACATTTTTGGTACACCCTGTATATATATGTGTATAGTTGTGTTTGTGTGTGTGTGTACACGTGTCCCTATGATGCGATTCGATGCGATGCGTTGCGTTGCATCGTCCTACGGCTCTCTCTGCCGGATCGATACCACCGCTCTCGGAATCCTGTACGGTCCAGGCAAACGCCTGGGGCTCTGGGATACACGGCCCAGGGAATCCGTGTCCGGCTCGTCGCAGACCTGCGAGGGATTTCGGGATCGGATTCTTTGCTCCTTTACCAAAGTGGCTGTCTATTAAGCCCGAGGAGCTGGCAATTGATCGGGATAGACGGTCGCGCCCGGAATTCTGGTACAGGCGAATTCATACGGTCATTTAAGGTGGGAAAATATGGTCAGGGATGCAATAAGGATTTTTGGGTATGATGGATCGTTCTTTAGGAAATTTTGTGTTTATATGTTGCTATCACCCCTATGATGTAGAAAGACGTCTCAGATTCATCGTGTGCCTTTATTCTATTGTACACATTCAACTAAAATATTGTTTAACCCCTTGCCTTACGATTTATTTTACGGTTTCAGTGATTAGAATTTCTTAGGAAAAGGAGAAAATGTATATCTATTGCATGTGTATATGTTCTCCAATGGCTGTAAATTAACAACAACCAAATAGAATTATATTTCGGTTTAAAGGAAATTGATAATATACATATTTATTAGACTCTGTTCAGAATCTTCATCACGTCTCTCACAAGATAGTGTAAGCGAAGGGGTTAATATTAACAGCTAACTGTAACGTTGACATGTCTATCATCATCATCTCGGGAATATATTTAGTTTGAATATATACGAAAATTCATTGCTATGTTTATACAAATGATGTGGTGAGGGTTTGTACCCACTCAGAGCCTTCAATTTTAGACAATTTATGAGATAAAAAATAGCTAGATTTCCATTAGTCAAGTGTTTTAAAAGATTCAATACACGTACAGCTTTCAAGACAACACAGTGTAATTTTTCTGCAATCATCTTCACTATTATTTAAATTACTGAGCAAACTTTTTGTAGATTATAATGTTCATATTTACTTTTAAACGAAAAAAGAATCAATGGGACACGAAGGGCCTTAATAATAAATGAAAGAAAAAATAATTACCGTCAAAATTTGTTTTTTTTACACGTTCAGCGCCCACTCCACAATCATAAAAATTACACAAAATCAAAGCAATATTTTTAATAAAACAAAAACTAAGAAGTTTAGTTTTGTGATATTAATTACTGTTTCAAATCTCTTCTATACCTCAGATCGTAAGGAAATTTTGTACACTCAATCTACCAACGTAAAAATTAATTTTCAATTCTGTATAAATAATCCCGTTACCCAGATATGGGCGACATGGCGCTGAACGTGTTAATTGAGATTAATGTACTTACTGCACTGAATAATATCTATACGATGAAACTTTCAAAAATTGAGGAGTATACACGAAAACAACGAAGGTATGGGGAACATTTTTTTTTCTTAAATAGCATATATCGCAATTGTTTTCAATGTCAGATTTTTTTTGTTCTATTATGATTTATGATCGATGTATTTCAATACTGTTACATAAAAATTGTTTAAAATGGCGTCTCTATAATAAACGAACTTTTGCCACGTTCTAAGGTTTTTGCACCACTGTGCCGGTCCTGGATTACCGGTCGTTTAATCTTCGATGTTTAATCCGCTCGACCCCTTTCATCCGTTCGGCTCTCGTCCGGTAAAAAACAGATACGGGGTAATCCAGTCCGCGCGGCGAAGCTCTCCGAATCGAGAATTTCTTAATGCGTTTATGTTAAATTATGCGAGACGGAAAGAAAGAGGAAGGACATAAGCTTTCGAGTTCGAGAGGAGGAATCCGATGTTCAACCGCGGTGTAGGTGGAGCTTTTTCTTCTGTCTTTGTTTACTGCCAGTGGCCGCCCTTGGGAATTAATTCAATGAACTCCGAACAGTTTTGCAGGGCGCGTGCGCTGAACACGGTTTTGCACAGCGAAAAATTGCAGGATTACCGGGGCGAATCGTGAGCCGCCCACGCGGATTACCGATGGATCCACGGACTTCAACTTTAAATAATTTAACCCGGCTCTCTGCGAAACATTCGTTAGCCCCTGATGAGCCACCGGAAATATTATTTTCCTCCGGTCTGCTTGAGAAAGTCCAGCCTTTGTCCGCGCGCAGAACTTTTAAATCCTTCCGGCTGGACGAGTTTTAATTGCGAGTTGCCGCGATCGTGCACAGAGAAAATATCCGACGTACAATATAATGACCGTTGCATAATGCATTTATAGTCCGTGCTGTTGTCGAACGATTTTTTCTTTGCCGTTTCGAATTTGTGTGTTCGATATTGGAGTTTAAGCTTGCGATCGAATTAGATGATGGACGTGTTAAAAAGTCACTGATTCAACCAACTTCAGTGTAGTCACATAACAAAACAATAAAGACTCGTTTGTTCGTGTATTCAGAGAATTGACCCGCGGGTACGCTGGGAATTGAAGTTATACAACTTCACGGACGAGCACGTTTTCAATAAAACTAATCGATGCGCAACAATAATTGCGCGAATGTTCGACACGCGTGGCAAAATATTTATTTCTGCTGGCATCGTGTTACAAGATTATTAGTAGAAGATTTTTATGCAAAATAAAGATTGTTTGGATCAATCGTAAAAAGCAGAAGGCATATTAAAATTTCTTTTTGGTTTTAATCATATTAATGAATCGAAAACAATATGTCGACGTCCTCGGACTGTTTTAATTACTTTATTGTTTTAAATTGTGTCAACTTGTTTTTGCCATAAATGCATAATATCTGCTATCTAATTATCAATCCATCATCTGTCGTTATAGTTTGATTTCAAATCAGTTATGTTAGACACGCGTGGCGCGATACTTATTTCTGCTGGCATCGCGTTAGAAGATTATTAGTAGAAGATTTTTATGCAAAATAAAGATTGGTTGGATCAATCGTAAAAAGCAGAAGGCATATTAAAATTTCTTTTTCGTTTTAATCATATTAATGAATCGAAAATAATATGTCGACGTCCTCGGACTGTTTTAATTTCTTTATTGTTTTAAATTGTGTCAACTTGTTTCTGCTATAAATGCATAAAATCTCCTATCTAATTATCAATCAATAATCAATCTATCATCTGTCGCTATAATTTGATTGCAAATCAATATTTATTTCAATCTTGGCAGGTGACTACCGACAAATTAGCGATACTGAAACATTTTTAGACTGTACACAAGTACTTTAATTATTTACATGAGAAATTTAAGAGTTTGACACGGTATCTTGTTCTCTGTGAAAAATATATGAACACGTTCATCAAGAAAATTAAATTAATTTTGTGGACATGATGATGTTTAATTTGTTAGCGTGACACTAGGAAATCGTGGAAAAATAGAAAGTTTATTGTTTTACACAATTAAAATGAGCTGCGAGGGAGCAGAGAGGACAATTACGTAAGAGAACATGTAGGTTGGCCTACGAGACCCGGTCGAAGTGTGGCCGGCGTCATCGGAGTCCAGGTCCGACTAGATTCAATTAAAGAAGACACGACGTACCGTGCATCCGGAGTGATCGAGAGGTTGCGCAGTAATTAAGGCGACAGATCACGCGATCGTGAATTAAGAGAGCCGATCACGATCGTCGTTATTGATTCGTGTTCGAATCGCAAGACACTCTTTCCCCTGTTGCCACCGAATCGAATATGCATCGATCTTCGATGGCTACGTGTCCACTAGGGATGGGCAATTCTCAAAAAATCGATTCTTGAACCGACTTTGGAACCGATTCTCGAACCGATTCTGGAACGGATTCTGGAACCGATTCTGGAACGGATTCTGGAACCGATTCTTGAACCGATTTTTGAACCGATTTTTGAACCGATTCTTGAACCGATTCTTGAACCGATTCTTGAATCGATTCTGGAACCGATTCTGGAACCGATTCTTGAATCGATTCTTTAACCGATGCTTGAATCGATTCTTTAACCAATTCTTTAACCGATTCTTGAACCGATTCTGGAACCGATCGTTGAACCGATTCTTGAATCGATTCTGGAACCGGTTCTGGAACCGATTTTTGAACCGATTTTTGAACCGATTCTGGAACCGACTTTTCAATCGATTCTGGAACCGATTTTGGAACCGATTTTGAAATGCAGCGACAAAAATCGGTTCAATATAAAATCGATTTAAAAAAAAATCTATCGAAACACTATTGATATCTATATATATTCTGCATGGCGTATTGCTATATGGCAGAATCCGATTATGGAAATCGGACCTAAAATGTAATGCTTTAACCAGTTAACTGCGTTCGACGTGTGTACACGTCAATCCAAAGTTCTATCGCGGAGCGGTTGACGTGTACACTCTTTGTGTAAAATAAAAAATTTCCATTTACTATAAAACCTGGAAATTTCAATAAGATATAAAATTTATAATAGGAACATTTGCCCTACGCTCGATCTGTATAGTCGTCATTGCTTGTTTTTAATTCTGCATCCCGTGAGGGATTTTTAAAATTAAACTCCGCTGTTATCTGGTTAATTCTTATGTTACTTTAGAACCGGTTTACAAAATCAAGTTGTTCAATAAAAAAAGTAACTCGATATTAAGTGTAGAACTTTTATAGCACTATCGAGATATTAATATTTATTTAGAACTTGAGAAAAGCAAGAATTAACAGTAATTTAAGTATTTATTAATCATCATTTATTAACATTTAATCTCGAACTCTCCCGAGCCTCCCCTTGGATCGAAGATCGATTCATAACCAAAAAGAAATCTGTTCATTTTAAATTCAAATATCCAAGAATCGATTCGCAAAAATTGAAAATCGCTTCTTTAGAAAATCGATTCAGAATCATCCAACCCTGGTGTTCACCATTAAACGAGCGACAATTTAAAAGAATTATCCTACAGAGTTGAAAGAATCAGTAAACGTTCGAAACTGATATTAATCTTGCTGTCGCCACTAAAAGCTGGAAAATGTAATTTAAGGACTCGTTTGCTATAACGTTATCCTGCTTTTACTTGCACCATTATATTTATTCGTTAAAACGGATTTACGAGGAGAGAATTTTACGATACGTTGCGAAATTAATTGTCTGTATGCTGAAAGAACTATTTTCACATTTACTTTTTCATGTTGAAGGCATGATATTTTATTTGTTGAAGAAATACAATATGTAGGAGTAACAAGTCGACTCGTGGTTCGTGTTTGTTCCTGCCGTTTCTATAATTTTTCATTTTCTTTTTAATTCAATTCATAATTCTTTTGATTTCATTGCGTGATATAGTATCTATATTGATATAAATTATATAATTTTTACGTTGATTACGACAAAAGTGCTTAAAAGTGCATCTTATTGTGCTTAAAATTGAAAAATCCTTCGTTTGAACAGTTTTACACATTAAATTCGTTATTATTGTGGTATATTCGAGTACGACAAATTTTAGTACGATTTTTACAATGCAGAAGGCTTAAAGCAGTTCTCAGTATAACAAATTACGACTTCCCTGTTTCGGTTTCATTAATTATTTTGATTTTGTTAGAATTTTAGAAGATGATGTTCGCCACTAAACATGTTGATAGACATGTTTTGGGGATAATTAAAAATAACAAGGTGTGAAATGTTTCTTATTTAATTTCACAATTTAAATTACATTGCGGTGCTATAGCCTACTGTCGGATGATGAAGGAATTAGTTTCGAGATTGAGGGAGACTAGGCCACGTCATGTCCATTGCACATCGCTCCGTCCAGGTCTCTCGTTTCGCAATTTCACCAATCAACGAAAGAGGAGGCCGACCAGTTCCGCTGTAGAAGGCCAAACGCGAAATAACCGAGACTCCTCGATTGCATAGTCGCGATTAAGAGGCTTCCCATTGCGTCACCGACGCAGCAAGAAGTGGAGAACGCTGTTTTCTTTCTTCCGGCGCGTAATCGACAAGCATTTCACTTGAACCTCACTGCTGGATTCACTTTAACTCTCGAACGACTTTTCATTTACATAGTACCAGCCACGCTAGTAAGCAATCCACTGTTCCTCTTAAAACCCTGGTAACACGCTTTGCATTTTAATTTTCTCACACTTTTCTTTCTTAAGAAATGGGCGACCGTAGCAGAAAGAGAATTTTACTCGAGGAACACACGCTTCTTCGTATCTCAAATTTATATAAAATATATTCATATAATATAGAACGGACAAACATGAACGCAGAATAGATTATTTTGCATACAATTTATAATATATATTTATAAAATATTAGGGCTGATTTTTAGAAAATTCATTAACCCCTTGCACTATAATAACGAGTCAGATTCGTGATAAGAATTTCGAACAACATCTACTAAACATGTAAATTATTAATTTCCTTTGAAGCGAAATAAAATTTTATTTTGTTGCTGTCGATATATAGCCATCGGGGAATATACAAGCATATAATAAATTTAGATTTTCTTTTTGTTCTAAGAAATGATGGACGACAATCAAGTTCTAATCACTGCAACCGTAAAATAAATCATAGTGCAAGGGGTTAATCAATCACCTTTATTACAAATTAAAAATTCGAAAGCATATTGAAAGGAAAAATCAATACCACTACAGTTATATATTATATAACATATATGTTACTATAGCAACACAGGTTATGTCTGCTCACTAAAGTGAATATTGGATTTGATAAAAATACTTCGCTACTACATGTAGTTAATATAAATCTGTCCATTTGGATTAAAACGTGCTAGCCATCAATATTTTATTTCACAAAATCTTTTATAGTAGATCAACCTCCTCCTCTTCTTTTAACACTAAACCTACCACGGTAAAATGACCGGTTTCTTATTTTACAATTAACAAAATTATTAAAACGCTTTCATGAAAAATGATTGAAGAGCTTTCTTTGTTGAAGTATAGATTTCAATAGAAATTGCGCAGAACCGGAATAAATTCAATCTTGAAAATTTTAGAAAGCAATATATACCACTCACTTTTCATGTTTGGTAGGTTTAGTGTTAATTAAGGTAAAAGAACACTACCATCTCTTCGAGATTCTAATTAATTAATGAATTCTTTTAACAGTCTAATATAGTTGTCCTAACTGATTTTCCTAGTTTACATTTAGTTGCTCAAAAATTGTAGGATAATTAAAACTGCTTCGCAAAATGTGTACCACATTCGATCGCAGCGTTAAATACAATTAGTAAAGTTGATTAGGCGAATGCAGCGTTCACGTATGCGGCAATCGAGCAGAGGGTTCTCTACATGCAAAAATAAATTGGAATTGTGGAATAAAATTTTTTCGCCTCGCGCTTCGGTTCCGACATTATCGACTTCGAAAGTTTGCTGATAGAGCATGCATTTGTTGCTGCGGGAAGTAGAAACGGTACGCCATGAACAGACACACTGGTGCAAAAAATTTTTAGATTTTATTCGAACATTTTATTCCGAGTTACTTATTATATTTTTTACGTCTATATTAAACGTAAAGTAAAGAAATCAACTATATTCTATGAAGCTAAATATTTTCAAACAAATAATACACTTTGCCGTTTTTATTGTATTAATTATTATTCTCCAATATCTTAGAATATTTCTTAAAAATAATAGCTTATGTGAATAACTTTTTAAGGCAACAGAGGAATATTTCTTGATTAATTTAATGCGTGAAGTCTTTCGTATTCTGTTCAAATTCAATTTGACAAAAATAGAGCAATGTAGAACATTTATTAAAAATAATCGCTTATGTCTCGACATTTTTAAAGCAACAGCGGATTGTTCAGTGGTTAATTGAATAGATAAAGTCTTTTGTATTCTTTTTAAATGCAATTTTACGAAAATGCTACAACTTAGAACGTTTCTTTAAAATAGTGATCTATTTCATCAGGTTTTTAAAATAGCAGTGGATTGTTCAATGATTACTTTAATAGATGAAATATTTTGAATTCTGTTTAAATACAATTTGACAAAAACACAGCAACGTAGAACGTTCAGTAAAAATAATCACCTATGTCTCGATATTTTTAAAGCAACAGCGGATCATTCAGTGGTTAATTGAATAGAAGAAGTCTTTTGTATTCTGTTTAAATGCAATATTACGAAAATGCTACAACTTAGAACGTTTCTGTGAAATAATGATTTATTTCACCAGCTTTTTAAAACAGCAGGGGATTATTTATTGATTAATCGAATAGCTGATGTCTTTCGCAGTCTGTTTAAACACAGTTTGAGAATGATTGATGAAAGATGCATTATTTAATGTTCACCGCATTTTTCGTGTTCAAAATGTGCACGTTAAATGCAATCTGCTTGTTAATAATTCTTGCAAGCTCATTGAATATTTCAAACAGTTCAAATGTCACGCGAATAATTCAACTTATAATTTCCGACTGTCGCATTTTATTCGAGAAAGGTTCGACACGGTCACGCCTCCGCGATGCATTTTTCAGTTGATTCTGTTACGTTTACTCCCACCTGGCGTTACGTAAGCCGGTTTCATTGTGTGACGAAGCTTCCTGGACGAAAGTTATACAAATTTTATGAAAAAAGTTCCCTGAAAGAAGAAAGTTTCTCCGGGGAATACGTAAACACGAAGACTACAATTTCAGTTCGGGGAGTATCACGTCAAGCACAACGTTTCGTATTTCTTCAACCCTGGAAGAAAAATGACCTCGCGCAATACAAAATTAATTAAAGTTCGTGTAGAACCTACTAAAAAGTTTGCTAATTATAGAACAACAATCGGTAACCATCTTCTCTGAATTTCCCTTACTGTCGCACATTCTTTCTCCAAAGTTTCTTATCGTTTACCATTCTATCTTTTTACATTTAACACTAAACCTACCGAGTATTAAAATTAGTTATTGTGTATTAGCTTGTAAAAATAACAAGACTGAGTTTTCTTAGATTTTCTGTGATTGTTATTATAATATATGCTTGAATAAAGAAATCAATTCTCGTGAAAGCATCTTTACAACATTAATAATTGTGAAATAAAAAATTTGAAACCAATGATTCGACCGGCGGTGGTAGGATTATTGTTGAAATATTGTATTGTTTTTACTGTCTTATTATTTTCATTTTATTTAACCCGTTGTTTTTGGCTCCTAAAACGCGATCAATGAAATTTTGTTGTCTGACTATGGCCTACTGTTTCTACTAATTCTGTACATCAGGCATGGGCACAGGTGGAGCCCCTCAAACGCCTGCTTCTCCCCCAACGTCTCTTCCTTGCGCGAGGCCTGCGCACTGTTCGCGACGGACGAAGCACCTCTTTCCTCTATTGCACTCTATGGGGACGGTTTTGTCTCAATTGATTTCACCGGACTGCTGTAATATTTTGTACTTATTTTATGAGCCTCTAAATTCATAGGGTGGAATATCCAAAAAAAAACATGTTTATGCACTGAATCACGTATTAAATACACAATTGATAATTATAACTAGACTGTGGAACCTCATGCAAAATAAAGATTGTCCAAGGCAATTGTAGGGAACAGAAATTACATACAAATGTATTTCCTCTATCAGTCATTTTAATAAGTCGAAAATAATGTAATAAAATTCATGTAACATCTTTACAAATTTTGTATTTGACCTTTTCATTTTTGTCACTAATCCATAAATCCCAGAGTTTAACTATAACATTGATTTTCTTGAAGAAAAAGACTGACAAAAAGAATTGGGCATTGCAACTATAAGAAAAGACTGACATTAAAACTATAAACAATGAAGTATAAAATGTTCAATGAATGTTTCTCAGAATGTTATTCATGTATTTAGCGAATGTTATGTGCCATTGCTGTTCCGAATCCTTTTTTATGGTGCTGTTGAGTAAAAACGAGCGAAAAAGACGAAAGAAGCAGGCATGTAAATAAGGACAGCAGGAAGAACGATGGCGACGCGATAGGGGAAGCTGTTAAGGAGTATGGGAAAGCAGTCTGCGATTTATGACACCCTTCCAGAACACTACACAGTAGTCCCCTGTAATCACTTCTTCTATTCGGAAGAAGAGACCGTCTTGGAATAAGAGGGACGGATAAAAAGTGAGGACAGAGAGATGCTGCGATAAGAGACTGGAATGAGGCACGAATAGGACGATGGATGATGCGCCGTGAGTGGCCGATTAGAACCGAGAAGAGGATCGTTTGTAAAACAATCGTCGGGCGAATCTATGAAACAAAGTCATCCGTGCCCCATAAAATTGCCAAACCTGTAAAATACAGGGTGTCCCAAAAACGATCGAGTTCCTCGAGAAGAGGTGATTCCTGGGGTTATTCTAAGAAGCTTTTTCAGAAACAGAAATACGTTTATATAACAAATTAACGAATAATGTAACCGAAAATCATTTCCAGATATAATCTGTTATTAGTAAACTGCTGACCTTTATGCAAAATAAAAATGTTCTGCACTAATTACAAGAAATAAGAGTGAAATATAGATTGATTTTATCTCTTAATAATTTTGATAAAACGTGTAGAATAGAATGTTCTCAAATTCTTTTAATGTTTCGACTGTTTTCTGTTTCATTTACCCATCTTGAAATGAGTAGATGAGTAGAGTAAAAATTTAAATTGAACAGAAATTTATGTCTTCAATTACCAATATTCACCAAAGACAAATTTATTGCTTCTATCATATTTTATACGCTGCTGAACGCATAAGCAAAAATTGAAATTGAACATAAAATTTATTTCTTGTAATATCTGTACTTCGCCAAAGACAAATTTATTGATCCGATCATATTTCATAAGTTGCTGCACACATAAGCAAAAATTGAAATTGATCAGAAATTTATGTCTTGAATTTTCAATATTCACCAAAGATAAATTTATTCATTCTTTCATATTTTTTACGCTGCTGAACGCATAAGCACAAATTAAAATTCAACAGAAATTTATTTCTTGTACTATCAATATTCACCAAAGACAAATTTATTGATTCTTTCATATTTTACACGTTGCTGATCGCATAAACAAAAATTGAATTTGAACAGAAATTTATTTCTTATATTATTAATATTCACCAAAGACAAATTTACTGATTCTATCATATTTTATACGATCCTGGACGCATAAACAAAAATTGAAATTGGACAGAAATTTATTTCTTGTATCATCAGTACTTCACCAAAGACGAATTTATTGATTCTATCATATTTCATACGTTGCTTATGCGTTTAGTAACGTATGAAATACGATAGAATCGATAAACTTATCTTTGGTGAAACACTAATAAAACAAAAAACAAATTTCTGTTCAATTCAAATTTTTGCAACTGCAGTTCATGAATATACAAAAATATACATGTGCGTAACAATATAAATTGATTACAATAATGGAAATAAAATTATATTTAACGTTAGCTTGACGAACTTTCACTGCAATGGTACAAATTGGAATAAATAACGGCTGTTTAATAGAAAAGAGGAATAATAGAAATAGCAAGAGTCGAAATGACATGCACATTCGAATTTCCAAGAAACAAGCAGCTCCCTCGAAGAAACCTCATAATTCACGGTGCTATTATCGCTTAAGAGGATCACGCATCCTTAAAAACGGGCCACTTTCGTGCACAGATTAGAAAGAAAATGAGATTAACGCACAAATATCAGTGAAGAGACTAATTAAGACTAATTACACTTTTAACCTTCTTTCCACCTGCATAATTAAGGCACAAGTAAGCTTCAGAGGGCGATTCTAAACCTCCCCAACCTCAAGCTTGACAAATAACTTCAACTTTCTTCGTAAAACACTTTTTTAAAAAACGACTGTCTCCGGATGGCATGTGTCTCTTACAAATCTTGTTATTTTTAATGGAAAAGAAGAAGAAAATTATAAGAAATTATACAGTCCAAACATAGACTATTCTCTGAAAAGCGTAAACTTTTATTTTCATAAAAATCTGCATATAGTCTTTTAGTGTATTTTTTCATTTTCAACCACTTTTACCCTAAACCCATTGTACTATAACATGGAGTCAGACTCGTGATGAAGATTTCGAATAGAATCTACTAAATATGTATATTATTAATTTCCTATAAACCGAAACAAAATTCTATTTTGTTTTTGTCGATTTATAGCCATTAGAAAATGGCATAGGCATACAATAAATATAAACCTCCTCGTTCTTCTCAAAAATTATTCTTAGAATTTTTAGAAATTAGTAAAATATTAAGTAAAATATTAGGGTTTACTCTTTATGGTAATAATTGTTTAATACGTAACTATTAATAATTAAGTACTTGTACCGTCCGTCCATCAGGAGATGGCAGTGATTTTCGACAGTGGGGTGCAGTGAGACTGCGAGACCCCACTCTAGACCAGTGATGGTATATGGTCTCGGTTTTTTCGCGCATGCGCGACTAAATGCAGGAACGTATGTACGTCTTATGTTTGTGGGGAATGTAGGGGAGAACTGTTAGTGGCGGGAAACCGGACAGAAGAGTGCAAGATATATTTATATATTATATATACATACACATAAAATTTTAATATAACTTACGCATGTTAAACATTCATATCTGAAAATTGAAAAAAAAATTTGTGAAACTATGCGGGGTGACCAAGGTACCCCATTTTAGCCCAACTTTGTACTTTACTGACGCTAAAATCGTCGCGCATGCGCGAGAAAACCGAGACCATATACCATCACTGCTCTAGACGACAGGCTGCGGACCCCACTCTTACGCTTACGTTCTGGCGGGAACGGTCGACAGAGGCGCTCAGCATCACAACATCTCTCTGTCCCAGTCCCACTAATGCGCGCGTTTCCGTCTTTGTTGAGCGATTCGGCCAATAGCGGTAGACGTGTAGCGCGCAGAAGGGAGATCACGTGGTACCTACAAGTTTCTCACTGTCATCTCCTGATGGGCGGACGGTAGATTTAGATGAAACTTTACTACCTCAGTATGTCGATATTTACCATTTCGATAGAGATGTAAATGGTAGTTATAATTTAAGGAATATTTTATTTTCAATTATATTCGACTATTGTCAGAGTAATTGATTTATTTTGATTTATTTTTACTTCAGAAATTAAGTTTAACATGTTGACTGCCGAGCCGCCCATATATGGGTTACGGAATTATTTCTCCATATTTAAAAATGAATTATTACATTAATATACAATCATTGTACCTAATATCTAGAAAATGCAAGAAGATTAAGGAACTATTCAGTGTCTTATATTTTCAATTCATTATCAAATAAATTGCTTCGATTTTATGGAATTTTTGTAGTTGTTGCTTTGACAATCAAAATGTTAAAGGAATGATGGTTAAATTCATAGCCGATTCCATAGTCCATCCATAGTCCATTTTCATATCCGAGAGGTTGGAAAAATAAAGTCATTATTTTGTATCATTAGATTACATACGATTTAATTGAATCATTGCATTTTTTTAAGTACAATGAGACATTTATTAGTATAATAAGTCATATAAAAGTATAATAAATATACTTCATTATATTTTAAAGGTCCACGTTAGGGTTAATCGTACGAAAGGTCTCCATAGCTTTCAATATCATTGTTTTCTCACGGAATATACCCGCTTGCGAATTCTATTTACACGATAACCTGTTCGATGGACTAAAAGATTGAGTTTCATGGCCTATCTATGCACTGGTGGGAGTACTGTTCACCTGTGCACGACGGGGTTAGGCATTTTTCTAGTAGCTGAAGGCGCGGAGAAGAGAGCGAAGGAGATCCTGAAGTAAAAGTCGACGGGCAAACGGGCAACCGGTGGCCCGACGACTTACGTGGAAAGGGAATGATAATGCCGTGCGATGCGAGTCTGCTTCCTGCAATTATATTACTCGCGTATATACGGCGGCAGAGAGCGCATTAGTCGGTGTCTGAATAATGTAAATAAAATGCGAAAGCGGCGCGGAGCGGAGCCGAGCGGTGGCGGCGCGAGGTGGCATTATACGGCCCCGCGTATTCCCCGATCGAATAATGCGAGTTTATATTCCACGTACCGTCGTATCCTGCTTGAATACAAGGTGGACCGTACGTATATGTCCCACTGGCCAATAAAGCCTGATGCGACGTACGACCGCAGCGTGGCCCGCGGAATACGAATCGTTCGCGCAGCTGCGGCATTAAATTTCAATGTTTATTATGTCACCCCGCGACGGAATCCGCACGAGAACCAAGCGTATAAGCTGTCCTCGACGAAAACAGATCCTGGCCACACGGCTTGATCGAGTTCGAAACTACTCTCTTGGGCGCCGGTATAATTGCTGCCGGCAGTAATGCCGCTCTTTTAGCGCTTAACTGTCCGTTTAATAGCGCCACGAATATACCGTTTGACTCGAAGATTCAATTCCGCCGTGTACAGTAAAGATTCGATCTAAGCAAACGAGAAGTGTACTTTCTTCGCAAAGCGCCTATCCCCACCATTGCGGGTTATGCCACGCGACGGGGCACGGGTCGACGAGCAGAGTAAACATGTCGCGTAACTCGATGCGGGACCAGCTATGTCGGTGTGAAACCGCTACTAATCCAATCACAAAACTTCTTTATTTTTTATTACTTTTTAATGAGACCTTTGGTAACTTATTCGTGGCATTTGTCTGATTAAAATGACACTAAACACGATGTAATTGGAAATCTATTTAGTAGTTTAATCTTAAGTTTAGTTACGCCTTACGTCGCGCTCGGCGAGCACACGAAAAAATAGTGGAACTGTAGATCCATGCAATGTTACGGTTCCGAGGGTTTTAATTCTTTTTTTTATTGAGCATTTTGGTATCTCCTGCAAGACTTATTTCTGCTGTACAAATATATTTGGCACAGCGATTTAGATTATAAAATATGTATCTAGTTTTTGGTCATTGTTCTTAATTTTGAGCTCACAATTTTTTTAAAAAGCTATGCATACATGAAGAAACAGGTATGTTTAGTTCAGCGATTAACATGTCTGTACGTAAGAGAAGATATAATTTAATTTTCTGTAATTCTCTTATTAGTTTCAATCGCTGTGAGTTGTATAGATCGAACTGACGTTTTGCATTGTTTCTACATTCGCATTTCACATCACAAATTATGCCTATGCGTTAGAGTAATGCAGCAGCTAAACTGTAGTGATCCGCCCCGCAGCGGTTTATGATCACAATAAGTTCGCGAGAAAGCCCTTTATGGGCATACCAGGGAACCGAGTTATCACGGTGGAAATTTTAGGGCTTTATTTAGATCGAATCTTTAATGTATCTACATTGGCTACGAAAACTATTGGGTTGTTCAGAAAGTAACTTCATTTTTGTTTTTTTCTTTTCAAGGACAAATTTCATTATTATTATAAGTTTTGGTAAATATTTACATTTTGCTATATTTAAAACCCTCACACCGGAGGGTTAACGTGGGTTTTCCGTAGAAGGGAATTCCACTTGATTTATTTTCCGGGGAAAACGAAAAAAGATTTTAAAATAGGGTTTACTATGTATCGTTCCTTAACCTTACAATTAGTTAGAATTATTTTCTGCTTACACATATTAAGCTTCCCCTTCTCGGATGTAACTAACAGTAATGATCATAGAACAAGCGCCAAAATAGCAACTATTTGCAGAAAAATCTGTACGTGTACACGGTAAATATTCGTTCCGCTAAAGCAGATACTATTTATAATTATCAAGCAAAATATAAATATTCCCTTACGACACAGTACGGTAAATAGGTAAACAGGGGTAAACAATAAAGAATAACCGAACAACAATGTTGAATATAAACCGGACATCCCCGTGTAATGAATACGTAAAGTCGCAATAACATTCAAATAATGCCCTTTTTCGATAGTATAGTTTAAATAATACGGTAAGAAAAATATCTTATCATCGACGCGTGGAATCCGTAGTCGGTCATAAAAAGATTCGGGCAATATTAAAAGGATGATAACTTTTTTACGATTGGACCAAACGGCAAACATTTTTGAGACGTTAGAAGGATTAATTTACTATGTGATAAGACCACTTTTTAAAGTTGTGTCTTACAACTTCTTTACTTTTGTCCATATCGCAAATTTAAAAAATACGTTTTGTAGACCTGTGTCAATTATAGAAGTTCTGAAAATTTCATCAAAATCGGTCAACGTTGCAATGAGCCATAAACGTCTAAAGATGGTAAAAATCGTAGTTCTTCACAATTTTCGGCCTCTAACTGTAATAAATCTAAGGTTTGTTACATCATTCAATGCCCATCGTTCTTTCCGCATCAACCGATTTTTGTGAAATTTTGCAGATTCTCAAGTATAATTGACACAGATCCACAAGGAGTATTTTTCAAAAATTTTCAAATACACGACCACGTAAAACAGTTGTAAAATGCAACTTTTAGTATTTCCTCAGCAATTACAACCAATTGCAATATTTCTCAAAATTCCATCTTCGCTTCATGTAGTAAACTAACTTTTCTAACTTGTCAAAAAAAAATCCAAGTAGTAGGGTCCAATATTAAAAAAGTTATGGTCTTTTTAAGAGTGTCCGAATATTTATCAGACTCACTGTAACTTCTCCTTGTGGAACGTCCACCAGCGTATAGCACATACTTATGCTAATACAGTGTACGCGAACAAAATAGTTTCCGTTTTATCGCCTTCTTTTCTCCTTTTTTTTTTAATACGAACCGCGTCGCCAGACATCCTGTACGCTATATATAACATAAATATTTATAAATATTTATGAACTGTAGTGCAATTACTTGCCACGTTGCGTCGTTTATCAAACACTTACCACCTTTGGTACGGAATTACGTACGGAAAATAATTAAATCCACCTTACGTACATGCACGCGGAGAGTGCAATAAATATGCAATAATTGCGGGCTATTGGGCGTAAATCGCGGACCCGCGGAGAGAGAGAGAGAGGGGGGGGGGGAGTGGGGGGGAGAGAAAAAAATCACTGAAGCGACAAGAATCCAAGCATGTTTTCCGCCGGATCAACGGTTATGGCGAAGGTTCTTTGATACGTGCTACCGGATAAACAGAATTCTGCCGCGCGCGCGTCGGACGCAACCCCACGCAGAAACGGAATATTCATTACCCGTCGCATCGCTGCCGGCTGGTCGCGCGAGTGCATGCGAACCAGCCGCATTCGTGGGCGTTCGTTTCTGGGTTATGCAGCCTGGTGCAATATGCATGTGCGTATCGTCCTGCGGCGCCGTGGCCGCCGCGATACCGAAAGCCGATGGGGCACAAACCAAGGGACGAGGGATGCAGAAATGCATACGACGCAGACGTGTGCATCGCCGCCCTATCGGCGCCCCATCTGACGGCTGACACGAGGAAATCCGATGTTAGAACAACCCGGGAACCAATTTGTTTTTGTGTTCTTTAACACTTCGATCGCCATGTCGCCCATATTTCGGTGATGGAATTATTTATACAGAAATGAAAATTCATTTTATCCGCGAAATGGAAGAGACACTATTAAGACAGTGTGAACATTTTTTAATATTATGTGAATTATACCGGGTGTGGCGGGACGGGTGGTATAACCGAGTAGGGGGTGATACTACATCTAAAGATAAGTCGAAAAAAGGAAATAACAATTTTTCGTTTGACGCCCCGTTTTCGCGAAAAACGAGTTTGAAAGTACAGCGAATACACTATTCGCGTCTGATCATGACCAACCAATTCAACTTCCTGTATACAGGGTGGGGCACTATGAACAGGTCACCTGAATAACTCGCTTGCTTTTGAAGATGGAAGAAAATGCATCAGACCAAACATATTTGATATCGAGGCGCTCGTAAGCTGATGTCATTAATTTTTTATAGGTGGAGACGTCAAGGTGATATGAAGGTCAACTCTGTTTTTTTAAATGGAACGGTATGGTCTTTTATTTACATTCTGATAGTGTGTTTCAAGACGAATACAATGAACTATTATGAAGGTCATTCAAGGTCACGCAAGGTCAACTGTAATAGAACATAAAGTTTCTCAACGCACTCTTCGAACACTACGACGATTTACATGTAACATGTTATTCACGTATTCACTGCTACTTCAAGTGTTCAAAATGTCGACCATGAACTTGAAATTGGTCCATATTTCATTGATGGCACGCTGAATAGTCATAAATACGAGAGAATCTTAAAAGACGTTTTGCCAGAACTGTTAGAGGACATTTCAATGGACATGCGGCAGTCCATGTGGTTCCAACAAGACGAATGTCCTGCTCATTCAGCACGAAATGTTACAGAATTACTGAACAGGGCATTTGAAGGTCGTTGGATTGGTCGATCAGGAAGCAATAAATGGCCAGCACATTCCCCAGACCTGACACCGCTAGATTTTTATTTGTGGGGAAAATTGAAGGAACAAGTGTACCGCGAAAAACCAACAACCACAGTTGATATGCAAGAACGTATAAAAAGAGCTCACTCTGCAATAGATACAACTGAAATTTGTCAGGCAGTATCATCAGCATTGCAACGTTTTAGATTATGTCTCCGTGTTCAAGGTCGTCATTTTGAACACTTGAAGTAGCCGTGAATACGTAAATAACATGTTTCATGTAAATCGTCGTAGTGTTCGAAGAGAGCTTTGAGGCACTTTATTTTCTATTGCAGTTGACCTTGCGTGACCTTGAATGACCTTTATAATAGGTCATTGTATTCGTCTTGAAACACACTATCAGAATGTAAATAAAAACCATACCGTTCCATTTAAAAAAACAGAGTTGACCTTCATATCTCCTTGACGTCTCCAACTATAAAAAAAATGAATGACATCAGATTACGAGCGCCTCGATATCAAGTAAGTTTGGTCTGATCCATTTTCTTCTATCTTCAAAAGCAAGCGAGTTATTCAGGTGACCTGTTTATAGTGCCCCACCCTGCATACTAAAGCACGCGAACCCAAGGGATCTTTAAACCCGATTTTCTCGAAAACGAAGCGTCGTACGAAAAAATGTTATTCCTTTCTACCGACTTATTTTTACATGTAGTATCACCCTCTGCTCGGTTGTACCACCCGTCCCGCCACACTCTGTACATTGTTTTGCAAATTCGATACAGTTAGCCTCCGGGGACCGATATAGCGTTCAACGTGTTAAGCTTCATTTAGGTACCGCAACGTCGTTAAAAAACGTATTTGCACGCTCCCCGTGGGAAAAATTGTAAAGGGATAATAAAATTACGAGCTCGATAACAGTTACTCCAACTTGTTCGTCTTCGCCGTATCAGAATTTGCTTTTCTTCACAACAGCTTCGCCAGCCGCTCAAATTGCATCGTCCACCGGTCAATAAATAAAAACCGTTAAAGACCATCGTTCGGCTCCCGGAGCAATCACACGAACGATCCAAACGATCGTCACGGAACCTCAATAAACGCGTCGCGGATAATAATGGAAAGAGTGCGACGTGAGGGGGGGGGGAGGGCTACATTTTCCCGGCAATTAAACACAATTGTCGCTAAGCGACACTGCCCATTCCCGAACATTAAATATCCCCCGAAACGAGTCCCCCTCCCTTTTCCTCGCCGAGGGTGGATGCCAGTCGAAAAAATTTATGCTCGTTCGTCGAAAGAGAAGTCGTCCCTCCCCGTAGATCCGGCAACCTGATTTCACTGCGGCAAATTACTTCTTTAAATCGAGCAGACGACGCACGCTTCCTCCGCAATCCATTTCGCTCTTCTTGCCCGGAAATCTTCCCAAGGAGGAGAAGAGCCAGTGTCCTACCTTTTCCACCCTCTTCCGCGCCCCTCGAGCAACCCCCTAAAAGCCCCTCGGCCCCCTCGTCATCGGTCGTGTTCCCTTTCACGGATTGTTGCTCCACGTCCACGTTGCTCATTTAATTCCGCCCGACGCGGACCGTTTCAATCAATCCATCGACCGAGGGTCGAGGAATCGCTCGAGAAAATAGCACGAACGAATCGATCGAACTTTTCTGATTCAACGTGGCCGCTGGTTCCTTTTACCCATCCCTTGCCTCTTTGTCTCGCACGCCCTCCTTCTGTATCCGCCATTTTGATCTTCTGTTTTCGTTCGATTCGTCGGATCCTCCTGATACGCGAAAGTTTCTTTCTATTCCAATACTTAACACATTATCTACCGGCGATTTTTGTTGGTAATAGGTTGTCGCATATCGAATGTCCGATTTTTAACTATAACGTCAAACAACCGCAGCTTTTTTTTTATCACTAAAGTTAGGATTGGGATCGCTTATTTTCAAAGTGATGTAAGTCCATTTTTTCTTCTTTCGAGATATTTGAAGGTTTGCATTTTACTCGATTCGAAAATATAAATGTACTAAGTTTGGCAATGTTTCTGTGAATTTAGATATATTTAAATTAATTACATAAATGACTTTTACGTGAATTTAACTAAAATAATTTATACTTTCTGGGTCGTCAATGGACTTGGACCACTTTCATAAACAACTGTTAGGCAATCTCATTTACTGACGAATTTTAAATTGATCAAAACAAATGGATATTCTTAAATACTAAGTGTGAATTGTTTATAAATCAAAACTGCACACTAAATTATTTGTCTATTTTGTGATTTCTCAATTTTTTCTAATGATGGATTTACACCACTTTCGTAAACAACCGTTAGGCAGTTTCATTTACTGGCGAATTTGAAATTGATCAAAACAGATATGGATATTTTTAAATACTAAGTGTGAATTGTTTATAAATAAAAAGTTTGCTTTAAATTAATTGTTTATTTTTTTATTTCTGAATTGTTTAGTGAATTTTTATAGTCAACAAACGTATTAAATTGTACATTCCACGAACTCCTACGATTTATATCCGTTTCCCAGAAGTTTGTGTATTTTCTCCCCGTGTATTCATTAAGCTAATCCTTTGCAGGATTATAGGAATCGAAAACAGTATCGTTATAGGTTCGCAGTTGTTGGTGACTAACAATAAATTCGAGCGGCATTGCTTTAGTTCCGAGTCACCCCTAACACCAGAATACTTTCTCCTAATTAATACGCCGCTACAATACGTGCGAATAGATAATTACGAACAACTGCGAACAGTGGAACTTCCGTTCTCCGAATCCGCTCTAAATACACCCGAAAATTCTCTGTGCACTCGGCTCTAGCCACTCGGCCTCTCTAAACTCGCTAAACTCTCTTAAAAACTGAAACATTGGGCTCCGGGTGCTGACCGCTCTTAAAAGCTTTCCGTCTATGTATAAACATTTATTCCAAAGCAATGTTTAACAACCCCGGTGGATTTTCCGAAAAAGAATTTCGTTAAACTTAAACGAATCAACACAAAAATATAATGGAATGACGAATCATTTACGAATTTGCACTAACAAATTCTTAGACAGCTTTTTATTTTAAAAATTGAAATATTGGGTGAATGTTGAGTAGCATTATGTAATTTTAAATTTATAGAACTATTCTATGCATTTTTCACGATTTTCTTTCATTGTTCTACTACCTTTTGCGGGCAAACAATTTCTTTATTGCAATTTTACAGATTTTTTAGTTCTACTGATTTTCTAACTTTTATTATCTTATATATGTGTTTAATTCAGAATTGAAAAAATATTGAGATGTACAGCGTTAATATTGTTTTACAGCATCCCATTTTACTCGTGCACTTTTAGAATAATTTTGACAGTTGTGAAATAATTTCGAATGAGATTAGAGTTTTATTTAAACGAATAAACGCATCACTCTGAAATTATTTTCTATTCTTTAAAAATACATATATACAAACTGATCGAAGTGTTGGACATTTGTTTCTTCAAGATTGTCAGATTTCGCTTGTTTATAAAGATCAATGTGTGCTCATGAAGATTTGAATCGAAACATTAGTGAGTCAGACGATATGAAAAATAAGTTGCAGTATAATATAGTGCAAGTAAGATTCTATTTTATTAATCTTCTATGAAATGTTACATCCAGTAAATCAGTCCATAAAGCATCCCATTTGCATAAACATCCGCAGTGTCATGACCCACGGTTCTCAACCCCGTTAAAATCCATTACGGTTTACTGTGCTCTTCAGGAACGGCTTTTATAAAATACTTAAGATCGTACCGTGTCGATCGCACAGGTCCGCAACATCGTTCCCGAGGCGGAAGTCCGCCATTGGCCGTGTTCCTTAACGTGATCGCAGTCTGGGCTTTCCTTCTTCCGCGGCCGCGATGCACCGCGCTTGATAGCTCTATAACGCGTCGATGCATTAACGTGGCTCCGTGTCGCATAAAAGGGGCGTTCGGATTCGGAGTGGTAAGACGAACCGGAGGGGAAAGATAAAAATCATGGAAGGAGAGAAAAATAAACGAGGCTACTGGCGAAAGAAAAACTGAAGAAAAATAACACGGAATCGTACATAGAACACGAGATTACACTCAAACAAGTAGGTTCTGTGAAACATTAGTCGAACTTTGCATTTTACAATTGCATAGTCGTCCATATCTCCGTGGAACCACGTGGGAATTCGAGAAGCAATTTCTTACACTTGATGTGCATCACGAATTATTATATTTAATATAATTCTTAATATTGGCTAATATATATTAATATTTAACATAATTCTTAATATTGTCTAATATATATTAATATTTAATATAATTCTTAATATTGTCTTAATATATATTAATATTTAATATAATTCATAATATTATCTTAATATATATTAATATTTAATATAATTCTTAATATTATCTTAATATATATTAATATTTATATAATTCGTAATATACATTAATGTTAATATAATTCTTAATATACAGGGTATCCCACACATGTTTTGCTTATTTTGGTGATAAAAAAAAATGTCAGAGATATCAAGGTCATCGAAGAGTTTTTAAATGGGACTGTATATTTTTGTCATCGTGGTATGATAGTCGATGGTAAGACGCAGCCAACGAACTATAATACCATGACCTTCATGTGACTTTGGATTACAAAATATTCACAAAAATTGGGCAATCAACAGAGCAAAATAACAGAAATTACTGTACTATTTGTATCGATTGATAACTTTTGTAAATCGTTTCTAATTCAAGGTCGCGCGAAGGTCACAGTATTATAAGTTGTTGGATTCGTCGAGACACCTCAGCTATCATACAAGAATGACGAAAATATACAGGCCCATTTAAAAAGTCTTCAATGACCTTAATATCTCGGGAAATAATGATCTTGAGAAAATTTTGTTGTCCACTACAATATTTGCCCCTTTGAACCTAACAATTTTGTACTGTGACATTTCTTTCTATTATCAAAAGTAAGCGAGATAATTAAAATGCTAAACTTAGGTGAACACCCTGTATATTTATATTAATATTTATATAATTCGTAGTATATATTAATACGAATATTTATATAATTCTTAATATGTATACATATGCTTAATATAAATAGTTTTCTTAATAATTAGAAATAATGGCACTAACTAAAATTTAAATTGTGAAACATGTTCGAAATAGAAACAGACAACCACCGTCTGATCTGCGCTGCCCAATTCTACTATGAGCCTGTTTTGTGATTAAATTCCGTAACCGTACCCCAAATTGTGATGGAAACGTTAAGATAATGTTCTATACTCGCACTGTCTGGACAGAACAATTCTACTGTGAATATGGTTCACTATTATATTCTACGTCTGTACCTCAGAGTGCAATATAACCTCAGTTATTCAAGTCTTTTGGGAGCTGAGTTTCATTTAACAATCGTATGAATACAACACAAAATTAAGAAACTACATTTACCTACTCTTGAACATCTCCTTTATTATTTAAATTTATCACCACGTGATTATCATTGATTTGGATCATTCAAACAAGCATTAATAGGAACTCGTTTCAAACTTAGTTTTATTTAGCAGTCGTCTGGATACAAGAAACATTAAGAAACTGCATTGATCTACTCTTGAACGTCCCCTTTATTATTTGAATTTATCGCCTTGCGATTATCATTGATTTGGACCACTCAAAAAAGCATTAATAGGACATCGTTTCAAACTTAGTTTTTTTTAGCAGTCGTCTGGATACAAGAAAAATTAAGAAACTACATTGGCCTACGCTGGAACGTCCCCTTTATTATTTAAATTTATCGTCGTGTGATTATCTTTGATTTGAACCATTCAAACAAGCATTAAAAAAACATCGATTCGAACTCAGTTTTATTTAGCAGTCGTCTGGATACAAGAAAAATTATGAAACTACATTGACCTACTCTTGAACATCTCCTTTATTATTTTAATTTATCGCCGTGTGATTATCAGTGATTTGGACCATTCAAACAAGCATTTAAAAAACATCGTTACAATAGTAATGAAAAGAGCACCTTATGCGCAATTGTCTTCGGACACGATGTGAAGAAACAAAACATCAGAAAGATTAATAGAATTTAAGAAACCCAACACATTTTGTTCAACTGAATAAAACTATGAAGCGATAATTAAATTCCCACTTGGTTTCTACGTCTTGCTATTAACACAAATTTCTAATCTTCACTAAAGATCCACGGATTGCAAATATATATATATATATATATATATATATATTTTTTTTCAGAAAATTTCCTTCAAATACAAAACTGGCGAAAGGATGCAGCTTTCATTTGGCCAACCCTAAAAATTGGAAAGCAGCGCGTCAGCGTGAAAATAGATGCTCGAAAGATGAAAATAGAGGTGGTCGGGGGTGAGAATCACAACGCGGGTGGAATATTGCTCTAAATAAAGGAACGGAAGTTATACGGGAAGGAAGATAAGGGGAAACGAATCGCGGAAAGATAAATACTGTGAGATGAAAGATGGTTAGGGGTGAAGCGGGGGTGAAACGAAGATACGGTGGAAACGATAGGGGGAGGCTTAATCTTTTCTCACGAGGAAAATAATAAAGGAGGACCGGGGGGTGGGCTGAGTAACAGCCGAGACGTGGCGGGGGACACACGGGGACCAGGACGAGGGAGAGAAATGTTTTAACGAATCATTGTGCGCCTCCTCTCGGTGTACAGAGTGCAACAGGTTTATACTTCGTATAAACTACTTTGATATTTTTCACGGCCGCTGTCGTGGACACGCAGAAATGGAGCGTTAATGTTGCAACGACAAGACAGACTTCACTTTTACCGCTGGATGCGCTCGAACTTCGCCGGCGCTGGTCCACATACATAATTCCCGAGCGGAAGTGCAGCACGTTTCTGCGTAGAGACGAGGTTCTCGTTTCCAAATGCGTGTTTATAGACTAGGTACGAGGCTGTGCTTGCCTCTCTCTCAGTTCGTTCCAGTCACGTAGATGCACTGAGAGCGAGGAGTGTTGAAAGTTACGGAAAATTGGGGAAATTGGGGCTCGTGTCATCGCGAGTGAAACTTTTTAGCTGTTTATATCAATTTTTCCCTATTCTGGTTTCACTATTTATTAATAGATTTGATATACATTTTGGAGGGATGAATATTTTTATCAAATTTAATGTATTGTACGTGTTTTTAAGGAAATTGTAAGCATAATATGTTTGTTTAATATATTCCTCGTTCACTATTCATGTGCCATTATTTCTTAATAAGTATGATATACATTTTTGAGGGGTGTATGTTTTTATTAAACTTAATGTAAGTACGCTCTTAAGGAAAATGTACGCATAATTTGTTTGTTTAATAATTTACTCTTATATATACATATAATCCAAGATTTTGATTTTCCTTGATTCTATTTTATATTGTGCTAGACGTTTGATTTTTTGCCAACCGCTACGTATTTTACTGATTCATATCGTATCATTCACAGTTAATCTTCCATTATGTTTTTTACACGAAGTTACAGAAGGTCAAAGATCAACAATTTATTGATTACAAGTCAGTGTGCCTTTAATTTTTTGGAGTACCATATTTGTAACGAAGAGCTTGAAATAAAGACAAGCATTAAAAATTGTTACATTTGACAAACGAACCATGTGACACTACTGAAAAAAACACTTGGAACATTAATGAACTGAATGAGGAAATTATCGTAAAGGAATATAAAGCAGTGGTACAAAATGAAACCTGTACACATGTGTAACGAAAAGCACAAGTAAAAGCAATGGTTGATAATGTAAGAACCGTTTCACTATGAAAAAGCATATAAATTGACAATAAACTAAATGGAGTCAAGAGACAAAAGCAAAAAAGAACGATCGCAAATGTCTGTGAATTAATTGGTATACGTCCGTATCAAAAAGCACAAATGGAAGCAAAGGTTGATAATGTAAGAAATGCAACCGTTTCACAGTTGTTAAAGAACGACGCGTTTGACGAAGCAGGAAGTGCTATCAAAAAGCATATAAATTGACAATAAACTAAATGGAGTCAAGAGACAAAAGCAAAAGAGAACGACCGCAAAAGTCTCTGAATTAATTGGTATACGTCTGTATCAAATAGCACAAATGGAAGCAAAGGTTGATAATGTAAGAAATGCAACCGTTTCACAGTGGTTAAAGAACGACGCGTTTCACAAAACAGGAAGTGATATCAAAAAGCGTATAACTTGACAATAAACTAAATGGAGTCAAGAGACAAAAGCAAAAGAGAACGAGCGCAAAATTCTCTGAATTAATTGGTATACGTCTGTATCAAAAAGCACAAATGGAAGCAAAGGTTAATAATGTAAGAAATGCAACCGTTTCACAGTGGTTAAAGAACGACGCGTTTCACAAAGCAAGAAGTGCTATCAAAAAGCATATAAATTGACAATAAACTAAATGGAGTCAAAAGACAAAAGCAAAAGAGAACGACCGCAAAAGTCTCTCAATTAATTGATATACGACTGTATCAAAAAGCACAAATGGAAGCGAAGGTTCAAACGCGTCGTTCTTTGACCCCTGTGAAACGGTTGCATTTCTTACATAAAGTGCTATCAAAAAGCAAATAAATTGACAATAAACTAAATGGAAACAAGAGACAAAAGCAAAAAAGAACGATCGCAAATGTCTGTGAATTAATTGGTATACGTCCGTATCAAAAAGCACAAATGGAAGCAAAGGTTGATAATGTAAGAAATGCAACCGTTTCACAGTTGTTAAAGAACGACGCGTTTGACGAAGCAGGGAGGGCTACCAAAAAACACATTAATTTACAATCAACGAGACAGAGTAAGGCATCAGGGAATCGAGGGAGTAGGATCGCAAGAGCTCTCGTGGGTCGTCAGAAAGGTAGGCTAAGGTGTCGCGGCAAACAGAGAATAGCGGCAGACAATGGATGCGTAGTTAGTAAATTACAGGCTGGCTGGCACAATAGCGTGCAGAGACTGCGTGCATGCGTGCATGGGTGCGTGCGTGCATGCGTGCGTGAGCGTGTGCCGTGTGGCTCTCCTCCGTCTATGCCAGCCGCGTGTTTGTCTACGTTCTAGGCTGCACGGTTTACAGATCGGCGTGCACCGGCGCGTATCCACCGTTCGTCCATGCATGCAGAGTCCGCGTGGGAGACTCTCTCGTATATATCAATCCGATCTGCAGGTACCTGTACATTACGTGCCTGCATTAGATACCAGCCGCAAGATTGCCTTGTGTCCCCCATTCTCATTTCGCCGCTCATTCTCATCGCGCGCACTCCCGAGTCCTCCATGTGTGAATGTGTGTGTGTGTGTGTGTTTGTGGAAGAAAACGCGCGGGCGCTTGATCGTTTCGGAACATCGACGAAAACTAGATTACGCCGCGGCAATTTTCCGACGGCCACCAATGTTCAAGGGATTCACAGACTTCCCTACTGCTGGCAGACTTTGGCAATGTTTCGCCAAACACGATCCTTCGACGGAGAACGCAATCTTTCCCCGAGGAACTCTCGACGCCTGTTTCGTTTGTTAACGAAAGATTAGAGGAGGTCGGGGTAGGATGACTATTAGGGTGGATCTTTGTCTTTCACCGGAGAGTTTTGTTTGGGATAGTCTTTAGAATTGTGATATCGGGCGGAGCGATGAGTTGCACGAAGTTTGAAGTCGATTGGAGGACAGGAAGTTGGGTTACATCGGATGAGAAATGTTTTTCTTTTTATAGGTACTTGTTTTTTGCGATTACACTATATCGTTGATAGAGGAACTTGATATAATTTGGTTAAAAATGGATGTACGTTGATCTAATCAGGCTCATTTTAAAACATGAATCGTCTACTTTCAGAATCCCTTGGCAAATAGAGAATGCGAACGAGTGAAAAATGTTTGCTTAGAATACCAGTTCGTTTCCCAGTTTCTACACGATCTGCAACTATGAAAAAACCCATAGACACCAATACACCCACCACCGCACGACCACGAACAGCCCGAATATCGAAAAACATCCCAAAAAATCCCTGAAACCTGCTCGAGCCCGTGTAACTCGAAAAAATCCTGATGATCCGCGAATCTGAAAAAGGTACATTCACTTCAAAAAAGAAAATCCGTTCCCCGTTGTCCCGACGACCACCCATCCTCCCATCCCATCGCATCGCTGAAATATCACGAAGCCCGAGCGCTGACATTAAAATCCGCCCTATCGAGACTCCTCGAAAATTCAAGTCGGGGTGACGACGAGTTCGACTAATTAGAGTCGTCTAAAAGCGGTCGCTCATTAACGGGCGCATGGCGATTTATCGTCAGCCAGCGACTGGCCAAGGAAAAAAAGGGGACGAAGGCGGGAGGGAACGGAACGAAAAGTCAAAGCAAGCCGGGAGCAACAGAGAAAAAGAGAGAGCTGGGGCTGGAGCTGCAGCGAGAGAGAGAAAGAGATTCACAGGGAAACAAGGGAGGTTGAGAAAGAAGGAACGAATGACTCGCGGCGATCAAAGGACGGAAAAGGAGGGAAGATAGAGAAGGAGAGAAAGAGGGTCGGAGGTGGCGATGTCGAGGGCCGCGATGGAGAGGCAGAACTGGAGGAGGAAATGAAGCGTGTCGGGGCTGGAAAGAAGTCGGCCGAAGGAAAAATTAAAGTCGGAGGATCGGAAGGGAAGGGAAGGGAGAAGAAAGTCCGTCGGAGAAAGAACGAGGAGCCCCGACAAACACCGAGAAAGTCGACTTCTACTTTCAGCTGGCGTGGGGGCTGGATAGCGACCGTGAAGGGGTTACTGCTGCGAAAAGAGAGACGGGGAACGCCAAGGCTAAAAATAGAAAGAGCAAGAGAGAGAGAGAGAGAGCGGGATAATCATTCGTATTTCGTGCTGGTGGAGACGGCGGCGTGTAGCTGGCGGTCGTCCCCGGTAATACATTATTTGTCCGCCCCTGGACTTTCTTTCTCTCTGTTTTCCAGCCACCACCGCCGCTTCTTCCTTCCCTCTGCGGCGGTGTTTCCACCGGCTGTGCTCGACCGCGATTCTTTTCACACTCGGCCATCTTTTCCGCCATCTTTCTTGCTAATTACCCGACCCGTTTTCCGCGGTCAGAAATCTCTTCTCCGCCCCCAAACCCTCAAACCTCCTCCTCCTCTTTCCTTCTTCTTGTGCCTGTAGCACTGTGTGTACGCGCGTCTCGCCGGCCGACGTCGCTGCTTCTTCTTCTTCTTCTTCTTCTTCTTCTTTCCTGCCGGCTTGTTCCCGCGAACCGCGACTTCACGGGAAACCCATGAAATATTCAGACGACCCTATCCCAACGAAGAAACCCCCGGCCACCGTCGTTCCAACTCTTCCGCAGACTTTTACGGACGGACCTCGACGTTGTATCTCTGATCCGGCTGCGTCCTGTACATGGAGTTCCGACCGCCAACTTCCGCGCACGTCACCGCGGCAAAAGGAGCAAAGTTACTTAGCGATCCTCCCAGTGGATCGACGGACGGCTCTCTGCTTGCGAAAAGACGGACGAATCGAGATCTCGATCATAGTAATCGGGACCGACAACGATTCGCGATGGGATGCTCGGCTTTTGGGAACGCTGGTGCTTCAATTTAAAACGAATCCGACACGATCGACGACTTTGAAACGATGTTGGTGGCTGCATGACGGGTTGAGAGTGTCTTTGGACAGGTGCGAATAGATGATACGATATTCTGTGAAAGATAGTCCCGTTTCTGACAAAAATTTCTTTGGAAAATGTGTGCTAGCTTTGGTTGTTCACAGACAAAATTGTGTCGTATTTTTCTGTGTAGGAAACATTGATTCTTAGGTTCTTATTCGTGTTCGATGAATTTTTAATTATACTGCAAATGTTTATGCAAACTTACGATATTTTTATTCTACTTCGATGCCTCGGTAAAATGGGATTTTTGTCCTAGATTGATTGATTGTAAAATTGCGTCTATAAATACATTCGTTACTTTGTGTTTTTCATTACTACTACTACTACCTTCTGTAATCTTTTTCCACAGCACTGTGGCGGCTACTTCCTATGCTCGTCAACAGAGGGACAGTACGACAACACCTTTCCCGCTACTACCTGAATCTTCCTCTGTTTGTGTATACATCGTGTTCAGGCTATTATCGGTCAGAATTTTTTTTGTAAATAGTGAATATTAGAAAAAAATGATACAGGAAAAAGTAATACTGTTTTTTATACGCAACAAATTGACATATGCATTTTTGTTGTATTTACATTATTTTGATAGAAACGAATGTGACCTCCAATTTTTTAAATGGAATGCTATATACTTTTTTATGTCGTATGAAAGCGTGTATCAAGACGAATTCATCCATCTACTACACAATGACGTTCAAGGTCATCCGAAATCAGAAATGGAAGAAATGGAAGAAACCATTTGAATATTACGTACCAATCTGCCACTATCCATTACGCAAGGTATGTACTTCCAACATGATGGGACCCCACCACATAACAGTAGAATCGTAAGAAATTATCTTAACATGTTTCAAAACCGATGGATTGGAACATACGGACCTGTCAAGTGGCCTGCAAGATTTCCAGATCTATCACCTCTGGACTTTTATTTATGGGGTACTATTAAAGAACTAGTTTGTGAGACACCGCCCAGCGATATAAACGACTTGAAAAACAAAATAACACAAGCATGTGGATTAATAACTCGGACCACATTAGAAGAAGCTACCAAAAACGTAATTAACAGAGCCGAAATGTGTATTCATGCGCAAGGAAGCCATTTTGAACATTTGTTTTAGCCTCATTAATAAAGAATACTTGTAAACACATTGGTACGCAATATTCAAATTGTTTCTTCCATTTCTTCTATTTCTGACCTTGCATGACCTTGAAGGTCATTGTGTAGTAGATGGATGAATTCGTCTTGACACACGCTTTCATACGACATAAAAAAGTATGTAGCATTCCATTTAAAAAATTGGAGGTCACCTTCGTTCCTATCAAAATAATGTAAATGCAACAAAAATGCATATGTCAATTTGTTGCGTATAGAAAACAGTATTGCCCGCGCAACGAAAGTTGGCACAGAGAAACTTGTGGGTACCACGTGATGCTCCCACTACGCGCTACACGTCTTCCGCGATTGGCTGAATCGCTTGACGAAGACAGCAAACGAGCGTATTGAGTGTGACTGTAACAGAGATATGTGGTGACTATGAGGTAAGATGGTGGTGACGCTGAGCGCCTATGTCGACCGTTCCCGCCAAAACGTAAACGTAAGAGTGGAATCCACTGATCAGTGGTGAGATCCGCAGCCTCGCGTAAAGAGTGGGGACTCGCCGTTCCCCTCTGCTCCCCACTAACGAGATTTTGTGCCAACTCCCGTTGCGCGGACAATACTACTTTTTCCTCTATCATTTTTTTCCAATATTTACTATTTACAAAAAAATGCTGGCTACTAATAGCCCGAACACACTGTATACCGTCCTAAACTGTCCTTACATCCCGCGTCTGAGGCACTGGTCCACCAGATAGCCTTATTGACGAGTCCTCTAGCGCGGGCCTAGGACGAAACGCTTCCTTCTCCTCTGTCCATCTTTTCATAATTCAACAGCCGCCATAGCACCACTAATTTGCACATTCCATTCTCATAAAAATAATTTTGCTTGAATGAAAATACGAGTGTTAAATTACTATAGTACCACCAAAATGCTTCGGTCGCGTGTGATTTGAATTGTTAACACTAGGTTTACGGAGCACTAAAATTGATTATTTTACATTGCTTTATAAAAATAATAAAATTGTATTTACTTAGATCTTCAGCGATTTTTATTGTAATATGTACACAAAAAAATAAATCTATTTAATAATTTCTCACGAATGCCTCCTTACACTCTTAATAATCGGAAATTAAAATTTTTTGAATCCGTCATTTTGACGAGCCCCGTAAATCTAGTGTTAATATTCGATTGGTGTTGAATTTAAGAGTAATTGTAAGTGATCTAAGGTAATCGTATTATAATTCAGGATCGAATAACTTAGCCGAATCGATAAAATAGAATCGAACAAAGGTTTCATAAGCCCTCCGACTAAGGAATTTGTCAGGAATGGATGATAAACTTCCATATGACGTCACAAAACCCGATATTAAGGCGATCACGAGGACAAATGAGCACCTACCTTGATAAAACGCTTGGCCTTTGTCAGGAGACCCAGCGTAGTGTGTCTTGAGGTTTCAGGACCTAACGGGACCAGAACCTTCAGCTTTTCCAGGCAATTTCTGAGGTGCGCTCGCCTGCAACAGGAACAAACACATGAAAATTAATATGTTGTTTATTACACACGAAAGAGACCAAAATTTTAAAACAAATACGAAAAATGACAACGTTCTAGTGTTTGCATGAAACATTAGCCCCCCCGCATTGCGATATTGAATCAGATCCGTGATTTTCAAACAATGTGGGTCTTGCTTATCTATTTCAAATAAAAATAATATTTCGTTGTTATCAACATTTCGAATAAATGTAGTCATATACAGGAAACAAATATTTTCTTTTTCTTCTTGGAAATTATTAACACTAAACTCACCAGCACCAGTCGAGCAACTGATTTTATTGGATCGTACAATTGTTGAAATTATAAAGTTGTTTTTATGGGAAATAATTGAATCAATATCTTCATATAAGAATATACAGGGTGTTCACGTTATCACTAGCCAGCGTTTGTCTTGCAAATAATAAATATTAGAAAAAAATGATAAAGGAAAAGGTAATACTGTTTTTGGTAAGTAACATAATGGAGTATGTAATTCTTTTGTGTTTGCACTATTTTATTAGAAATGAAGGTGACCTTCAATTTTTAAATGAAATGCTATGTATTGTTTTACATCATATGAAAGCGTGTGTCAAGACAAATTTCTTCGTATACAACGCAGTGACCTTCAAGGTCATACAATGTCAGAAATGGCAACAAAATTTTGAATATTTCGTACGTAATATTCCGTAAAGATATCAGTCACGATACGCAACTCCCAGAAATGTAAACGACTTGCAAAGGAAACTAACGCGATCATGTGCATTAATATTTCGGACAACGTTAGAAGAAGCTAACAAGAATGTAATTAATAGAGCCTACGTATGTAGTCATGCACAAGGAAGTTATATTGGACATTTACTATAGCCTCGTCAATAAAGTATACTTGTAAACGAATTAATACGAAATATTCAAAATGTTTCTTCCATTTCTGACATTGTATGCTCTTGAAGGTCATTGTGTCGTATACGAATGAATTTGTCTTGACACGCGCTTTCATATGGTATGAAAAAATATATAGCATTCCATTTACAAAAATTGGAGGTCACCGACATTTTCATGAAAATAGTGCAATTACAAAAAAATTACATACGCCATTACGTTGCTTGCAAAAAACAGTATTACTTTTTCCTCTTGCATTTTTTTCTAATATTTATTATTTGCAAGGAAAACATTGTAGCAACATGACATAGGGTAGCACACACCATTCACTTTTAATAGATTCAATGTCACCAACGAAGAAGTTAGAATCATTGTATCTTTTACAGGAATTACAAGACAAATATTTAATCTTTCTATCCTCGTACATCGATCCGATACATCGAACAGAATGTAACAAATAAAAGACAACGATAAATTTCCGTCGCCGGCCCCAGAAAAGCTGTTCAACAAAACAAATGTCTTCCAAGAAAGTTGAAGATGAAATATAGTTGAAGAAAAACATGTCCGAAATCGTTACTCACGCAACCGAGTCGCGGAACTTTATGATTTGTGTAAAAAATCGATCTCTCCCACATATTACAGGGGAATACCCGTTAATGTCCCGAGCCGGGGTCCCATTCTCACGATAACTGGCTATCAGGGGAGGAGCGTCGTGTATAGGTTGACCAATTCGAAACTTTAACGCGCTCGTAATTCGTCGCTTGGTGTGTGCGGTGGTGGTTAGAAAGAGGGTGGCGGGGAGTGGTTCGAATTACCCGAAAGCTTTCCTGGCATCCGTTTTTCGTGTCACGTAGGGTGCACGATGAATGGAGCAGAATCTTGCCCGGTAAGCTTCGCTGGAAGCCCGTAAACGGAGGACAAAATTGAGGCCGAGAACGAAAGAAATGGAAGAAAACACGCTGCTTGGAGAGTAGAAAAGGGGAGAGAGAGAGAAAGAGAGGAATGAGGGGAGGGGGTGACAAGGCGGAATCCCCATGGCACACCGTAAGGAATTCGAGGATCGACCGCACTTCGAGCGCGCAAACGAAGCTGCTCCGCGAAAGCGGCCGGAAAAAGCGATAAGATGCCGATTATCGCGACGATCACAGGCCATTAGCCGAACGAATCGCGCGCGATAAACATACACTCGGAATACGAAAACAGGAAACGCGCGGGAATTATTTCCCTCCCGGAATATCCTGCAGCGGAGTTGGAAACGAAGAAACGACCGGCCCGGGGGGGTTGTGGAATCCACCCCCCGTTCCCCTTCCGGGCGGACCCGATCGTTGCTTGCCCCGGGAATTCAACGACTATGCCAACGATATTCGATATCAATATTTCCTACTTAAGTATCGGAGGATTGCGGCCGATCCGCATGATTCCGAGGTGTAGGACAGGCCACCGTGAATTTATAACTTTCGAAGCGTTTGATCCTTTTTGCTGTCTCCTGAAACGAGAGAGTATACAACCCCGAGCAAAAAGTATGAAACCACATTTACAAGTCGCATAATTTTCTTTAAAATTGAACCAAATAGGTTGAGATCTTTATCCTATAAAAATGTAAGAATTTTTAGAAACCAAAATTAAAAGAACATGTATTTTCACTTTCAATCATGTTCAAAAGCCGAAGGTAATATCTGTGGTTGCCAGGAAAAACGACGCATGTCACAATTTCAAAAAATTTGAGTTTATACATTAATTGAGCTTTATAGTATAGGATTTACGTATTTATCAGAAAAAAGTCATGAAAACAAATTCGAAAGGCTCAAAAAAGTAATGCAATTTAACCGATGTCCTATATCAAAGCATTAGTGATCAAATCTTTGAACTACGATATCTTGTTGAAAGTGAAAGTATGTCACATGTGGCGTTCTTCCTGACAACCACACATGTATCCTTGGATCTATGTAATCCCGATTCATTTTTGTATTGGATATATTCAATTTTGTCAGAAATACATAAAACCCACAGTCTACCTTGACTTTTGCACTATATCACTTGCGTAAGGTGGCCCGGAAGTCATTTGGCCATGTTAGAATGGAATAACCCTTGCATCCTTGAAAAATTCGCATTTTTATAAACGTGGTTACACTTTTTCGAATTTTTAATCACCCAGTGACTATTGAGGCTGTGTTTAAATTGAAGTTGAATTTGTATTATATTCATATTGACAATAACTTTACGCGTGCTGTTGAATAAGGAATCGGCTGGCGCGCCCGATCATGGCCAACTAATTCTACTTCAGGCGAGTACACTGGGACACGCGAATCCGTCGAACGTTCAAATCCGATTTTCCCGAAAACGGAGCATAAACTGAAAAAATATTATTCCTCATTTAATATTTAACATACTTATTTAACTCCTCAGTTTATACCACCTGTTATGAGATATCCTGTACAGAGAGGGAAGGGGGTTTGAAAAAAAAGAGAATAAAAGAGAAAATGAAAACGAAATAAAATTTCCCGCGAATCTCGCGGGTCGAACGGTCGACCGGACGCCGAGGTAAACGGCTCGCGAAATGAGTTTTTTTTTCTCCCCTTTTGGCTTTCGGAGCCCCTTAAACGCAGCACCCGGGTCCCTAAATGCCAGCGCATAACACCGGCGCATAACACCGACGGCAGCCAGCCGCGAATGCATCTATCCAGGGGCGGAAACCGTCCACTCTACGGCCCGCGAGACATAATACCGTTTGATGACGTCATTAAGCTGGAGCCGGCTTATTGTTTCTCGTAAAACGTACGTGGAAACGCGCCCCGGTGTACACGGGCCCTGTGTGCACCCGTAGGGACGTCTACGTTGACGCCGACGTCTTGGTGGGCTCTTTCGACGCAACCCCAAACCACCCCTTGGCGGTCTACAACTCTCCAACCCTGTGTCCCCTTCCCCTAACCGTCTTCAAGCCGGTTGGTCGACGACACCATCGTCGTCGTCGTCGTTGTCGTTTTCGTTGTCGTCGCGGTCGTCGTCGTCGTTGTCGTCGTCGTCGTCTGCGACAAGCTCTCCCGTCGTCTCCATTTTCCACGATGGAACAATAAACCGGGCATAAACTTATAATTAAATGCCTGCAATGGCGCGTGTTTGGCACACGTGACGCACGTCCGCCACGGACTTATTACCCGCGCTGAAAATAAATCGCGTAGCGTACGCCGTGCACTTGTGCTGACCGGCTCTCTCGCTTGGTGACGGCACCTTGATTTATCGGCCCTTGACGGTTTTTCTTGTGCTCGCTCTTGATGGCAGCTTCATTTTGGATTGGTTTTTCTGCTCGAGTTCGGGCACGAAACGGACGTTGTTGGTTTGAAGTTGTTTGGGTGCGTATTTGTGTGTCTGTTGTACGGTTTGACCGATTGGTATTAGGCTAGAGGAGTTTATCACGTTATGTTAGTCGCCCGGGGTTAGACGGTATCAAATTTACAAAACAATATATAATTCATATAGTATTAAAAAATATCCATACTGTCTTAATAGATTTAATTGGTACAGATTAAATAGATATGGGGTAAGCAAGTTTCTTGCTTATGCGTAGTAGTATTTTTGTATTTGTACTTGAATAAAAAGTGAAATGACAAGGGAAACAAAATTGTACCGCGTGTAACCTGTTAAGTAGACTTTTTGGGTACTTGTGCACTTGTTCGTCCTTTTTTGTTTATTTTTGCACGTAAAATCATCTCAGCTTGTACTACACGTTCTGAGACACCCAGTATGTGTACGCGCCTGTCCGTTCCCTCTTTCTCTATTTTTTTCACCAGAGTTTTCGTTTGGAAGATTTACGCGCGCATCCTTTCGGGCTTTTATTTCTCTGATTTTTCGCGGTAATTGGTGGGGTTTGTTTGAATAGAAGCGGGGCCGAGGGCGTACGTGATTTAGGTTTGGATTTTGTGAAGGGTGGCTTGCGGATTTTTACCGGTGAATTTCGCGAGCGAGCCCGATTCACCAACCCCCGGCTGTGTAAAACAATTTCCGCCGGTCCTTTTTCGGGTAATTTAGTGATTTGTGTCATTTTTATTAGCGTTCTTTAGCTCGATGAATGTGTATCGCGGGAATTCAGACTGAGTGACTATGATTTCATTACGCGATGTTGCAAAGATCAGACTCCGGACTTTTTTTATTAAATATTTAGCGATATTAACCTTTTGAACTTTCGTTTGAACTTTTTCTAGAGTCGTTGGAAACCATTCCTCTTTCAGAGCTGAATAAATGAAGCCAACAGCTATTTCCCAACGTGCCTCGTAAATTCTCCTCCGGCTCATTTTTTAACAATTCAGTAGAATTTCATATTCGAGGATTTAAATTTTATTGTGCGTAAAGTACAATATGCACCGTTCTCCTGCCTGCATTTTATTGAGTATTTAGCAACACAAGCCCTTTGAGCTTCAGTTATTAATTTTGTCTAGAGTTAATGAAGTCTTCTATCACAAGTAAATAAATTGATTCATCAAATATTACTGGACAAACATTGTTGTTTCTCCTCCGAATTGATTTCTAACAATTTAATACAACTTCATATTGGAATGACTGTAATTTTATCGTACGCCGTTGTATGAACCGTTTTTCTTCCTTTTTATTAACTATTTAGCAACACAAACCCTTTGAGCTTCATTTATTAGTATTGTCTTAAGTTATTGAGGACTGTTCTTTTTACAGAAGTAAATAAATGGAGCCATCAAATATTATTGAACAAACCTCATTATTTCTCTTCCGAATCGCCTTTTAACAATTTAATATAACTTTATATTCGAATGATTGTAACTTTATCGTACGCCGTTGTGTGAACCGTCCTCCTGCCTTTTTATTAAATATTTAGCAACACAAACCCTTTCTGCTTCATTTATTAATTTTGTCTTGGGTTATTAAGGACTGATCTTCTTTCAGAAGTAAATAAATGGAGCCATCAACTATTATTGAACAAACCTCGTTATTTCTCTTCCGACTCGCCTTTTAACAATTTAATACAACTTCATATTCGAATGATTGTAATTTTATCGTACGCCGTTGTGTGAACCGTCCTCCTGCCTTTTTATTAAATATTTAGCAGCACGAACCCTTTGAGCTTCATTTATTAATATTGTCTTGGGTTATTAAGGACTGATCTTCTTTCAGAAGTGAATAAATGGAGCCATCAACTATTATTGAACAAACCTCATTATTTCTCTTCCGACTCGCCTTTCAACAATTTAATACAACTTCATATTCGAATGATTGTAATTTTATCGTACGCCGTTGTGTGAACCGTCCTCCTGCCTTTTTATTAAATATTTAGCAGCACGAACCCTTTAAGCTTCATTTATTAATATTGTCTTGGGTTATTAAGGACTGATCTTCTTTCAGAAGTGAATAAATGGAGCCATCAACTATTATTGAACAAACCTCGTTACTTCTCTTCCGACTCGCCTTTCAATAATTTAATACAACTTCATATTCGAATGATTGTAATTTTATCGTACGCCGTTGTGTGAACCGTCCTCCTGCCTTTTTATTAAATATTTAACAACAAAAACCCTTTGAGCTTCCGTTATTAATTTTGTCTAGAGTTAATAAGGACTGTTTTTCATTCAGAAGAAAATAAATGGAACCATCAACTATTATTGAACAAACCACGTTATTTCTCTTCCGACTCGCCTTTTGAACAATTTCCTGCAACCTCATATTTGCAATTTGCTCGAATTCGATATCTCCGCATCGTAATTTCAATAACGAACTTCATAATAATCAGCGCGGGTGGTCTTACGATATTCGGAATGAAAAAATTGCAGTTCACGTTCGTCGATGGTGACGCGAGATAATGTAGTTGACACGTTTAATTAATAAAAAATATGGGATCGGACGCGCGAAGTGTCGGAACTTGAAAATTCCATCCGGGAGGGAAGTTATTGATCCCGGGCGAAAAAGGTGCAGCTGAAGTTTTGATCAACGTTCATCTCCGAAAATTGGATGCCCGCGTCGCTGGTTCAAAAATTGAATATTTTATGCCTGGATCAATAACCCGATGACGTGTTCGAAATTTGCAATACCTCGGCAAACAATATTCCCGCGGAAATAAAGAGTCGAATACGAGCACGCGTTGCGCTGGACCCCGGCCCTGTACGTTATATAATGAAAAATCAAATTGAAGAAAATTAAATATAAAATTCGCTGTGTTGATTGAATCACGTAGAACCGTTTCGCGATCCATTCTTTAATCCGCCGAACGAGAATATCGCCGTAAAAGAAATGACGGCAATTCAGTTTCAATTGATTCCGGCCGTAAAGCTTGCATGGCGTGCACGCAAACCCGGTGCGAATCATTTACCGAGCATTTGCGAGGTGTTCGGAGTCATTAATCTTCCGTTCCTATTCTCAGAACAAATTTTACTCATCCAGGGCGTCTCGGTGAAATTATTCGGCCGTCTACACGATCTTTCGCGGGAGCTTGCAACGACAAAAATTCCATTGAATTCTATTTCTTATACTATAGATGTCATCGTGTTTGTACTGACTAGACTGTGGATCTGTATGCAAAATAAAAATTGTCGGTATCAAATCTCTTCAACATTCTTAATAACTTGAAGACAATGTATCGACATCTTTAAATTTTTTTGATATTCCTATTGATTTTAAATGGTATCGTTTACTAATCATTTTTATTCCATAATTTAAAGCAAATATCAAGACTGACAATAATAATAATTATTAGAAGAAGAACAGAATTTGTTACTTCCCATACATTAAACAACAAAGAACGCCGCACTAATCATATGGAAAATCTATCCCGGTAAGATCAGTTGGATTTTTCATATGTTGTAGCTTATGATCTACTTAACAAAAGATGTACTGGGCGCAAAGCTCAATATTGGACAGTTATCGAGTTATAATCAGTCAAACATGACAAATTCGAGTTGCCGAATACTCAAATCTCGGGAAGTATATTTACTTTACACGCTTGCCGCATCCCCACTCCCGCCACCCCACTCCTTCGATTTTCAAGTTGCGCCACCTAAATGAAGTTGGCGACATACTAGCGTTATTGCTGCCGAATGCTATCACTTTCTGGCATTGCTACGTCCGATATTAACTTATTTGGTAATACATAATAAGAACATTTTTTATTAATCGACACACACACACGCACACACAGCAGAGAGGGTTTGGAGTCAAAAAATACTACAGGAGTGACGAACCGTGAGATCCTTATCTCTGCTGTGACACGCAATGATTTTTGTGAAAGATTTCTGTTCACAGACCTTTCCAAGGACATTCAAAATTCAAAAATAATGACACCACCTAACAGATTTTGTGACACCCTACTATTTTTGTTTCAAACATTTTTCCAAAAAGCAAATACTTCCCGAGATTTGAGTATTCGGCAGCTCGAATTTGTCATGTTTGAATGATTATAACTCGATAACTGTCCATTATTGAGCTTTGTGCCCAGTACATCTTTTGTTAAGTAGATCATAAGCTACAACATATGAAAAATCCAACTGATTTTACCGGGACAGATTTTCCATATGATTAGTGCGAGATTCTTTAGTAGGCAGTAGGTATTTCTATTATGATTAACAACATATGTTTCAGTTTCTTTTTCAATTGTTTAACAAAAATGACAAGAGGCTCTCCTGAGAGCCATTCGCGTCTTTCCTACCTTCAAAAGTACAACTTTTTGCACATAACTCACAAACTGGACATTAAAATATTCAGTCTCGGTAAGATAGAGGAGATAAGTTTGCGAGGTGGTCACAATAAATTTTATTATACGGCGGTGGGTTTGCAAAATTAATATTAATATTCAGGCAAGAAAATTCCGAGCAGTATTTCACCATAATCGCGCGGCGGTCTCGACAATCGATCATAATTTTTACCGAAGAAAAGCGTTGGTCTCCTCATTGGTCCATCCCCCGAGGGGCTCATTGTCAGACCGCCGACTCGGCATAATTACAATAATTGCAATTAATTTGAATGTACTTAGGTCGGTGGGTGAATGGGGGATGGGGGCAGAGCGAAAAGGGTGGGGGCGCGTGATATCGGCCACGGGCGGCCACTAAATCACGTTGCAGCAACGGAAATTAATTACAGCCGTCGCGTATCGCGTAAACCTGTTTGGAACGCAGTCGAACGGTGCCTGAACGGATGCTCGATTATCTGAGATTCCGTTTCGTCAGTGGAAAGTGAGGCCCGATATAAAGTTCAACCCCTCTCGACGCCCGACGCCCCTGCTGCTGCCGGCACTGTTGACGGAATGAAAAGTTGCCGAACCGTGAAATGTTACGCAAATATGACGTAGATTGAGTTCGAGTAACCATAGCTGTCTAACTTTGACACGCGCCGCACCGATTCGACAGCGAGCAGCGCTTTCGATAAACAAATTATTTCCCAGCTGTTCGTCTTTGTCTCTAATACGCACCCCTTCCTCCAAAACCAAAAATTCTTCCTTCTTCTTTTATTACGTCGACTGTACATATACGGTGGCTCACGAAAGTATTCGAACGCACTTTATATTGGAATAACTATTTTAAAATTGGTTTCTGAATTGAATGTAATTTCGAGTCTTAATAATAAACACAAGTTATTATCACCCATTCAAGCAGATTGTCATGTTTTGTTGATATTTTCATTTCTTCGCATTCAAGGTCATCCCAAGGTCATGGTATACTAGGTCGTTGATTTGGTCTTGACACGGGCTATAATATTGTTAAGTCAAAAATACAAAATGCCCTTTAAAAAAATGAAGGTGACCTTGACAATGCTATAAAAAAATGTTTTTCGAACTTTTTTTTGATTGCAATATATAGCCAATCGAAAACTGATCAACTTTTGTTGAAAAGATTTTTTGTCAGATTATCGCAGGTACTTAAAAAAATCGTGAAAACTGTTACGTGGGATACCCTGTATACTATTAAGCTTGAAGAATGCAAACGAGTGGAAAATTTGCGCTAGTTTCGATCTTATTAAAAAAATTGTTTGGTTTGATTTTTTGGAGATGATAATTTGGCAGTGAACGTGTTTACCCGGTTAGCCCTACCATATCATATACAGTTTATTAACACTAGATTTACGGGACCCGTCAAGATGACGGGTTCTAATATTATGAATTTACGATTGTTTAGATTGTAAAGATGCATCCATGAGAAATTAGTCAACAAATTTATTTCTTTGGGTATATATTCTTTAAAAAATGGCTAAAAATTTGGATAGACTTATTCTTTTCATTTTTACACTGTTATGTAAAATATTCACTCTTAACGCTCCGTAAACCTAGTGTTAAATAAAAAGTAAAGCAGCTAACACACGTGCAATTGTACAAAATAATAGGAGAAGTAGAAGTTCGCAAACATGTATCACAACAGAAAATGGAAGATTTAATCGTGCTTCGCCATCTATGATACAAAGACAAGAGTTCGCATATCAGCGTTCAGTAAAAAAAGTTATTGTTGCTTCTTTAACACGCGAAGATACGTGCGAAGTGAATTTTGAAAAATACTAATCGACAAAAGCACTGCTTCGACCAACAAATGGAAGGTTATACGACACGAGGTAAAAAGATAAGAGTTTCTGGGTGACAATGGTTTTATCTCCACTTGCAATAGTCCTTTTACCGTATAAAATAGTGGTTTCCGTTGTGTTAAACGTTTGTCGAGACGCACGTACGAAGGAAATTTCAGGAAAAATAAACGTCAACAGGAAAGTGTTTCGATCAACGAACGGAAGGTAAAAATATACAAACAGAGTAACGACAAACCATTTGTACAGGGTATATAGAAATTATATATCACGACTAACATAGCGGGCTTCTATGCCTATAAATAAAAGGTGTCCCAAAATTCACGCAAGAAGTAATTTTGATAGAAAACACAGGTTTTTCATTAAAAATTGCGAATTTTATATCGATTCATAAAGTATACAGTATAGGGTTATGTATGGAATAGCATATCGGGTAAATGGCCTCCACGGCTTTGCTGGCACATATGCACTTTTTTATCGAAATTTTCCATGACCGTTTTGCATAAATGTGGCTGAATTCCGTTGATAAAGTGCTCAATTTCCTCTTTCAAGGCGTGGGTGGTCGTGGGCTTGTTAGCATAAACCTTAGACTTAAAAAAATCCCCCCAAACAAGTCCAACGGCGTAAAATCGCATGATCTGGGCGGCCAATTCTGATCAGCAAAACAGGAAATTACACGACCAGGAAATGACTCGCGGACTCTTCGCTGTGCGTGGTCAGTAGGCTTCAGTTCTTGAGTCAATTGAACTTTGTAAGCATGAAGATGCAAATCCTTCGTGAGAATACGCTGTAAAGAGCTTCTCGAAATGTCCAATTCTTGACCACGGTGCCGAATTGATGTTCTTGGACTCTCAGCAACACTCTCACGAACTGCTTCGATGTTTTGTGTTGAACGACTTATTGAAGGACGGCCAGAGTGTCTAAGATCACTAATTGATCCCCTCTCCCTAAATTTTTGAATTAATCTCTCCACAGTTGATGAAGTTAACCCCTTGCCTTACGATTTATTTTACGGTTTTCGTGATTAGAATTTCTTTGTAGTTCATAATTTCTTAGGAAACGGAGAAAATGTATATCTATTGCATGTCTATATGTTCTCCAATGGCTGTACATTAACAACAACAAAATAGAATTATATTTCGGTTTAAAGGAAATTAATAACATACATCTTTATTAAAGTCTGTTCAGAGTCTTCATCACGTCTCTCAGACGATATTGTAAGCGAAGTGGTTAAATCAATATTCCGACCATATTTTGTACGAAAATTGCGAACTGTAGCTGCCAAACTTTCATTATTTTTAGAATATTTTTCAACAATGAAAACGCGTTGTACTTGCGTGTAGCACTTCATTTTTAATAACCCGGAACTGTCAGCTGTCACGCTGTCTTTTGTTTTCCGTCGACAACACATTACCGCACAAATGGCGCAAAATTCAAATCTCACTTGAATTTTGGGACACCCTTTATAATGTGTAATCGCCGCGTAGGTAATGCGAGGAACAACCATGTCCCTTTTTCCAAACTTTCTATATCGACTACGAGGCGACTAGAGTGCGAAATACTGCAAACAATTCGCGAGAGAAATAAAGTGCAAGTGACAAGTGCATCTAAGATCAAGAAAACATAGCTGGGGAGCAAAGGTTTCCAGGGTTTAGCTGAAAGCTGTCCACGTACAACGCGGTCGTGATGCCGGATACCAGGCTGGAAACACGAAACGACGCCCATTAAAATCGCGCACGCGGCGTGCATTGGAAATTAGTTCGATTCGGGTTGGCGAAACGCGGAGAAATCGCGACGGTGCATGTAGTAGGCACGGATGCCGACGCGCGCGCGAGGGTAAGCCGCTTAAAGGAACACCCGGCCTGAAAACTAAAGTAATCCTCGTCTAACTGGGTCCGCGTTGTTACCGCCGGGGACGTGTAATCGGTTTGTTTGAATTATTAAAGGAGAACCCGGGGAATCGCCGTCCATCATTGAATTTCCCGTTCCATTTCTGCCTCGTTCATTCAACAAAAAATCCCTCTGGAATCTCCTATTCGATTGTCTTCCCGTAAGCCGATTGCTCATCTAGAATTAGGTCTGCGTAAGAACTCAAAATGAAATGCCCTTTTAAAAGGTAGACACGAAATTTTATAATAATTTGAAGAGGATCGATGAAGAAGTATTCGAAGCCCCAGTTCGCGAGATCTTTGCAATTTGCTCGTTTGTCGAGCCTGGAACGGTTAGAATCGGAATTATAGTTGAGAAGAGACTATTCTCGAGAGGGAACGACTGTTTGTTAAATTTGCGGCTGTGCGAGAATTCGAATTTGCTGAAACAGATTGAAGAGAGGTGCGAAAAGAGGAAAGAAATGTTATTGAAGAAATTGCGAGACCTCAAGAGAGATTACTGCAATTTGCTTTTGCGTCGCGAAGGATCAAAGACCTCGGAAAAGAGTAGAAAGACAGTCCTCCAGAGAAGGCGAATTACTTATCTGAAACAACCCAATGTTTGCGAAGCAGGGAAATAAATATTTGAAGTGCAAATTACGAATTTCCCCGGAAGAGCAGAAGAATTATTTTCAAAGATAGATTACTTGAAATAGAGGGTTCGGCGAGCTCGAAGTAGAATGCGCCGGCAAAGATCAGACATTTACTTCCGAGACATTCTGGTAATCGGATTCGATCGCGTTGGTGGTCCGAAGACGTCTGGTTGAAGAGAAAACAAAATATTTGAAATGGAAGTTACAAGATCTCAAGAGAGGCTACCGCAATTTGCTTTTGTGTCAAGCATAGATAGCTCAGACTCCCAGATTCCCAGCTCCCCAAGAAGACCGCAGAGACCGTCCTCAAGAACCTGCCCGTCCCGACCCTTCAGAAAGGACTTCAGCGGAACAGCCAGTTAAGCCGAGGCTAACACTCCTCAAGCCTTAGGAAAGTAAAATCCACGTTAAGTAAAAACCGACTTCCGTGATCCTGAGAACGGCACCCGACTCTTGATTGCAAGTCGTCGATGAGGACTTTGTTAAATCTTGCACAGCACATTAGACTTTTGCACCCTAGACTGGTCATAGAAGCCAATCAGCGTTCAGTTTAATAAATTAATAATGGCGCACAATCAGAAGAACGTCCGTTCATTAGAAAATTAAATTGAAGGTATGAAGAAGCCCTCAATTTCAACGAAGATCTTTTACAGTTTTATGAAATCTTCATTGTTGCGTCAAGTCCGCGAGCCTGATTGCCGCGGATTACTTGTCTTCGCTTTAATAATAATGTACACTGTGTAATATGTCAGGATTACAAAAATAACTATGGGCCGTATAGATTTAAAATGTGCTCTTTACTCTACTGTGGCTTCGACGGGACTGACCGTCCCGAAAAACTCTCCTTCCCTTTTCAACGGCGCGGCGACTCCACGGCGCCTTCTTATAAACATACAATGTAACTCGCCGCATCGCCCGAGCCGGCTAACACTTACAACTGGTTTTTGGTAATGATTAAATGTACTTAACAATTGTATAATATTCTGCTGCGTTTCGTTGAATCGCTATTGTACAGTGTTGTGGAGTTGTGTTTCATTGAAGTGACTTTTTCTAAGTGTGTTCGGTGCGAGAATTGTCTGGTATCAGGTGTGCCATCGTTTGGTCGCAGGTAGTTTGCAGGGGGTCGCGCGCGGTCGCTGCATCTTTGGTTGCAGGGTGTGTTTGGCGAAAGTTAGTTATTATCGAAGTATGAATTACTGACTGAAATAAATGTTGTTCAGGGACTGAAGAATTGAGGGTATGAAGAAGTCCTCAATTGCAACGAAGATCTTTTACAGTTTTATGAAATCTTCATTGTTGCGTCAAGTCCGCGAGCGTGATTGCCGCGGATTGCTTGTCTTCGCTTTAGTAATAATGTACACTGGTTTTTGGGAATGATTAAATGTACTTAACAATTGCTATTGTACAGTGTTGTATTTCGTTCAAGTGACATTTTCTATGTGGGTTCGGTGCGAGAATTGTCCGGTATTTATACCTTTTTGGTGTTCCTATAGCGCACCAATCAGGTGTGCCATCGTTTGGTCGCAGGTAGTTTGCAGGGGATCGCGCGCAGTCGCTGCATCTTCGGTCGTAGGGTGTGTTTGGCGAAAGTTAGTTATCATCGAAGTATGAATTATTGACAGAAGTAAATGTTGTTCAAGGACTGAACATTCATCAAATGCCAGAACAATTCCAACCTACATTCAATTTTCCATTGTATATGAAATCGAAATGGGTTAAGATTCTTCAGAGAATCTTGAAACCCTTTGAGGACGAACGTCGCTGCTGAAATTGTAAGAAATTGATTACTCTCAATTAATGTCTTACAAATGTAGGATTTTAAGAGGGCACCGGGCACACCGGGAATCGAACCCGGAACCTCGCGATTTGTACCTGATCAGCTCCTGCACATACCCACGGAACCCTCCGACTTTTCCCAGTCTTCATACGATATTTGGGTCTGGGGGTCCCTGATCCCACACAAATTATCATCAAACGCGTCACGTGTCATTTCTTTTAACACATACAATTAGCTCAGTATAGTCTCATTTTACAGGAGAAATAGGTACATTGGAGACATCAAAACATAAACTAGAAAAGATTCTCATCCACAAGGGATCAAACAATTAAATATGCAAGACATTTCCACCTGCTCTCGAACAATTCAATCCCATATTCTAAAACTACATGCCCGATGGAATTCTAGTATATTTTAACAGAATTGTGGCGGCTACCTCCTATGCTCACCAACAGATGGACAGTGCGACAACGCCTTTCCCGCTACTACCTGAATCTTCCTCTGTTTGTATATATACCGTCCTAAACTGTCCTTACGACGTCCCGCGTCTAAGGCACGGGTCCGCTAGATGGCCTTACTGACGAATCCTCTAGCGGGCCTAGGATGAAACGCTTCCTTCTCATTTTTCCATCTTATCATAATTCAACCGCCGCCATTATTGGTGACCGAAAAACCGCCGCCATAGAATCTTGTAGACGACCTAACCTTGTCAAAAAATTACGCAGGAGGTTCAAATGATATATCAGAGATCCGTGAAATCCTACCTCTAAACCAAGGTTCAGGATGCCACCAGGAGACCTTAGGCCAAAATCATTTCGCCTGCCGAGAACAATGAGCTCCGAAATTCGGCTGACACTTGTACACGTCCGATCGGACACATTCTACAAGAGTGAACCGGGTCCCGTCGAATCCCGGTGGCAGCGCATCAATCATTCACCGGAGCGATCGGATGATTATTCATTAATCGCTGATTACATATCGGAAAAGGGAGGGAGAGGGGACTTCTCGTCGGTGTACGGTAACAAAACGTGTACCCTGGAGACGGAATAGTTGACGGGGGCCAAAGCCATCGGGTCGGAGCATTGTCGAATATTCGAGCAGACACTATCAGACAGCTTGCTCGAGTCTCTCTTTGCCCCCGGTGCCACCACCCACGGCGTGTCCTCGATCCCCGTGGTGAATTAATAATCAACGGTTCAAACGTTACCGACACGCCACGCCACGCTACGACCACGCCACGCCACGTCACGCCAGGCCGTGCCACGCCGCAGCCCGCGTCTCCGTTGTTGGTTCAAGCCTGGAAACCGGCGCGGAAGCTTCTTCGCGAACCACGCCGGGTGACTTCGACACGGGAATTCCGCGCGAAGTATTTATTCATCAGGCTCTGGTACGCCGAACAGGCGGGACAGGAATTTCATAATGTTGGTGTCACACGCTGGTATCGATTGAAGGGCTCGCCACCTGCCGCACCACCCCCAAGAATAAATCCACCCCCTGTGCCGACGACGACTCGTTCTACGGGCTCTCATCGGTCTACAGCAAAAATGTTGCAGCGAGCGAACGTTCCGAGCCCCCGGCACAGGAAAAGGATGTCAAAGAATGATGAGATTGATAGGACCGGAACTACAAGAATTTCTGACGTGGCGAACGACCCGCGTGCCGACGGCCCTGGAACGGGCGGCTCGCTGCTTGATCTGACCTGCAAACAACATCGTTTACTATCGTCTTCGGCGGTGTACGCATCTTTCATTTTCTTCCGTTGGCTGGTATTGGTACTGAACAAATTTGTTGGATTTTGTTGATCTTCGATAGATTTGTTACGGATCTCTTCGTGTAGAACGACGGGACAGGACTCTGTCGATGTTCTTTGGTTGAAGACGCGTCTTCCTTTTTTTTCGATTAATTTGATTAATATCCAGAAAATGCAAGAAGATTGAAGGATTACTCAGTAGCCTATATAATTAACCATTCCAATTTTTATTTCATTAGGATAAATCGCTTCCATGTTACAGCACTCAATGTGATAAACTAACACCTCTTAAACAGAAGAAAGACACACCTCACTAGAAAATGGAATTGCAGCAGTGAAGTCACCGCGCCAATTACAAGCAGGAAACAAAAAACTTGAACCTTCATTGTACCTATCATAAACATTGAATTACATTGCACATAACGTCATCATACCACAATGCTTTGAATATGATAAACTTCGAGCTGCGTAAAACGGTCAAAGCTCAAAGAGAAGTGCAATTATTCTCCGAAAGCGTTTGTTTTCGAGTTTCTATGGTCACCCACGATTTCCCATCGAATTGTCAAAGGGGCAGCAGATTTTTCATATCGAATTTCCCGGTGAATACGCTTCGGGAAAAGGGAATCGAGTCGATTTCGAGCGTAGCCGCATCGAACAAGCCACGAATGCCGGTTGCAAGTGCGTGGCCGCAGCCAATCCCGGCGGGTGCATTGGCCGGCCATGAGTTAGATCGCTTTAACAGCCGCCTGTAAACAGCCTCGTAACTTCACTGCACTCTCCTCCCCCTTCTCCGCCACCTCCCCGCTGCTCCCCACCTCTTCTCGTTTCTCCTGCACCGTACTCCCACCACGGAGAACGTGGCTTCTGCTGCACATACGTCTACCCGTCCCTGTTGCATACTCGTTTCTCTATCTGCTGCCCGGTTCCCGTCGCTGCAACGATGCATCGGTGCAATCGTGAATGCACGTGCACCGTGTCGCTGCTACGAACGAGATCCTGAAACGATCCGGACCGTACACGTACCGATCTTCTAGATCAATAGTGAATTATAAGAAGAGCCAGGTAAAATACTATTTCAAATAATAAATAGTAAACTACCTGTATTAAACAATGAGATTGTTAATCATTCTGACGCCTCCCGAGGTCCAACGATTAACTTGAAAAAATTAGCTTACACGTAAAAATTGTAGCCTCTACTTTAAGATTTCTACTGAAATACAACTGTTCGCTAGAGTCTTACTTTGTCTACCGGAAGCCCGCTAATGAGCTTTTCTAATAATTGTGCTGTACTAAAAGAAACCATAACAATCTTCTTTTACATAATAATCCCAGACGAAATAATTAGATTACGTTACTGAGGGTCACTTGTTGGTTCAAGATTGAAATTGCTGTGGAAAGATCTATTTAAAAATCCTTAGCCATTGACCAAAGAATTCGAAAATTATGAAATAATCCTAGCTTCTATTGCAGCACCCTTAACTGTAAAATAATATTCTGCGTCGTGTTTTATACCTCTGCACTCGAGTGGTGACTCTGAGACACCGTTAACCCTTAGCGGACGGGAATTAATTTTAGTATACTTTTTGATGGGTCGAATATATTCTCCTTGTGAAAAAAAATTATTCACCGAAGAGGTAAGTATATGAATGAAATGAAAGAAAACTTGTTGTGTTCAGTACTTTGTTTGATACTTTTTGATAGTAATCATTTCTTTAAACATTATTTACAGTCGTAGAACGGTCAAGAAGCTTCGGCGACTGTCAGCAGACACGCGTGCGCAAAGGGTTAAAAATGCTTATACCGTTATTCAAAATAATATTTACACTATTCAATGTAAGTATTCAACGTGTAGACTGGAACAGCTGCATATGCATAAAATGAAAAATCAAAAATCGTATAAAACGGAAATACTCTATGTCGGCAAAAATAATTCGGTTTTGGGATTAAAATAGCTTCGAGTGTAAAGGGTTATATTTATAGTGTCCATTTAGACTTTAGACTGTACGCGCTACAGAATATCTTCAAAATATTGTAATGCATGACTTTTTACTTTGTGTTGACTTTACCGAAACGGCTCCCGTCAAGTTTCTCCACGAAAACGTGATTCGCAGAAGCTCTCTAGTGCCCAATCAATCAATTTCTGTTCATCGTGCCCAAACACAATAATTTGTAATTAATAACCGCCTCGCTTTAAATTCCAATGAAACGTTAATTGCAAATTTCATATCTGCAACATTCAATTTGTCGGTATTACCGTGTCGTTCGTCAAATATTCATCGTGTTCCGACACGTTCGTATTTATTACAAATTCATAAAATCCACGCACGCGATAGCACAAAGTGATAAAATAAAGCAGAATGAAACGGAACGACCGGGAACGTATGCAAAACGTGAAACCAGTTTACAATGTCGAAAGAAACCAAAAGAAAAGCTAGAATAAAAAGTGGGGGTATATAAAGTCTGAGACGTCAGAGGGGAGGAGATATTTCCGTCGATCGTCGATTTTGATCCGGAGTTACTCAGCCCGGAATAATTAAGAGTATTCCACTCGGCAACTTCGACATTCATCGATACCGTTGCTGAATGTGCAGCCCCGAACTTTGTCCTTAAATCCACGGGACGCGCTTTCTCAAGAAACTTTTCGCTTTTTACTGGAAAAGCGAGGTTTTCACGAACAGAGGCGTTAGGGTGAAATACTTGCCCCTGGAAATATTACCCAGGAAAATTTCTGTGCACGTGTTGCTGCGCCCGAGTGAATTATGGCTGCTGCACAACTTTCTGTCCCGCGTGTCACTGAAAATTTGGGAACCGAACTAAATAGTCTTACAAGTCAAAGAAAAGACACGCTTATAATCGATAAATAAATTATTAGAGTCACCCCACGAAAAATATATTTATTGTCTACGTGATGGACAATGGTGCAAATAGAGTTCGTCTGTCGATATCAGTCAAACGGCATAGAAAATGTGGGTGAAGTTCCTTTTAGAACCCACCTCCGATTGGCTCCCAACTTACCCGAAATATTGCCCATGCCCAGTAGAATCATGTGGGTTGGTCACGTGACGCGGAAATGCTCTGCGCATGCGCAACAAACTGTTTGCGTTAATGACTTGTATCCGCCATTTTCACTTATTAACATACCCTAAACTGTTGTTTCTTGTCTTTAATAAGCTTAATAAGTTACAATGAGTAACAGTTCTGATGAATCAAATCAAAATGATCCCAAGTGGAAGCCGCAAGAAGTAGCCCAACATGTTGCGCGTGGCCAATATTAAACTAGTCATATTATTTTATTTGGTTAGGTTAGGTTAGGTTAGGTTAGGTTAGGTCTGGGTTGGGTTAGGTCTGGGTTGGGTTAGGTTAGGCCTGGGTTAGGTTAGGTTAGGTTTACTGGGCTTAGGGTTTGCTTAATAATCCTGATTTGTACTTTTATACCACAATTCGGTATTAAAATTGTGTTTCGCCAGCAAAAAATTTATTTGATTTCCGTGCCACGGCGCCACCTTCATTTTGTCAGACACCTCGTGGGACGTCTACAGAGTAAGATTGAAGACAATCGGAGGTGGGTGCTAAAAGGAACTCTTACCGAAAATGTTTTTTATCCTGAATATGTATCAAACTATTGATGTTAGATATGTGGGATGAGGATCGGGTGAAATAACGGATCTCCGATTTAATAAAATGGAACCAAAAGAAAATGTATATTTAACACTAGATTTACGGGGCCCGTCAAAATGACGGATTCAAAAATTTTTAATTTACGATTATTGAGAGTGTAAGGAGGCATTCGTGAGGAATAATTAAATAGATTTATTCTTTTGTGTACATATTACAATAAAAATCGCTGAAGATCTAAGTAAATACAATTTTATTATTTTTATGAAGCAATGTAAAATAATCAATTTTAGTGCTCCGTAAACCTAGTGTTAAACAAATAGAATTCGTGTGCCTCTTTACGCGTTCATAATTCGACTGACTCTTCATCCTCCTACGCATCCACACCGCGGTCGTCCGCCTCATTTGTTTCTTAACTCTCTCCGTCTTTCTCTCGCTCATGCTCTCTCACTCACGCTCTCTCGCTCGTACTCTCTCGCTCGTAGAATTCTCTAGCATTCACGCATGTAAACGAATACACGCACTCATTCGTCCATCAAATCCTACAGATAGGCGAGCCAGAAGTTTCTATAATTTTCGTAATGATTCCGTTCCTATTTCCGCATATTGTTCCACAAAAAGTTGAATTTCCATACAAATGGAAAGTCTACAGCAACAAGAAGTGTTTCTATTTTAGGAGACAGCTCTAATACCCAGCATTTAAAAATTGTACGGCGCAAAGCGCGCGCAAACCTCAATTATTACCTAATTAAGAGTCAGTCGGTGTTTTCGCGGCTTCGCGTTGGGATTTTTAAATATTCCGCGCTCGGCGAAGAACAAGGGTGCAATCAGGGGCGGGAAACTGGATTACGATCGGAAGGTTGAACGGACGAGTTCAATAGCTCGGGAACTTGAAAAGGCAACGATCTCGCGCGTGACTTAAGGAAAAAGCTCGTGGTCGGACACACGCAAGCTGCGTGGTACGCGAGGGGAGAGAGAGACAGAGAGCAGATCTGCGTCGAACGACCGGGAAAAAGAAACGGGTGGATGACACCCGTCAAGGGGTTAACATTCCGTGAAAAATCACCGGAAGCCCTCATGAATTATTAAAGCATTTTCACGGCGATCCCGGCGAGCCATAATCGCGCGGAATAATTTTCCCTCCCCCGCGAACCGATAACGCGCGGCGACCCCGCGAAAAGAAGTTCGCGGACAAGTTCGCGTGATGCTTTATCTCGCGGCCGAGACGTGCTAAAGCGGAATTATAAATCGCGAAAAAATGCTACGAAAATATCAAGCCGGCCGCAATTTATTGCCCGGAACACACACGCGCGCAAGAAACTCCTCTCGTACCTACACGGCCGATTACGCTTCGGCACGCACTTGCGTGACAACAACCCCATTGAAAAGCTCGCGAACCATTTGATCACGTCCGAGCTTCAGACAACTTGCTTCTCGGCTGCTCTAACCGATTTTTTAACCAAACGAAATTCCCAAGATGCTTCAGGGACACGATGAATTGTGGTCTATGGTCTGCGAAATGTTCCAGCAATTTTTAGTTTTATTCAAGGGTGTAGACTACCTTGGCTATCTAAAAATCTACTGTTTTCGGGAATTTTTTTCAGCACAATTATTAAGTGAAAAATTCTGGTATTTTACAGTGATATTAACGTAATTCTTAACTTTGTTCTCAATTTTTTTTTCGAAAGAAAATATTCAGAAAATGACAGTCATTCGCTGTTTCTGAAACGGTCTGTTATTGGTACATCAACGGATAGTCGCCATTGCTGACAAAAACTGAAACGTCTGAAAACAACAATTTTTTTTATTCTCAAACTGCAAAGTATTGCCTAAAATGAAGCGTAGATTTTTCAAGATATTTGGTCATGTGTAGAAATGACAGCAAATTGTCGGTTTCTTTTTAACGATCAAATTTTATGTTTCTTTCATTGGCGAAGTGTTCAGATAGAACATTCTATGACATGATATTGCAACGCGTGTTTTATTACATTCTGCACGCTAAAATGAGCAATATACTGTGTATTCATCTGTGACATTCGTTTCTAGATGACTGTGTAATTTGTACTCTTATGCATTATATGGGTGGTGCATCCCTTATCGCGATACACAATGTATGACACGTAAATTTGCACTATCGATTAGGAGCATCGTTTTGCTCTACCTTATTAACTCGTACGATCCTTAAAAGTAGTTGCACAAAATACTCAAACATTTTATACTTTAATACAATTATTATTATTTAATACAATCGTGTCTTATTCATACGCATGTAGTTTAATTAAGTATATACAATTACAACACAATCACAGAAAAATAAAAGATTTTACAGTATCTGAAACAGAAAATGCTTGAGTTTTTATCGGGAGAGCGTATGAGAGTAAATCGAAATGCTCATAAAATTTTGTTTATTTAAAAACACCACCCCCAGTCGTTCTTTAAACCTGCTCAATTTTTATTATTCCCTTTTAAATTAATTTCATACATCCGAGTTCGTACGCAAGGAAACAGTTATTTCGTTTACCATTGCCGAAATTTTCAGCAATCAATTGTTTAATGTTTATTCCGACTTTCTACATGAATATATCGTTTATAATTTCGTATATTCCAGCAATTGGTGTTCTACCTTCCCTCATGGTACCAATGAATCTTTCAAAACTTTATTTATATCGCAATATTGTCTAACAAAAGGCAATCGATATTTACATGTAACAGTTGTCCACTGTCATTAATTTTCAATAAATTCCCGGAAGCAGATTTTTCATTTCACTCTGAAATTCAGAGTATGTTTCCCCAGCCCGTAAATATAAAAACTACAAAACATCGGACATTCGTCGATTCGCTCGTGTAAAGTTTTGTTGCAATTCGCACACGTATTTGCAATATCCCCGGCGAGTTACTGACAACTGTTACTACAGCTTTGAAATTATGCTCACGTGTGTTTGGATGCATCCTATAGTGGTAACACGTCTGTAACAAGATATTTCTCAGTCTATTTCAAAATTAACTTGACTAACATTACGTGCTCGTAGAACAGTTCTCGTGACTGGATCGCGACTGTTCATGCGAATGCACATTCCCGCGGACCAATTTCCACCGACTACAACCAAACACATCATCCAACTCGGAGCTACTATTACAAGCGGAAATAAATAACACTCTACATTGTGCACTACGAGACTGTAAATTTTATGTGTGTCTGCTACATTTATCAACGGCTGCAACGAAATTCAGCTAGGAAACGGCGGACACGGTCGGGAATTTGCACCAACTCCGCCAAGAGAACCTTTGTAATTTTACAACCTTGCATTGTTCTGGCAATCGTTGCATTAACATTTTGTAAACTAAGTCGGACCTTAAACTCGCCGATGCAAAAGCTGAATCTTTGGTATCTGAATTGCTTTGCACTGTTCATGTAAGTATGTTATAGTGTTTTTATTATAAGAATTACTCGACATTTAATTAAAGGAGAGAAGTTTCACTATAAGTGTTTGCAGCATACTAATTAAATGTACCTACTTTACGCGTACAGTATGTATTTAGCTATTTTCATTGCTTTCAATATTCAGAAAAAATTGTATGAAAGGAACTGTTAAGTACTTGTATAGTGCTCGTTGCGAGTACTATACGAGGCAATGAAAAGTAAAAACTTTCGACCTTGAAAATCAAAGTCAGACACTTCTGCACGACCTTCTTGTTAGAACGCGAACATTCTGGACTATACTAATCGCGACATCTCTGTTGACTTGCTTATATGAATGTTATTTGTACCGTGTCATGACACGGTGGCGCTCATTATAATAGTTTCGCCGCTGTACGCAGGTCCTTCTTCTTTATGTGAACTTCACAGTGTAAACACCTTAGACCATACAGTGGCCCACAAAAGTGTTCGTACGCCCTTTAAATCACAATTACTTTCTTAAAATTTGACCAACCACTTGACATTTTTTTAGCAATTAGAAGCATTGATTTAGTAAATCACGTGCAAAAAAGAAATAAAAATGGCACTCTTTAAAACTTCTTTATTTTAGCCCATAATGAAAATTCAAAATATGCCTTTTGTACATTTATGTTAGTTATGCATATGCTGAAAATTTCATCGGAATCGGTTGACGCAGAAAAAAAACTACGCGCATCGAAAGATGTAAGAAACTATGGATTTAAGCAGAAACTGACCAAAAATTGTGAAAAACTGCGATTATCACCACTTTTAATCGCTTGTAGCTCATGTGTTTGTTAACAGATTTCGATGACATTCTCAGCATACGTTTAAATAACATAGATCTACAAACCGTATATTTTGAATTTTCATTACGTGCTGAAATAATAAACTTTTAAAAAGTGCCATTTTTATTTTTTCATGTAACTCCTACCAATTGCAATTTCTTCAAAATCTTTTTTGCACATTTTGAAAGTAAATCAATGCTTCCAATTGCTCAAAAAAAGTCAAGTGGTTTGATGAAATTTTAGGGAAGTTATTCTGATTTAATGGGCGTACGAACACTTTTGTGGGCCTCTGTATATACTTATAGACGCGACTTCAGATAGTTATCTATGTTCCGAGATTAAATCGCCTAGCAGACGACGCTTGTGGGCAAAGTGCTATAGTCTGTTGAAAAATCGCAGTACCGCGATGGCGAAGTGTTAGAAGGGAAACGGGAATCGTCGTCGCATCTCATTCTATATAAATATTTATGGAAACTGTAACTGCATTATACATACATGTATTTTATTTCATTACTCGATAATTTTTACTTTTCTCTTATTATTTTAAATATGGCTAACTCATTTTGTTGATTATAATTTGGAAAAACGTCAATGTAGAAGTTGATAATATGAAATCTGCATTTATTTCCTCACAACTTACTTTATTCAAAAAAAGAATAGTAAGAACAGTATACATGTACATGTCAAAAACAATCAGAGTTGGACATTATTTAGATAAAAAATTATTTAAATAATGATTCGAATAAAAGATACTTTATCTTTTTTCGTTATTCGAATGTTCGAATAAAAAAAGTATCTTTTTTCGTTATTCGAATGTTCGAATAAAAAAAGTATCTTTTTTCGTTATTCGAATGTTCGAATAAAAGAAGTATCTTTATTCTACGGATAAATTCTCGTCTCATGCGGTATCCACCATTTTGAATTATCTCGAACCGTGACTTGTAAGTACCAGATACTCTTATATCTCGGAACACTGCATTCTATGCACACACTATATCTATGCCGGGTCTATAAGTATATATGGTCTAATGTAAACACGTATCTTTTATTTCGAAATCATATGCTACGTAAAAAAATGCACAAGTTTTGTTTGAACTTACAAAAAAATGTTCCAAACAAAAGTTGTGCATTTTTTTGCATAGAATATGATTCCGAAATAAAAGATATGGGTTTATGATAAAAAGACACAATGACCTTGAAATAACCTTGAAAACGCCCACGCATTAAAAAGCTAATAGCGCCATTTGACTCCCCACTCGAAACACTAAAGGACATGTGTCAGTTTGCTTTTCTTAAATCACACGTCATCGAGATTTTTTGCAATCTCAACTTAAACGGGACAGCCTGTATATTAAAATATATGTCCATAAAGTGCGCAGGTAGATTATTTCTATTACTTGAAACTCCAAACGAAGCTGCATAAACTCCAACACTTCTGTTTACAAAATTAAGCATTGCGTAATGCTAATGTCAACACAGGCACAAATTAAAAAATTAAAGATCATGACCTTCACTTTTTCCTTCACAACTCCGATCAATAACAGTTTAAAAAAAAAGTTTTACACATAGCCTGGCGAACTAATCCTTCTAATATTTCCCAAAAAATAAACAAATCGTCGTTCGACTAATTTTAAAAAAGTTATTCGTTTTCGGAGGGTGTTTCTAAACTTTTGTCAGCAAGTGTATTACCTGTGGTTGTCAGGAAGAACGCCACAAGTCACATACTTTCACTTTCGAGATATTGACGATTAAAATTTTGATCACTTATGCTTTGACATAGGGCATCGGTTAAATTGCATTATTTTTTTGAGGCTTCAGAATTCGTTTTCATGACTTTTTTTCTGGTAAATACGTAAATCCTATACTATAAAACTCAATTAATGCATAAACTCAAATTTTTTGAAATTGTGACATGGGGCGTTTTTCCTTGCAACCACAGATATAGTCGTTACACCGTGGGTCGTGGAGGTTCGAATACAAACGGAGTAAAAGAAGCGGAAAATCGCGTGGGGGATTTCCGTCTATAATTTGTGTATTCCGAAGAATGTCCTCGGCGCGGAGGAGACTGATCTCGTGAGGATACGTCAGCTCGTTATCAACCGCGTCAGCTAAAGCGATTTAAGTCGGCCGGCTGCTCCCATACACCGCGGGACTACCCGGGATTTCTGTTCCCGGTGGGCTGCTTCCGAAGATGTTTTCGTCGAGTTTCGCTCCGCCATCTGCTTAGGGGAAACTTCTGCCATGAGAAAGAGAGAGAGAGAGAGAGAGAGAGAGAGAAAGAGTCAGCAGGCGTGTCTCCTGGCGCCAGGACTCGTTGGTACAGCGCCTTGCACACGCGTGTCGATGCAACGGCTGCGACTGCAACTGCAACACAGCGGCGGCGGTGTTCTCGGTCCTTTCGGTTGTTGCATACGGGATCCCCGGGTATCGAGCCGTCGAAACGCGCCGCGCGGAGGTAATGCGTTGAGACGTTGAATACGTGTTCTCGGGCACAGAATCCCTCCTCTCCCTTGCTTGTAGTCTTCTTAGTACTTGGAGTGTAAAGTCACGAGCAGATCGAGGATTTGATGCGATTAGAGCGCGAGCGAGTCGCTGAAAGACACAGGTATTCAGGCACGAATGGGTCGAGGATTTAATGCGTTCGCACCGTGAATAAATTAGCAAAGCAAAGATCGCACCAGAAACACTGCCGTCGCCCTAAAACTCCAACGCTACTTGCAATCAGCCGGATTTTAAACCTTACGCGATGCTCAAAAATGGCTGCGATAACATGAGGGCTTCCGGTCGAGCCGAAAAGAATTGCGTCTCATTTTTCTCTGTCGAAACATTGAAATTGTGAATTGTTTTTGTGGCTTAGTTTTGAACGAACTTCTTTATATCATCCATATTGTATAGGCGAAGGAATTATTTGTACACATATAAAAATAATCTTTTTCAATAATATATTCACTGTACCAAATATGGTTGGTGTGTGAAAAATGCAAGGAGGTTGGAAAAGTACACAGTATCATACATCTCAGCTTTCCTATTTGTATTTTGTTGAATAAATTACTGTGATTTCATAGAAATTTTTAGGTTTTTTCTGGGATAATATAGAAATGTATATTTTCTTTTAACAATTTTAATGTACCGGAAACTGTGTGATGTCCGCACAGTTTTGTATTACACCCTATTCGTTATATCATAAATGCACGAAATCCACAGTCTCGAGATTATTTTATCAATTAAAAGTGTTGTTTAAAGATTTAGATTAGATTATTAGATTATTTTATCCTAATGTAATATGCATTTTGGTTTAGGCACTGCGTTTTGTATTATTCTGTATTTACTTTCGAAATTGTACTTTCATGGTAGCTAAAATGAATCTCAAATGAGATTCAAGGTGCTATAATAAAAAAAAATCACGGTGAACATACAACGGGTGATCAAAATAATAGAACTGCTTGCACAAGTTGACAATTTTCCATTGAAACTATACATTTTTTAATGAAAATATCTACCTAGATTACAAATGCACATTTAGGAGCACAATAGACAACATTAGTCATTCCACGGTTAAAAAATGAATTTCTCGTACTATGCTTCTAATAACATCACAATTCTAATTTGCGTTAGGATCTACATACGTATAACAAGCAATTTAATTTTAACCATTGTGATAGAAAAGATCGATTTTTTCGTTGGGAAGGTTCGCAAGAGCCAATATCTCGTATGGAAACGAAGGTGCGAAGTAATTAGTCGGTGAAAATTGTATCGGTTCGTGACTGCTGGTCGTTTTTGGACGCGATATGGTTCATGAGACCCACTAGGCGAAGATTTGATTGATGACGGTGCGCAGGGTGGGAGGAGTTGAGCGACGATTGAAAGTGTCGGTGGTGATTGAAACGCGGTGCTCCAGTGAAAAGTGGAGTTTGTAATAATGACCGAAACTCTGTTCCCTGGTAATTTAGTATGCGTTACGATCGCACTTAAATGAACAGCTGGGATTTACAGTCGACGTATTCAAACTTCCCAAGTTTTCAAGTTTTAAAGCGCCTCGTCGCGTTTTCTGCCTTCATAAATATTTAGCAGGCGTGTGACAATAACTTATGACGCAAAAGAATTGGAAAAAATTATGTATCAGATGCATGCGCAAGTTTTTCCAATCGTTCGTGCATAATCACTTCTAATAATTAGAATTTCCTGCCTTTTTGTGCAATTGTTTGTTTACAAGTTCTCAAGTTATGAAACGCTTTTAGCCGTCATAAATATTTATTAACACGCGCGTGATAATAATTCATAACGCAAAAGGATTGGAAAAATAATGTTTCAGGTACATGCACAAGTTTTTTCCAATCGTACGTGCATAATCTTTTTATCGATTATAATTTCCGCCTTTTTGTGCAATTCTTTATCTACCATCGACATGTCGAAATAACCGAGTTCATTATTAATTAGCAACATGCTTCGTGTGTCGTGTATAAGTAAAAGGAAACCGCAAGAAAGACTAAAAAATACTCTTGTATACACCTAGCATTATCTGATGTTAATTAACACAGGATCCCACGGAGCCCATCAAAATGGCGGAATTCAAATTCGTTATTTCACAATCATTGGAACTATAGAAATGTTCTTGTATTTTTGTTAGACTGCGGATCTTTATGCAAACTCCAACTTTTATGGATTGTTTTACAGAAATCAGGATGGGGAACAAATTTAATTTATCAACTAAAAAATTCCTTATAGTAAGAATAGAGTAAAGATGTCATTACTGCTAGTTACTATACATGTTTACTTATATTTTAGATATGTATAAATACTATAAATACTATAAATACTATAAATACTATAAATGCTATAAATGCTATAAATGCTATAAATGCTATAAATGCTATAAATACTTTAAATACTGTAAATACTGCAAATACTGCAAATACTGCAAATACTGCAAATACTGTAAATACTGTAAATACTGTGAATACTGCAAATACTGCAAATACTGTAAATACTGTAAATACTGTAAATACTGTAAATACTGTAAATACTATAAATACTATAAATACTATAAATACTATAAATATTATAAATACTATAAATACTATAAATATTATAAATACTATAAATACCATAAATACTATAAATACCAAAATACCATAAATACCAAAATACAAATTTTCTACTTGAATTACAACAAACTAGAGTGAAATAAAAATTGAATTTCTACCGTGATATATTTAATGGGTTAACAATAATTTTGAAGTTCTTCGAATGTTTTTACCGTTTTAAATGACACCTACTCATTTTTCTTCATAAATGCATGAAATCTGCTGTCTACTAATTATTATATTACTATAAAAACCATAGGAAATCTAAACAACTTCGATACTAGTATTATTATACAAGAATATGCATCAGCCGGGTTTAAATCTAACTAGTTCTACCGTTGAGCGAGACAAAGTATTTGATTATTTCGGTTGTAAGAAATTTGTCTAGGATGACTTTAATTTTACTAATATTCCCGCACTTTTTTAAATGATCCACGAAGAGGTCAAGTGTCGTCTAAACGCAAAACACAATTTTTCCTTGTCAAACGGTTAAACATCGAACGCAGCAGTGAAACAGATCCTAAACCTAGTTTCTTCGGAGAAGTACAATTCCTCCCGATTCCGCAGAAGAGTAGTGGCTGGAATGAACAAACTTAATTTTATCTTCCGATATTTTTCCTCATCAAAGACAGGAGACGGCCAGTTCCGTCGGACACCCAGTACATTCGCGCAGTTACGTCCGTAATAAAATCGAACGACGATCGTTACAAATATAATTACGTTGGCACAATCGTCGTGTAAACGGGCTCTCGAGTCTTCTTGCCAGGCAACGACGCGACAGTGCGATGGAAAGAGACAGAAAGAGGAAGACATAGAGAGAGAGAGAGAGAGAGAGAGAGAGAGAGAGAGAGAGAGAGAGAGAGGGAGAGAGAGAAGAAGAAGAAGCAGAAGAAAAGGGGATACAGTGACAGAGTGGCAAAGGGAGAGAGAGAGAGAGAGAGAGAGAGAGAGAGAGAGAGAGAGAGAGAGAAGTAGAAAGAGAGACTGAATGGGAACATAATTTCCTCGGGGGATATGCGATCGTTTTTACGTGTTTTCTCGCGGTGACGACCACGACGACGTATCCGGCGAAAATATTTCCGCAGCGGTACTTCGGTTCCACGTTCCTGGTTCTTGCGCTCGCTCGACGGCGACTTCTATCGCTCTATTTGCACACTCGAACCTTCATAACTCCGACCGGGGATAAAATGATTCGCAAGTCCGAAGACAAATAACGAGTGGTCGCCTTGAGCCGGCGTGCAACTCCGGTTTGTTCACCCCTGTGTCTCTCTTTCCTTCTCTTTTCCTACCGTCAACATACCCTTTCTCTCTCTTTCTCTTTCTTCCTCTGCCTCTTTCTTTTCTCTCTTTCTCTTTCTCCCTCTGCCTCTTTCTTTTCTCTCTTTCTCGCTCTCTCGTTCTTTCTCCTCTCCGAGTGACATTATCCACTCTTACCGTAACGCTTCAGCTTTTATGTACTAATTATCGGCTTCTACGTTTTCTCGTAGTCGGCACCATAAGTTGTTCGCCGGCATTCCAGGCCGCGCCACTTCCGTGGGAACGGCTTTGTTCATTAACTTTGACATTTTCCAGCGGCGCGGCTATAAGTCTTCTTTCGACAACGCGGTCGGATTTTATACGGCGGCCGTTTCGAGACCGGCGACGGGATGCCGCTCGCGGCTTCTTATCGAGGATCGAGACGAGGAGAGGAACGTGTCTCGCGAGTATTTAGCGAGAGGCCGCGTTCCTTTTTCTATTTTTCTCGCGATAGACTGTCCGATGCCCGCACGGATTTATGGTGGTTTCACGCGAATCCCATTGTCGGCGCTCTTGACGATCTCGCGGTGAGTCTGTTTCCTCCGTCAATTATGGTGCTTCGCGGGTTTTATGCTGGCTGGTTTGAAATTGTGATTAGAGACACTACAGGCTATCGGGACGAGCGATGAAATTGTTTAAAAAATTATAAACCGCTCTTTTATAGAAGGTTTCGTGTTAGTGGTAGCACTAGGTGATAATTCTATACATATAGGTTCAGTCGGAGAGAAGAAATTTTAAATTACCGATGGAAACACATGTTAATTAGTAATAAAACATTGGATTAAAAAATAATCATCTCGCTGGGATTGCGCGGATGACTTCATAGTTCCGGGCGTGATGGTCCAGGTAAAAAATACATATTACGAGATTAGTCAGACGAACAAATATTTCTTTTTCTGACACAGAACCTTTCCACATTGTTGTATTTTTCTTTTCTTATATTCTCTTTCTTCATACGTTAACCATATATTCGTTTGTATTCCTTGGCATGTTCTATAAGAACATTTACTAAATATTATGCATTTTACGATGGGTTAACTATCCCCGAAAACATCGGGTCATCTAACCCGACAGTCAAGGAGCGTTGGCTAGCTTGTTTTTTTCAATAATGCTACAACAATATATCGTCACGAAAACATAAACAGAATCTCAAACGTTATATTAACACAGGGCATTCAGAAACAGTCAATAATTTTTTGTAAAACGTCAGCAAATTATAGTGCGAAGATCACGTAAAAGATGGCTGGGTTAAGCTTTCGCTGAGCGGACCAACATTTTTTCACTTTTCTCAATGAAATATTACACACTATCGCCAAAAAATGATGAAACTCTAAGCTCTGTTGCGCGGAATCGAAACTTCACTGCGCGGAGCTTACTCGTTAAAAAGTTATACACGATTAAAGTTGCTCGACTTCAAACGCGTTTGGCAGGTTAGAACGCTGCCGTATTGGTCTTCGGACATAGGAGCGGGCATGCGTAGTAGGGCCGGCCCTCTCCTCCTCATCGTCAGAATCACCAGATCATAATCGCGAATCACTCTCCATTTTTCAAAAGTCACTACGTGCTTTTGCTGCAATCTAGCGGATCCGATGAGTACAACATAGCTGTACAATATTTTATCAAAAGTGAGTTTCTGAGAATAGAAAATATAGTTATAATAAATTCATTTCTCATGTAAACAGTACGTTTTATCAAAAGCGAACTTCTTTGACAATTAAAAAATATTTTAATGCTAATATTACAAAAGACACTACATCGCGGAAATACTTAAAATGATTCCCTTCGTTTTGGAACTTTTCATTTTTTACTTTCGCATAGTTTCTAAATAATTGTTTTAAGGCAAGCACTCTAAATTTGTAAGCGACGATGAAAATGTATAAAATTGAGAAGTTTAATGCTCTTTTACAAATAAAAAGTGGAATATTATTTTAAAGAAATACGTTTGAATATTTTCTCTTACAATCGTTCTAAAAGAGCATACCAGAAATGGCATGAAATACACAGTCCATTAATTTAATCTAGATTTGATTCTTCCCGTTCCGATCCAATTATCCATTCATGCCGCGAGTGCATAAAGTTCGCAGTCCATTATTAACTTTCTACTTTATTTTTAATCTAATTGCTCCTTTAACAGATTCCATGAATTCCCCCGCACAGAGAGGTTCATGCAAATTTCAATGTTCCCAGATTATCTTATAAAAATGGAGATAAAATGAAACTTTATTTCTTGCTCCGTGTGAGAAATTGCAACATAAAAAATCTTGTTAAATCTTCATTAGGCCGTACACCCCATCTTTTATTCCGCATTTACATTTTTCCATGTACGCATGGAGCATACAGTAAACCATCTGCATTTGCTATTAGGTTCACAAATTAACTCTTGCGATACCCTTTCTTCCCGAATTTTTTATTTCTTTACATACAAATCGAAATGAAAAGTGCGTCAAAATATATTACCCTATTAAAAACAGCTGTAATCTTTTTAAATTTTAAATTGACCCTCGTACTTTTCATTTCATGACCATCGTTCCAATCAAGTAGAACAATGTCTTTATGATGAGTCGATACGAACGAGAACAATGTATTGTATATAAACAGTGTTTCCTTATTATTGTTTAATTTATTAAGTATACAAATAATTTGAAGACCCTTCTTCCTTATAAATTCATAAATTTATTAAGTGTTTACATACAACCAAGATAAAGAATGAAGCAAAATTGACTATCTTATTCACTCTACCCTATCAAAGCTGTCATTTCGGCAATTTTGAAGTTAACCATTCCTCAGTAGTAAAGTTGAATTGTGCAAAATTAACCCTGTATTGAAATGATTGGTACTGATTTTACTAATGTATACAGGGTGGTCCTTTTAAGTAAGGCCACCTAAATGTCTCTTTAGCTTATTGTGATGCAAAAAATATTTTTTACGTAATGTGCATGGCGTTGAAGGACCAATATCTGACAAGAATATTTTTTCCATAAGGTCATTTTTCCGGAGATATCAAGGTCATCGGTCAAGGTCATTCGACATAAGTTTTACGTTGAACTTTAATTTTTGAAGATCAAGGTCATTTCGAGGTTATGCTATTGTGGGATCAGGACCTCCCAAGCCAAATACTGTATGGAGATTAGGAAAAGTGGAGGGTTCCGTGGGTTGTGTAAGAGTTGATCAGCTACAACCGCGAGGGTCCGGGTTCCATTCCCGGCGCGGAATTCCTCATTTTTCCTAAGATCCTACATTTGGGGGCTCGTCCGGGATTGGGGGAACACCGATGCCCGCATGGTGACAGACGACGAACGCAGTGAGCAAGCGTTGCGAAGACGGTCGCACGTGAGCGAAAGGACGACGAAGCGAAGTAAGGGGCACATCCAGGGAAAACTGCTAGAGAGGGCAGTAGGGGATGGTGTTCGAAAAGTGACGAAGTTGGTGACGAGTTGTATTGATGGCGCTGAGACCAAAAAGACGATGGCGCTGCGACGGACATTCGAGGGCGAATGCCGGAGCAGGATGGCCGAGTGTGGGATCAGGACCTCCCAAACCAAATACTGTATGGAGATTAGGAAAAGTAGGAGGGTTCCGTGGGTATGTGTAAGAGTTAATCAGCTACAACCGCGAGGGTCCCGGGTTCGATTCCCGGCGCGGAATTCCTCATTTTTCCTAAGATAACTTATAAATACTATAAATACTATAAATAATATAAATACTATAAATACCATAAATACTATAAATACCAAAATACCATAAATACCAAAATACAAATTTTCTACTTGAATTACAACAAACTAGAGTGAAATAAAAATTGAATTTCTACCGTGATATATTTAGGGTTCCGTGGGTATGTGTAAGAGTTAATCAGCTACAACCGCGACGGTCCCGGGTTCGATTCCCGGCGCGGAATTCCTCATTTTTCCTAAGATCCTACACTATTATCGTTATGTGCGATCGTTCGTTATGTTGCGTTTATTTGACGACATACAAAGATTCCAAAATCGCGCTGGAGAGCGTTTCGTGGTGTTATGGTCAAGACTGACTCTTGAAATCTTTGGACGGTTTTCATACTGTTTCGGTGGACCATTAATTCACGAATCAGCAAGTCCGAATCTTTGGAGCTCGCTACGATACGAAATAACTCGCTACGAGTCGCACTGCCTGAAGGTCCCTGTGCGATCAGGTGTTTGTTGCAATAATATAATTTTGCTTTGACTATATTGAAATGAAAATTAACGTTATTGTGAAGTGGTGTTAAGCGACGGAACAGCATGACTTCTGGATATTTTCACGTACAGAAATGGTGGCCACTTTCGATCGGGAAGAAGCCCAAGTGAAAGATGAGGGTCGCGAATGAATTCGCCCAGCTAATAGATATCAATTACATTTTTATCTCGGTTGATCCAGCCGGGCCTCGGGCCGGTAAATTCGCAGCGACAAATTCGCGAAATAAATTCAACACGATTTTTATCGCCACCGTTTCAATCCCATTAAGAGGACACGGCATTAAACGGGAATCCGGAGGGGGTTGAAAGTTTCCACGAAGGGGTCGGTATGGAAGTTCATCGCAGTCTGTAGCCGCCGTCTTGACCGAGTGAACGCCGTTTAATTAAGATAAAACCAAATTCGCGAGTCCGTGGTGTACAGAGAGGGAGCAAGAGAAGAAGAAGAAGAAGAAGAGAGAGAGAAGGAGAGAGTAGGAGAGAAACGGGGTCTATTCGTGACCGGAACCGTAGCTCCGTGCGAAAGGGGCGCATCTCCAACCCCCGTCGGGCTCGCTTTACGAATGGGCAAGTTTAAGCGAAGCGTAAGTTCGTACAAGTTGCAGCCCCGACTCGAGTATCCGTCGTAATAAATTGCTAAGCCGTTCCCGAGCTACTCTCCGAACGTCCAATTAATCAGGGATGTTAATTTCGCCCGAGCGCGGGACTCCGGAGCCGGGATTTTAAGCGAGCGCCGATTAATTGTCGCCCTTTGATCGCAAATAATTATCACCATAATACCGTTTTCCCGGGGTTATTAATCGACTCTTACCCGAAGGGCCCATCGCGATTCTTTCCTCTTGGGGCAAACGGGTCTGCTACCATCCGATCTTCCGTATCCAGGCGGTTCTAATCGAATTACAAGCCCTCCGAGAGATCAGGTGCGACATTGTTGTCCGATACGCGGTAATCGAAGCGACGGGATCCTAGACGATATCCAACTTGTTGAAGATAATTGGTATTAATACCGACAGCGGCGATCGTTTTGTTGACTGGGTGCAGCGTGGATGTTCATTCGTGTTTGCATTATTGGATAGCTTTGGCTTGAATGCTTGGATGCAGTCCTGAATGAAGTTCTTTATCACTGAACCTATCACCACTGGTCAAAGAAGCGGTTTCATCATTGATACAAGCTAATATTTCACTCTATGTTCCAATCAATATTTTCACAGTAGCAACATGTACTCGTAATAACTGTGTTTGAATTTTTCTATAGAAATTTTTATTTGGGATGCGTGATGGTAAAAAAAAAAGCAGACAATCTGACTTTGTCGATGTTTGTTCCGAGAAAAACAAAGGTATACTTAATTTTCTTCTTCTTCAGTAAGTGTGTTAAGAAACGTTAAACTTTTCTACTGTATCGATCAAGCACAGAAGTGTCTTTATAGGAGACATTGGGAGATGTTTCAAGGTGTAGATGATTGATGACTTTTTCGAAAGACATGGGACAGTATCAACTGGTTTCTCAGTTCAATGAACAAGTCACGTAGATGAAACAGTCTTACAGGTGTCGCTTTTACCAAAAATTTGAAGGCCAAGTGCAGAAATATCATTATAGAAAACATCGCGAGATGTTTCAAGTGGTAGCTGACGACTGGCGACTTTTGTGAAGACATGGGACTGTATCAACTGGTTTCTCACTTCAATGAACAAGTCACGTAGATGAAACAATCTTACAGGTGTCGCTTTCACCAAAAATTTGAAGACCAAGTACAGAAATATCTTTATAGAAAACATCGCGAGATGTTTCAAGGGGTAGCTGACGACTGGCGACTTTTGTGAAGACATGCGACAGTATCAACTGGTTTCTCAATTTAATGAACAAGACACGTAGATGAAACAATCTTACAGGTGTCACTTTCACCAAAAATTTGAAGACCAAGTGCAGAAATATCTTCATAGAAAACATCGCGAGATGTTTCAAGGGGTAGTTGATGACTGACGAATTTTGTGAAAACATAGGACAGTATCAACTGGCTTCTCAATTTAATGAACAAGACACGTAGATGAAACAGTCCTACAGATCTCGCTTTCACAAAAAATTTGAAGACCACGTGCAGAAATATCTTTATTTAAAACATCGCGAGATGTATCAAGGGGTAGCTGACGACTGACGACTTTTGTGAAGACATGCGACAGTATCAACTGGTTTTTCACTTCAATGAACAAGTCACGTAGGTGAAACAATCTTACAGGTGTCACTTTCACCAAAAATTTGAAGACCAAGTGCAGAAATATCTTTATAGAAAACATCGCGAGATATATCAAGGTGTAGCTGACGACTGGCGACTTTTGTGAAGACATGGAACAGTATCTTTCTTAAAGAAACGGTCTCGTTTATGTTTAGTACGTGTCTACTTAGATGCAACAATGTTACATATGTCGCGTTAGTAAAAAAAACTATTAAAAGCCAAGCGTAGAAACGTCTCCACAGCAGAGAGGAAGTGGTCTTTCGAAAGATAGTGATTGGCGACGTTTGCGAGTATGTCGGGCAGGATGAACCGGTTCTCCGGTTTAATAAACAAGACAGCCTGATCGCCGGGACGATCCGCGGCCGAGTTTTCCGTGGTTCCTCGTAAACGAAGTTAGTCCCGGCCCGTTATTTTGGATTACGCGGGGATACGGGCGTAGGTTCGGGGTCGAGTCCTAATGAAGGCACGTGCTGCCTTCACCGGTGGCTGTCGGCTGGCCCAGCCAGTCTCTCTCCTTTGTCGGCCGCGACACGCCGGGGCTTTGGACCAGCTAGACACAGTTTAATTAAGCGAAACCAGAGCGTTACGTCGCCTCTGTGTATGTACACGTGTCGGTGAACACCCACGCGACCCCGTGTACACGGCTACCCAGCCAGCTGCACGGCTTGACCGTACCGGCGCGCTCAGCCGTGCAGGATCAGGAGTTTAAATACAGCCCCTAAATGCTAAACGTGCGGGAATGTCTGGCCGAAAGTATCGCAGACAAGACCCCCGCCCCTGATTTCGCGATTCTGTCACGATTTTTGCGAGACCCGATCGCTCGATCCTTGCAAAATTCATTCCCGATGGCTTCAACTCTCTGAACGAACAGTTAGAGGACTCTATGAGGCACAGTACTGGCCAGATCAATTTGCAAATGCTTTTAGCATTTGCATTTAGCGCCACTCCAACTGTAGCAGAAGTTGCGACAGGGTAAATATGTTATTTATACTGTCTAGACTGCCTAATCTCGTGTATACAACTACAGATAGTTCAAATTCAAGATTGAGTCATCGTGTTCAAGTATTTACTAGTGTAAATTACCTAGTGTACACTTTCGTCAAGTATACACTTCACTTGGCACTGAAGAGGAGCGAGACGAAAATGTCAGGCACTCGAATACCTGTCTTCTTCGTGGTCTTATCGCTTTATCGGTACAGCAAATATTGGTGACTTACGCGGATAGAATATCTATCGGTATACATATCTCGATAACGGCCCCAACGAGGCACTCACCTGAAACAGAAAAGACACATAGGGAATTAGTTTACATTTACTAATCTGTTGAATTAAATTGTCTTAGATTACGACGTACTTCTTAGATTTTTATAAGTACAGTGGAACTCCTTTTATATAAAGTAAATTTTAGTAGTGCCTGGTTAACTGAACTCTCGCTGAGCGAAATTCTCTTATACAAAAATATTGATTATACGAAAAAATGTTTCAGATGAAAGTTGTTCAGTGCCGAGGAGGACAGCACGTGGTGGAACTTTTTTTTCCCCGGTGGACACTCCAAGGTGAGGTGAAGGTCAATTTTCTTTTTTAAAATGGAATAATATGCTATGATCACATCTTTTCTGCATTTTCCTGCAAGTTTGACCTTGAATGACCTTGAGTCATAGGTAATTGAACTCATGTTAAAACGCACTATTTGATGGTGGATAAAGTTGCTTTAAATATCCTCAAGAATCGCCCATTTCAGTGGTTTACAAGATATTTTAGACATCCTGTATAAATAGAGTTCCACTGTAATTAGTACAGTTAACCCCTTGCCTTACGATTTATTTTACGGTTTTCGTGATTAGTTTTTCTTTGTAGTTCATAATTTCTTAGGAAAAGGAGAAAATGTATATTTATTGCATGTCTATATGTTCTCCAATGGCTGTACATTAACAACAACAAAATAGAATTATATTTCGGTTTAAAGGAAATTAATAACATACATTTTTATTAAACTCTGTTCAGAATCTTCATCGCGTCTCTCAGACGATATTGTAAGCGAAGGGGTTAAATACAATTATTTGATCATGCTCCTTTCATGTTTTAAATGCATTGTTTAAATTTAGATTCTTTATTACTTATTGCATATGTTAAAATAATTTTAAAATAAGAACTATTTGATACGTCCATGGATGTTCCAAAGTTCTCAAAAGCTGCCAAATTGTTTAAAATTCTCTGCTTAACGTGAACGTTTGCTTGGAAGCGAAATATTATCGCAAACACTCGACGCATCTCGTCCTACGATTGTTGATAGCATCGCGAGCTGTTATTTCGCGTTTCAAGCTAAAATGATTGAAACCATTGCGAACGGTTATTCTCCATTTCGAACCAGATGCAGGTTTTCATTGCGCACGGGGCGAAAGTACTGACCGTGTTTCGACTATAAAATTTTATAACGATGCGTGCACATGTCACTCGGCCTCGCACCTGCGTTAAGCGCACACCGAAAGCTGTCCGCCTCGTTTGGATTCTCCTCGTGAACATTCTCCCGTGATCAAACCGACTCGCTTCTATTTTTGCATGTTATCGGCACGCTGATAAGATGCGCGCAGCTGCTTTCGCTCGGATAATAGGCGACCAGGGAGACAAACACGCTCGCTATCGCAAATTGCATGCGAAACGCATCGCGCGCGTGCAACGACGCTGTAAATCGACGTGCAGACTTTCAGAGTGACTTTCGACAAAATTATTTTTTCCACGAAGACATTGTCGAATCTATTCCAAAACTAATCTCTATGACGATATTATTATACTTCAATACAATATCGGGTCGTAACATAATTTCCTTCAGTATCTCCAAAGTAGAAAATTACACTCAATAAATTATAAAATTATAAGTAGCTTTAACGTGACCACGAGACTATTTTAGTAAGCTGAAACTAGTCGATGCATGGATTTTCATAAATTTGTTTAATGTATCTATTGCTCTAAATTGCACCTATTCATTTTCGTCGTAAATGCATAATTTTATAATTTATTGAGTGTAAATTTCTAGTTTGGAGATACCGAAGATAACCGAAGGAAATTATGTTATGACCCGATATTTTATTGAAATATAATAATATTGTCATAGAAAGTAGTTTCGGAAAAGGTTCGATAATGTCTTCTCAGAAAAAATAATTTTGTCGAAAGTCAGTCTGAAAGTCTGCACAACGAGTTTCAGAGTGACTTTCGACAAAATTATTTTTTCCACGAATATAAAAATTCATTTATGGAAAATAATGGAATAAATTTCCTTTTCCAAGCATCATTATATTGAAAAGAACGGGCAATACCATTAAATTTAGTATTGCCATTTTTGTAAGGCAACATTCACCAGCGAGTTTTAATGCTTGGAAGGTTTAGTGTTTACAACAAATTTACGAAAATCCATGCATCGACTAGTTTCAGCTTATTAAAGTCATTAAAAAAAGGAATTTCTATTTTGCTCCTGTTTCTTGTAACTGGTGCATACATTTTTTACTTTTCCCGAAGATTTGCAGTCTAGTAATCTCAGTTATCTGCATTTGCAATGAGGCAGGACCAAATCTTTAAAATTAGAAAATAGTTATGTTTGCAACCCAGTAATTAAGTAATAATCTGCTGATAAGGACGATTATAATTTTGAGGTCAGCATAATTTATACAGTTTAAATATATGCGAATTAAACACAGCAAAAAGTACATTTTAAAAGAATTATATCTATCAAAAAAAATATTACAATATTTGCCACAGATAGCAACATTAAAAGAATTATTTGTTCACACGTGTGATTCTTGAGCTGCAATATCAAAATTAAACACATGTGAGCAGATATCTTTCGAAAGCAAGATTACAAAAATAAAGTAGGCGTACACAGCTGTGTAAAAAAATCGTAATCTTAGTGATTAAAATTGTAGCTAATTTATTTATTCACTTTCAAATTGATTTTAACCTCCACGAATACCACGCCTTTCTTCCTAATTTTTAATTGTAGTTGCACAGTAGTGTACGATAGTGTTCCCATTGGGTAAATGTCTTAAATTCTAATTTTGATAAGATTCGGATAGGAATCGATCCACCGCAAGGAAACGTGTTCAAGCTCGCGACACCTAAACGCAATTAAATCCGACCGATCGAGCACCTAAATCACCGCGAGTCCTCCAATTAGACTGAATGTATTTATCAAAGGGTGCGGGACACGAGACGCGCATTAATCTTCTAATCCAGACAACGGCATGCTACAAATATCGATACAAAGAGGACGCGGGTGCTTCTCACTTAATCGTAATTAAGCCCCGCGTCGTCGTCTCTATCGATCTGGCACGCGGTGCAGACGCGACTTGCCTGGACAAAGCTAATGCAATTAGTTCAATCGAGTCCTTTTGGGGACCTACAGTTTGCTTAGGAAACCATTTTGGAATCTCGAGCCTCGACAGGAGTTCCTAGACAGCTACTACAAAAAAATTCCCATTCTTTGTCGACCAAAAAATGTACGAGTTTATTTTTCACGTCAAGTAGACATTTCTTTCTTATTTGAATAACTTCAAAAACCTGAAAACAACGCATAGATCGACACTTTTAAATTCTTTCAAATTTTTGTACTCTTTCGAATTGCACCTACCCATTTTTACCATAAATGCATAAAATCCGCTGTCTAGTGATAAGCAACAAGTAACACGTATGATAGTCAATCATATATGATTAGCCTAGCAGTCAAAGAATTAATAGCAATATACAGTAAAATATACGTTTCAGATCTTAACAAAATTGGGTTTAGTTGTTGGAGAGTAATAAAAATTGATTTCCGAATATGACAATGAGGAGTAGCGTCTCTAAATGAGTGACATGGCAGTAGAAGTGTTGATGATAGTACGCAGTGGAAAATTGTGAGAAAACGAATGCTTTCTTCGTGACAGTAAACAGTTGGACTCCCGAGCTTGGGTAAATAAACCAAGATTACGCGTTACAGATTGTTTAAAAATAGTATTGCGTTAAGATCGTTGATTAGCGAAGTCACCAACTCGTACAAAGGATATGCAACCGCGAGCTCCTTGCTTATCCAATCTGCATCGCGGCTAATCTGACCACGATTGTACTCGCGCGGATCGCACAGAAACTATCGCGATAACCCGGCCCCGTCGCGGCGACGTGCATTTCGATTCTAACCTTTGGACCGACGGTTTAACAAAGAAGCGAGCACTCGGCGAACGAGCGAGCGTATGAGAACAGCTTTGGTTCACTTTCACCTACACGGGTTCGATGCACTCGAGAGCGCAATTGCAACGGCACGGTGTACACGTCGATGCAGGTCGACAGCGACGCGGAAAATAATCGCCGGCTGCTCTCTGGTTTTATTAACTAACAAAATCCCCTTAATAATACCAACGTGGAACGGGCGCCCTCTTTGTAAATTCTTTGCGGAAAAAGGGACAAGAGAACTTCCAGCGAAATATCATGTTACTATTCGTGAAGTAAACCTTTCTTGTATACAATAACTAACAGTACGAAATATTGTTCCTTTCTTTTAATACGAAATTAAATTTGATTGACCTATTATCAGTATCTAAGCGTTGAAGTACCTACGTGTAGGCGTGCAATAAATATATATTTTTATAAATGCACAGAATTCACAATCTAGTCATAGGTAATGATATTTGCTTCCCTCGGGGTTTCAAATCCATTTTTACCACTCTCTCCCCCTCCTTCTTCTTCCATTCTTCGACTCACACTATCGCCTAATTTTTCAGCCTATTTTAGGCTACTTTTTCAACGGGACCTACCACTGTTTATTAAGGTGTGGATTCCGAACCACATTTTGCCAACAACACGCGGCATATACCCAGGCGGTCACCCATCCAAGTACTGGATGCGCCCATCGCTGTTTTACTTCGGTGATCTGAGGAGAACCAATTTTTTCAATTCAAAGGCTCTTTATTAACATAACAGTAACTTACAAAGAATACATAACAACAACAGTCTCATATATGTTTGTACTTTAACGTCTGTTCCTGTAGTCCCTATCACAATGATTTATCTACTTACTATGTCTTTTTGTACGTCTAATTACATTATATATTAAATATATGATATATTACTAACTGAATTTTCATATTGCGTTTGTACATTATTGCAGTTGTGGTTTCATTACATGTTTTGAGGAGAACCGGTATTTTCAGCGAGACAATGGTCGTTGACTAATTCACAGTCTAGTTATACTCTCTATATTCTTTATTTTAAAACTTTGTCCACCGTATGATTTGACTTACATTAGCTGTACAAATTAATTCGTAGCCCTTCTACGCAAATTTATTGACTATTAACAACGAAAATGCATTCTTCGCTTTTTATTCATTTACTCCACCTTATAAGTGTTAGAAGTATCGATCAGATAGATAACTGTAAATCCCAATATATCGATAATAACCTCACTGACAGCTAACGAGTTGTATATCACCCAATAGCTACACCTATACATATAAAGGTTGGCCCACATAACTCTTAACAGCTCAATATCTCGAAAACTGTGCCATCGATTTTAAAGTTCTTGGTCTTAAATTGCATGGATCTGATGGGCCTTTCTAACTACATAAACGTGCAGTGGCCCCCCTTCCCCTTTAAGGAGAGGGGGGGTACCTTTATAATTTTAAATGGAACCCCCTATAAAACGTTACATATTTAAATTCTACAGGAAAAAACAAGTAAATTTTGTCTTAAACATATTTTTGTCAGATATTACCATGATGAAATATAACAGTTTGAAGTTTCGACTTGGTGGTACTTACTTGAAGCGCTCGGAAATAGCGTTATTTGTATACGCTTCAAGTATGCTTACGCTTCAAGTAAGTACGTACAAGTTGATATTTCAAACTGTTATATCTCAACATGGAAATATCTGACAAAAAAATGTTTCAGACAAAATTTACTTGTTTTTTCCTGTAGAATTTAAATATGTAACGTTTTATAGAGGTTCCATTTAAAATTATAAAGGTATCCCCCCCCCTTAAAGGGGAAGGGGGCCACTTCACGTTTTGTAGTTAGAAAGGCCTTCAGATCCATGCAATTTAAGACCAAGAACTTTAAAATCGATGGCATAGTTTTCGAGATATTGAGCTATTAAGCATTATGCGGGCGACCCTATATATATATATATATATATATATATATATATATATATATATATATATATATATATATATGTATCGAAGTAAGATTGGCCGCATGTGCCCACTGTTCGTTCGTTATACGTTGTTAAATATACTCATTAAAAACCATTTAAAAGTGTACTATCCTGCTCACAAAATCCTAACAATATGTTAGTGATTAACCATCAATATGAAAGGTTTGAATTCAAAATAAAGTTACAATTGTACAAGTGTGACGGCGCGACGTCCATCGCATAAATTCTGGAACAGGACGCTGATCTACGGGAAGATCGATACGGGGATCACTGGTAAAGATCAAAAGCGATCGGCAGCCGCAACGTGGGCGCGTGCAAATGCGTGGAAAGAGCAACGAGAGAGGCTCGCCAGGCAATATCACGTGCCGCGGGCACGCTCGGCTGACTCTTCTAACGCCTTACAGGCTTATGCAATTGAGTCTCGTCCGAGCTTTTAAGTCTTGTCCTCGTAAGCCGATCGGCAATCGCGAGGAGGACTGTGTTGCTTCGCCACGCCATTATCCGGCTCTGTGCGTGGCTGCGAAAGAATAACATTTATTCCGAACCAAAGCTATTCGATCGATTTTCTTTTTCACCCCTGTAGCCTTCTCGACGAATCTTTGTGTATCGGTTCTTCCTTTTTTATTTTTTAGAGGGAGCCGAGGTAACCCGAGGACACTCCAACAACCCCTTGTATCTAGAGCACAGCACTGCGTTAGCATTATTTCGCTTTTGACGTTATTCCTGAATATGTTCCGATGTAGGGCCTCCTTTAACCCTTGGCGCGAAGACTGGGGCACCCGTGGGGACACATGTTTCTTTTTCGGTGCTACTCGATAGATAACTGTTGTTGAAACAGAATGTTAGTTTAGAAATTAATAATATGGTGGAAGTTTACTTTTTTATTACACCAACTCTTTCTATTTTTACACAATTTTGAAACAACATGGTTTGGAAAAACGGTACGTACAGTAATTCTGATAAATACTCGGACACTGTCAAAAAGACGATAATTTGTTTAATACTGGACTCTTTTACTTGGATTGTTTTGAGATGTTGTAGAACAATTACATAGTTGACCACATAATGTGAAAAAGATTTTTTAAAAAATTGAAATTCATAGAAATTACATTAACAAATGAAAATTGCGCTTTTTAAAACTTTTTTATTTGAGCTTGTCATGAAAATGTATAATATGTGTTTATAATAATCCTGGTCTCATTTTAAGGCTTCAGATTTCTACTTTTATTTTTGCCGAAGACAGTTTCCCATCGACGTACAGCGGTCCCAAATCCTGAAAACTTGATCAAAACCCCAAGACGTTCCCGGATTTTGTTGAAGATTTATATTTCAAGGTTTTCGTGGTCGCTGTTTACGAATCCGAATTCAAAATTTGAAAAAACAAAATGGCGGATCCAATGTGGTGGTCGGGTATTTGAAAAAATTATGTGATTTCCACGAAAATTCATAATATAATGTGTTCGAGATCGCTGATAACGAATCTGAACATAAAATTTCTAAAAACAAAATGGTCGATCCAACATAACGGACGGGTATTTGAAAAAATTTAAAAAATATGTCTCTGATGAAATGTTTAGCATGCATATAAGTCAGCCAGATCTACAAAACGTGTTATTTAAATGTATCCAATTTAAAAAAAGTTATTCCGTTTCAAAATGTGTGCTAACTTTCAGGCCGCCTTTTTTCACGTTCCCTGTATTGTTAACAATGGGAATGGCCACTTATATGTAACATTACCCCTACTACCTTTGTATAAAGTAGCTATGTACATTGCACACCTTCAATCGAAGCGTTTCATCCAATTATTAATTTCTGATATTTTTATATTATCCCAATTTCACTATTCACTTCTCTCAGAGAGTGTAAGGGTGCAACAATTTTCAACAGAATGAAATTTACATCGGCTTACGTGCAGGTAATGGAACATTAGTATCTCGTTTTTGAACGAGAAAAAAGTGTACAATTGTTCAAGACGAACCGCTGTAGTTTTTTTTTTCTTGCAGCAAGTCGTATTTTAAGTTTTCGAAATTGTTAACTGCGGCTTCGGTTAATGTTCGCTAATGAATAATGGATAGAGTTAATGACAGGCAGTTCGAGTATCTTTCGGATCAGCACACGCGAATATGTTATTTCTATTTCTTTGGCTTTTTTCTGCGACAACGAGCACCGCCGATATTTCGCGGAAAGCTTGCACCTGAAACTCCAGCGATTGCCAACGTAGTATTAATTTTTCGCTCGATATGAGTCAGCCCGTGCCATAAAGAAGTAAGTTCCATGACTCATACAACTTTATGATGAAACAATACACGGTTATCCGATAAGGATTATCTCGCAGACACGTATCGAGAATTCGGAACGTTGGAAAATGGTAGAATTGGAAAATCTATCTTTCGAATTCTTGAACTGAAAAAAATAGTACTTGTACTTCAAAAATATCTGACAAAATCCAAAAAAGTTCTATCCATGGTTATTCTAAAAAGATTTTGGACAATTATTTGTCCATACTTAAAATTGAATACCCCAGTATAATAGTGGTTTTTTAACCAAGACTAAAGGACTACTCAATGTCTCAAATTGTTATTTCTGAATAGTCATTTTATTGAATAAATTACTGCGATTATATAGGGGTGCGCAGTGGCTCAGTGGATAGAGCGCGCGACTACAAACACTACTGTGTGGTCGTGAGCTCAAATTCCACTGCCGTCACCTCTGGAAATATTCTTCTATGTGATATTACAGTATTTCATCGATAATTGTCCACAACACGGGTCTGCGTAGGGACAATTATGCCGGAGGGATATCATTGTTTGAGGTTTGCCGAACTTAGAGAAGGACAGCCGAGCTCGAAAGGTCTCGGTCACCGAGAAATGTAAACATACCTAATCCGAAATTCCAACTTCTTTATTAATCATTATATTTTTATGGCACTTCGATGAACATGGTCGTCGAAATCCCATAAAAAATAATGAATAATAAAGAAGTTGGAAATTCGGATTAGTGTGGTCTCACCGATATACCCGAGCCGCATGGTGTCATATTTTTCGGCGACCGAGGCCTCTCGAGCTTCACGGCCCCTCAAGGGGGTACACCCCGCACTAGTGGGGATATCTCAGGGACAATTCTATCGGAGACATTTGGGACAATTACCGGTGAAATACTGTATACTGCGTCGTTGACTATGGTGGTTCGTAACCCACCGTAATAAACAGTAGGTCCCGCTGAAAAATAGGCTGAAATAGGCTGAACATTGGCGTTAGGTGAGAGTGGGCAAAGTAGAAAAAGGGTGAGAGTGGAGGAAAGGAGAGAATGGTAAAATGGATTTGAAACCCTGAGGGGACGAAATATCAGTACCTACCTACTACGATTATATAGAATGTTTGAAGTTGTTGTTTTGTCAGTGAAAATGTTAAAGATTACACACCAAATCTATCCAAATGGATGCTGTTAATTTGTACTGAAGGAATGAACGAGGGAGGAAAGACAAACTACAACCTCTTGAAATTTCACTTCTTTAAAACAATAACAATAGCACCGATTTATTAAGACAAGAACACGTTACAAATAGCCGCTCGACGGAGATGTTAACTCGTCGGCAGTGATGGGAACTCCGTGGGCGCTGGGCGAAAATACTACCACCACTCTGACGTACCGTCTTCCCCTACTTTGATTATACCGCGTACGCGCTACACACAAGCGTACCTCTACTCTGTCCGTGTAGAGTAGAAGTACGCTTGTGTGTAGCGCGTGCGCGATAGAAGTAAAGTAGGGGAAAACGGTACGTCAGAGTGGTGGTAGTATTTTCGTCCAGCGTCCACGGAGTTCCCATCACTGCTCGTCGGTGTTCGCAAGACGAAAAGGCCCTCTCGACGCTTTCGGAGGACTATTTATTTCGTCCTTGCAAAGGACAGAGTATCCGGAGAAGAAAAAGGTCAGGAGATCGTTAACGTCAAACGCGTTGAAACGCGAAAAAATACTTGATGGAAAATTTTCTGGTCGTGCGAGACCGGCTATCAGGTATGTACGTATACCTGAGCTAGCCGGCTCGTCACGAACCCAATGATGGGAATGTTGGCGCTTTTCACGCGCATGCGCGAGTTTCGGCAGCACTAAAGCTACGTCCGAAGTTTGTGGAGTACTATTGGGGCGAAAGTAGTGGGTTTGTTATTATATATTTCGTTAAAAATTATTTTAGTACCCTTCCCTTCCTTATTCCCAAGATGATGAAGAAGAGTAAGTTATATTATATTGTACACAGATACATAAATATTATATATTTATATATTTTATATATTCTATGTACGTATGTATATATTACATTTTAATACATATATATGTGTGTATATATATATATATATATATATATATATATATATGTATATATATACGTACACATGTTGTACATTCATTTTTCAAAATCAAATCATAATAAATTTTGCGAAATTACAAGGGCGACCAAGGTACCCGATTTTCGTGCTTGACTGAGGGTAAAATCGCCGCGCATGCGCGTGAAAAGCGCCAACATTTCCATCACTGCACGAACCAAGAACAATTGCAAGCAGGACGTTGTCGGCCTGGGTACGCCTGGCTGTCAGAGGTGTCGAAGGACTCGTCATCAAAAGGCTCGCTCAGGCCTAGGTGAAAGAAACTAAAAATTTCTTACGGCTGTCGGGGTTTCCGAAAACTTGGTACGGCCGAGTCGCTACAGTACTATGAATTGAAATTGAAAATCTGATTTTTCTAGTCTCCAAACAATTTTGAAACCAACGAAAACTCCAAACTGACTTTTAACTGCGAACCACCCTGGAAAATAGTATTTGTATGTTAGAAAACAGATATTACAGACGTATTTCCATGTTCCCGACGACAAACAAGTTGAGAAACAAAACTTTCGGAGCTCCGGGCAATCTTTAACGTTCTCGACCTGCTCCGAGCGGGTGCAGGGTGCCTTATGAAAATTCGATGCCCGCCGGTGAAAGTTACATTTATCGGATCAAAAAGGAAATATTATTCCGTAGAATAAGGTCGGGTCCGGCGACGATGGGAGCGAGCCTCTTCAAACAGCGTCTCGTTCTGCGAAGCTTGTCGCTTGAAAAACACCGTGCGGCCGCGCGTTGAACAAAAAGACAATCGATATCGATCAATCGCCACGGTGTCCCGGGTCCCCTGGTTATTCGATTGAAACCGCTCGACTTGATTCTCAGTTTTGCCCCGAGGAACGAGCGAACCGAGGATTGTTTTTGCCCATTATAATGTTGACGCGTTGAACGACACTTCGCGGTTTCGTGCTCGCCATCGCGGCCAATTATACGGAAAGGACGAGCGAAAAAGTACGCCGCAAGCGCTCTTGCTCTTCCTCTCTTTTCTTCTCTCTTCTTCTCTTTGTCTTTCTCTCGCTTTGTGTGCGCTCGTCAGCTGGTAACGTTCCATGGCTGACCGACGGTGACCGCGCCTCCACCGACGATTTCTTTGTCAGAAATCCACCGATATTCTCGAAAAACGTCCACGCAGTTCGACAAACCTTTATTCGAGCCGCTTATTCGATTACTGACCGAGTAACCTCGCTGTGAATCGATACATTGTCGCTCCGAAATGAACCACCAACCCCTTATGAATTTTTTTTTTGTCACCAGCATCGTTGTATTGTCAACAATTTGACCATCGGACAATTCTCGGAAATGCTTGCGTAAAAGGGGTCCCATGAAAATCACCGACACAGGCTTCACCGACACAGATTTCACCGACAATATTTCACCGACAACGACTTTGACCGACACGATTTTGACCGACAATGATTTTATCCAGCACACGCACTACCACATTGATTATGTAATTTTTTCTTGATATACCCCAGACCTAATTAATCTGCACTGATACTTTTACTTTTGTATAAAAATATAATTATTACAATCTATAAAGTTAGAGGCAGTCTGCTAACGTTGTTGTTGTCACACGATGTTACTACAAGATAATACTGTCGTCGACTAAAGTCGTTGTCGGTCAAAGTCATTGCCGGTCAAATCTATAGTCGGTGAAACCTGTGCCGGTGGTTTTCAAGGGACGAGCGTAAAAGAATCCGCAATGATTCAATCGGTTTTGCTGTACTTTTGAGTTAAACGTAACATAGGGACGAAAAATTTATATTTTACTGCTGAATCCTAATAGTGACCAGAAGTTGCCAACTACAGCAATATGTGAACTTTTCAAATTTGAATACGATTAATAAATTTTTCAAGGTGTCGCAAACTAGTCAAACTTAATTTTTATTAATTTCACGAATATTACTAGATTTTTTCAGTAACTTAGCTTTTGTTTTTAAGAAATACACTTTTCTTACGACGAGGATTGTGTGAATGAAGTAATTTGTTAGAATTTGTGGATGAAGATAATCAGGAAATAAATCAATAAAAAGATTGTATTACAATGACAAGAATTGTATTTACTCAGTATATTATGATGTCGGACATCATTTTACCTATATTCTTTTTAGAATATTATAAATTGATAATGCAGAAATGAATAAGTAATAAATAATATATTCAAAATTAGAAAAAGAACTATTTTGCAAGATATTTCTCATTTTAACACTAAACCTACTGACCATTAAAACTGATTAGTATGTGTTCTCATAAAAATAGATTTGGTGGGATTTTTATTATAATATATACTTTAATGAAGCAGCGTGTATAATATTGGCATTTATAATATTCATTTCTAGTGGAACCATCTTGATAACTTCCATAATTGTGACGAAAAATCTGAAAAGCATCATTCGACATGCAGTGATAGGTTTAGTGTTAATAAACTCACTAACCAGTAACAATTTTTACAAAATTATATCACACAAAATTTAACATTAAATCTACCAAGCGTTGCCTTTTAAAAATAACAACACTGAATTTATTTCGATCGTCCACGATATTTATTATAATGGGTGCTCGAACTAGAAAATTTATTTCCTGTCATAAATATACTTTTATCATTTCAATAATTGTAAGCTAGAAGCCTGTAGTATAATCGTGATAAATAGACAGCGGATTTTATGCATTTATGACAAAAACGGGGAGATGTAAATTAAAAAAGTAAAAACATTAGAAAAATTTTAAAATGCTCGTACATTATTTTTAATCTATTAAACATATTAATAAAGAAAATCAATATCTATTTCACTACAGTTTGTTGCAACTCAGGTAGAAAATATTTATTTTGCATGAAGATCCTCTGTCTAATGATAAGTTTAGTATCATTAATATTTTAGCGCGTGTTTAAAGTTTCAAGGATCAACAATCTGTCCCGGCTCGGGCAGATGAATACGTTAGTTCTCGCGAGTAATTAATTGAAAAGTTTGATGACAAAGCCAATCCCGTGGCAAGACGAAGAAAAAGCTGTCGAACGGCTTGTTGATCGAGATTACAGCGTCGAATTATCCGAACGTTTCGTGTCGTCGGTTTACTGCATTAACAAGCCGCGCATCGATAATTTATGATCGACACCATCTAGATCCGATGCAAATTACGGTTATATCGTAATTCGACATCGACGAGCCGCATTATCGATTCATGACAACGGAATTGTTCTCTAATGATCCTCCCGTTCGACTTCCTATCCGCGATACTCGGGGATCGGTTCTTTATTTCCGGTTCAGGGACTGCGTCGGACGGATTTAAATTCGTCGAAATTGTCGAATGAATTTTGACTATCGTTCTCCTGGCATTTGCATGAATGGGAAATTGTATTTTCTTTATTCAGAGATTTTTCGTCAGAGTCAGAAACGCGACACAGAATTTATATTTCAAATCCCATCCGTTTTTGTGTAATAAATCAATTGCAAAACTAATTGAACTTCTACTCGATTCCGCTTTTTGTAATCTACAACATTTGGCTTGCAGATTTCATGCATTTATTGCTGACGCAGGGGACTGTACACAGAGAACGTAATCACTGGATTGCGGCTTTTATGCATTTATGGTAAAAGTGCAAAGCAGTAAATATGTTAGCAGTTATAATATAGCATTTTATTTGCAAACATATTGACCACCAAATTGCAAACCACAGAGGTACAAATTCAAAGTAATATAATTCATAAAATAAAAACCGGAAAGATAAAATTGATAATAATGATTATTCCCTTAACCTTTCTATATTTTTAATAAAATTCCATTTTTTCCAATACATTATATCGAAGTAATCAGTGAGCATTGATTTAATTTTTCTTTCGATGAATCCACCCACATTAAACTGCGTGTTTGCGTAAATATCTTTGAAGTAGAATTTCATTGACTATCAAAATTCGTAAAAATGGTCGTCATGTTTCACGCAGTTCATCCAAAACGAGCAGTTCAGTTCTTCGATATTTTATTCAAGGGGTATCAACCCGCCATTTATCCAAGATCAGTGTCAAACAAAAATGTTGGAAAAGGAAATGGCTGTGTAACTATGATGTATATACAAACATATATATACACACATATATATATATATATATATATATATATATATATATATATATATATATATATCACTCACTCTCGCCCGTTCACTCCCACACCCCCTGTTATAATATACGATGCAGATCGCGAGGCACGTCCATCTCGACTGGCAGGATGATCGAGATCGCTGGTCGACTCGAAAATCAATTATTCGTCGGTGCACCGAAAATGCACATCAATCTTGTCATGACCGCTCGTTTGCTTCTCTTCAGCGGCGCACATAGTTGCGCAATCGGTCCTCTGTATTGGTGTACCTTTTCAAGTGGATCAGTTAACGGTGGCTGATGAGAACCGTGATGGATGACCGGATACCCTTTTTTAAGAACATCCAACGCCATCGCGTAGAAAAAAATGTACATATATAGAAGCCGCGTCTACCAAAAACCGTTCATAATCTTTCACTGCAATGTTGAACTCCCTCGACTCATGTTCCTGTGTAAAATCATACTTGTGCTACCGGTTGTAGAACGTGGATCATTATGCGAAATTAGAAATTGCTACATTAATTCCACGGAACTGGAGCCAAATAGAAAGTTCTTCCTCTGGAACCCTACAACCTATTTGCTTCAAATTTTACACAACCATTTCACAAATACGGTACTCTAAATTGTAACAGAATTTTCTTGATATCTCAATTATTTGTTGAGTTTCAAATGATTGAACTTGATTCTTGCCAACGTTAAAAGAGATTTGTCCAATTCAGACAGGTGCCATTTCAGGAAAGGATTGAATTTCTTAAGAAATTCTACGCTGTGTTTTAGATAACACCGTCGAGTTTCAGAAGAAAATGAATTGTTCATTTTGGACGATTCAATTTTTGTCAGCAATGGCGGCGGCGGCTATCTGTCTATGTACCGACAAAAGGCCGATTAGAAAACGGTGAGTAACTCTGTCATTTTTTAATATTTTATTCTGAAAAAATTGAAAATAAACCTACGTGTTATGTTAACATCACTGTAGAAAACCAGAATTTTTCACTTATTAATTGTGCCTAAAAAGAATCCCTGGAAACATCTATCCACCCCAAACGTGCATCCATTTGAAAGCGGAATAAGAACTGCCAAATCGATGGCACTTTGGAAATCACAGTGACTAAAGGATCAGTGCCGCCAGACAGGGGAAATTCAGGGAAATACAGTTACCCTCTCTCTGCCATTATCGAGTTAGTCACGGCGCAGACGCAAGAGCAACGCGAATTGGGTGCGCGCATCGCGTCACGTGACCAGTCCGTGGCGGTAGCGTGGGGATGCTCTCCACCGGGGAATGGGTGAATGGCGTCGTAGAAGGGGTAAAGTAGAGTGGGAGACAAGTCTTAATCTGGCGACACTGCTAAGGATCCTCTTCGTCGCGAGGAACATTATTCAACGGGCCGCTTCGACGGGTTTCGAGCGATCCGCGCGACGCGGCACGGGCGGTGAGTCGTAGGATAAGTCGTCGGCGGCTGGTTAATTCATAAAGGGGGGGCAAATTCTTTGGCGCACCGTTATTCATTCGTCAAAGTTCTCCCCGGGCCAGTGACACTTTGCCGGCCTTTATTCGGAGCCGGCGCGTCTAGACGAAATTGAATTTAAATATGAATGCGGCCACGCGAGCACAGCATGCGCGCGGATCCACGTAACGCGCGTTTCACCCCGGATTGGTTGGATATTGAGTACGGTTTATCAGGTATTCTCTGCGCCCCCGACCCCCTTCCAACCCCCTTTGCAACTTCCCACCCCTACGATAGGAGCCTGCCGCTTTGCAGGAATTTTCATGGGAGAAATTACAGGTTTCTGCAAATTGCTACGAACCCGGCGCTTAATATTTCACGAGCAGTGAACATCGTCGGTATCCGGTATCAGTCTCTTCTGCGGGAGCTTTGTTTAATCTGTTTCCCGTGTCCGCTGCTCTACCAGCAAGTTCGACCGAAACCGTGCACAGATTATTCTTTTAAGCCTTCCCGGAGCCTTTCATTGAAATTTAACGCTGGCTCCGCAAAGCAGTAACTGCGTCTAGGTTATGTTACTTTAAATCATCCTTTAATATTCAAATAGCGGATGGTTCTGATAATAGTACAGATGGCAATGTAGACAGCTGTTCATAAATTTTTTTAAAATATATCTTGAATAGTATTTTATCTAGATCCATTGGTCTTCTTAATGCATCCAATAGCTAGGCGATGCCTTTAAAACACTGGGCCAAAATGGACCCGGGTTTCGCCATCCAAGCCTCGCAAGGCGAATGCTTTTGACGACTTCTTGGTAGCTATGGCGATATTCATTCGAGTCCTTATCCTGATCTATTTTATTTGTTTTTGAACCTATTTCTTTGAAAACAACGTTGCTCTTGTTCATCGAACCTATACAAGTACCTAATGCTTTGAATTGGGTAGTAGACAATTAGAAATTTTTATCGCTGGGTCAAACTGGACCCAAGTAATCCTCCTTTTTTTAACGTAGACATCATCAACAGTCTCCAAATGGTAGAACGGTCACGTACGGCATTAAAACTTCTACGTTTCCCTCGGTTTCATTTTTAGTATCATCTTTGTGTATCTTTTGTAGCTCACAAACCGAATCCAATTACACTTCGCGCACATCCAGGCACGTGTTGTAACACTTCCCCCGCGCGTTCCCCGTGGTTCGTCTACGTCCTTTCGTAATTTTCCCCGGTAATGGTAGCAGTTATGCAACTTTGTACTCGTGGTTTTGCCGCGTGACCGTTTCTTCCGACGCTGCGGAGTTGGATCCGAACTTCTCCGGGAGTGTATAGGACGTTACAAAAAAGGTGCCGGAAGGTCCGGGACACGAGCAGTTCTGACCGTGTCAAGTAAAAAATGCTTAATCAAGGAAATAGCGTCGCTTAGCGAGACAGTCTTATCGCCGCGGCGCTGCTCAAGCCAGCCGATTCGGTATAGTTTATGCCTACTTTAGCAGATTAAAGCTTCCGCGATGTTCTTCGCTCGTGCGCGTGTATAGTCGGCGGCTATCAACGTTCCTAAACCCCGACGAAGAAAGTTTTTTCGTAATTACAACGACATAGCTTTAATTTCTTTCGTCGCGTCGCATCGGTCGGAAGTTGTAACAGTTCTCGCGACTTTAATTGGATTATCCCCGCAAAGGTCGCGGTCGATGTGACAGATACATACAAAAATGTGCGAGTTCTTTGAAAGAGGTGATTCCTGGGGATATTCTAAGAAGTTTCTTCCTTTGCGAAAATGTCATACGCGGCTTCGCTTTCGAGTTATTGACGAAAAACACGGGCCAACCAGAACGCTGCTACAGCTGACGGATTCCGGCTCGGGCGGTAGCGATGTTGACATGTCGTGCTCGAATCGCGAGCAAGAGGAGTAATAATTTTACAATCTTACTTGAAGCTACTGAACCTTCTAAAATTCAGAAACTGCACACGATACACAAGGAAATTTTAATAGTAGACATGGTTATCATAGCTTATCCGATGGCTGTAACCATCAAATTAATGTTTTGCATCATTTAAAATTACACCTCCACGTATCCTCGGTCATCATTTAAATTTCTAATCCGCCTGTAACATTATTTCCTTTGTATTTTAAAAGAGGATTTTATGGAAAAGGATAAATTGCATTCAGTAGAATGACGATGAGAGACGTTGTTGAAACACACGCTGTTAGCAAACGCGTTGAATGAATTGCTTAGAATTATGTGGCGGCCGAGTCTGCAATCAGGAATTTAATTTTTTTCTCGTGGAAACGAGATTTCTTCAGTTTTGGCAGTAGTTAAAAGACTCAGGGTATCAGATAATCGGCAGCCCGAAAATTTCTAACCCGGGTCCGTCTCGGATCCATTTTTCACGCGATAGATAAGAACCAATCCCATTCGCACGGCCTCCCCGGCAACCCCATGAGTTATAGAAGCTTTATAATTTAAGGTATTACGACATTACGGAATTCTTATGGGCGAATATATGCGGGAGGCTATATCTACTTCGCTGTTCCCGGACCAGAGAGCTGGCAGAAAGGTTCGTTCCAACATAGAAATCAAGGTCCGCATTAAAGCAGTAACTTACGGTAATACTTCTTTCCGGCAGCGATATTTCTCTGGCAACGTGGCTCACCATTCAACTTTATTAAACGGACCAAGCCTGCCGCGACTTTTTCTCTTTCTCTCTTTTCAGTTTTTAGCGGCCGTGGTTTGTTAGACTGTCCATTTTGTACGGACTTCAGCAAGGGTGGATCTTGCTACTCGACCCTTTCACGGCCCATTGCAGCTAACAAAAATGATGTGGACCTTGTACGTCGTTTTGTGTCATCTATCGTATTAATCATTGATACCAGAAAACTAGGGGTCTGTATACAAAGTTTCATGTTTAAAGACTATTGTGAAACAACGGGAATAAAAGAAGAACTTATATCATGTGACTAAGACATTCATTGTGTTAGGTAAAAAAATAGTTACAGTGAATAAAAATGACGTAAAGCTTTGTGGATCATACTCCTCATTGGTGCCAGGAAACTGCAAATATTTATGCAAGTTCTGATTTTTAAAGACTATTGCATTAAATGAAGAATTGTAGGGCTTTTTTAAAAGTATAATTTATTAAATCAAAATTACGTGTTGTTCGATTTACAGACTGCGAGGTACTTGCGCGTATGTTCTTTGTTATAACATGCCTTGGGCGCCCTGGCAACATCCATAAAACATAAAATAGATTAAAGATTTTATTAAAATTAAAAATATTGTAAAGGGAGAAAAAGATTACTTGTGGTTGGAACGAAATAGATGCAGTGAATAAAAATAACACAAGACTTCTATGTGATTTGACAGGTGTAATTTAAAACAGGAAATATATTAAAAGAATTCAGAAGTTCGATTATATTATTTTCAAGCTATTAAACATATTAAAAAAGAAAATAAACTTGTGTTTCACTCCAGTTTGTTGTAATTCAGGTAGAACATTTTTATTTTGCAGAAAGATCCGCAATTTACTAATAACAAAAATATTCATTTCTGAGATCCGCAGCCCCCCCCCCCCCCTAGGAAGCAACACGAATTGATCCGACTAGAAAAGTTGACTTTCCGACAAAGCGTCACACCAGTTGCAACTTTAACTGTGCGATTTGAGCATGGTTATTTTCACAGCGCGGATTGCGCACAACGAGAATGGTCCAGCGACGAGTTTCTGCGAGGAAGGAACACAGAAAACAAGCGAGCATTGTCTGGGTGAACTCGCGGAATCACGGACTTCCGGCGTAAGGACGCAACGAGGGAACCCTCAGTCGGATTAATTCCAGCGTTGCAACGCCGGCCTTTTTTTCAATTCGAACGAATGCGTCGCGTTCTGAAATCCAATAAAGCACGGAGAAACAACCGGACACGCCGGACGGTCCGGTCCGGTTCGGCAGAAAGCATCGGTTCCGATTCGGCGACGTGTGTACGCCTCGCAAAAACCGTTAATTACGCGAAGGCTCCGCTAACGAGAAAAAGCTCGCGAAAGTTCCCCTCTTTTTTCCCCCTCTTCCGTTCCTGCCTTCCACCTCCATCGGTCGACAACGTTTCCTCGTTTTTGTCTCGTTTCTGCTGTCATTTATATCAGCTTCGCATTTTCCCTTTCGAAAACTGCGATACAGCGGAACCTCTAACTCTTTTCCTAAATATCTAGAAAAATAGCTTAATGTTTCAATGACCTAGAAATGTTCTGTAAAAATGTAAGTAAAAATTCTGAACAACTTTTCCCTATACAGTATTGTCTTCGTGAGTGTCGTAAAGGTCTATGCCGTGAATGTCGAAGTTTTATCCCCACCACTGAGGGGATCTCCCTTGGAACCAGTCAAGCGGTAAACACGCTGAACTACCGAGCTGGTGAGGGGTCGAGTATCGGTGAAACTCGCACTAATGCAAGCCAAGCAAAATATTGCAACTTTTCCAATTTTTGATTTTTTTCTATGAAACTTTTGCCATCGTATTCTTCTCGTTTTTCTAATTAAAATGACCAAACACGATATAGTTATGATCATCACTACTCGTGAAACAAGCGATTAAAGTTTCACACTTGACATTCATGGTAGAGACACGAATTCGATAAATGTGAAGTCTGAAACTTTAATCGCTTGTTACACAAGTATCTATGATCGTAATTATGTCGTGTTTGGTGTCTCTATTTAAAATAAAATAAATAAAATTTAAATTAAAATTACTTTCAGTAACCTCAGGTACCGCTCATTTCAAGATATTTCACTACTTTTCGGACACCCTGTATACATTGTATATCACGAATAAGAGCAGCACGTTTACTGTAGATCGTTTCTATTCGACAACAAAATCCGTGTTTGAACGCAGTTTTTATTAGCCATTCAAGGGAAAGATGGCGGAGATTGATGGGACGAACGCCTAGTGATCCGCGGAGAGACGTTGACACCGTCTCCGTGATTTCGGAGCATATTGTGTGCACGCAGACTCTCGTTTTATAGTTGCAGTTGCGAGAGCGCCGGGACCCGTGGTTTGCGCTCGTAATGGGAAAAGTAGGAGTTTCCAGTTGGAATTCAAATTGCTGGAATTATGAGATATTGTTGGTTACATGCACAGGTCCGGGCAGTTGCAGTAACTGGAATTACTGGCGCTGAAAATTTTAACTGTAATGGAGAGTGTAAGGTACCGGTGAAATTTTATTCATTACCGCGTGCATGCGAGCAGGCGGTGATGATGTTGCGAGACCGTAACGGCAGCCGTGAGTGATAATAAGGGAATTCTGGTTACAATTTCACCGTTCAGTGTTATTACTCGCCCATTCCCACCGTTACACCGACTATCAGTGAATCCCGGACAAATTACTCGTCTTTTTATTCTCTGAAGAACGCGTTATCAGGAAAAAGGAACGACTGGATTTTATCCCGATGCTTTATTTTTTTCATAAAAATAGAAGTCTCATTTATTATTTTCTGCCATGTCTCGCGAGGGACCGAGAAAAGGTAACGAAGATGTGAATTTTTAACGGAAAGCATCTCCAATCTCCGAATGTCCAGCATCGGTTTCAAATTTTCAATCTTTTATTTTTTATTTACAATAGAAACCGTCATTATTATTTTCTGCTATGTCACGCGAAGAAGTTTGCGAAGGTAACGGGGCCATGAATATTTAATGCAAAACATCGATATCTCAACGTTGATCTGCAATTTAAAATTTTTTTCGACACACAAAACCTCCTTTATAATTGTCTGCAATCTCGTGTGAAAGCTTGCAAAAATACCGGACATATAAATTTTTATCGAAAAGCAACTTCGATCTCCGAACTTCAATGCGAAATCATTCATTTTTTCTTTTAAATAGATGCCCTCTTTATTATTGTCCACCAAGTCTCGCAAGGAAGCTTGCAAAAATAACGGAGATATACATTTTTATCGGAAAGCATCCTCGCTATCCCGACGTCCAACTGCAATTTTAAAATATCGAACCTCTTGAACGACATTGAGGAATTGAAACAATTTTTTCATAAAATTGTGTCTGAAGTCTCAACGATAGAACAAAAATGTCCCGTGGAAATATTTGCTGTTGAAATCCATTCGTTAGTCGGGGAGTTGCAAAAATACAATTCTGAACTAACCGTTTCACCACGCTTTTCGCAGGAAAAAGTTGATATTTTCGGGAAAGTACAACGCTCGTGTGAGCACGTTACTTTTTTCACGAACTGTGCACACTTAAATTGGCGAAAGGGTTTTCGACTTCTCGCGCAAAAATTAAAACATTGCCGAGTGACACTCCAATGTTTTTCCGTCGGTGCAAAATAGACAAAGAACCACGTTCATGAACTCGCACAAAAAGGGCAGGTGTTACTTTTACGGGCGACAAAAAAAGATTGTTACTATCGGTCACGTTTGGCAAATTCATTCGAACAATTTGTTTAACTATTGACTCACTGCGTGAGAAATGTTATCTGTGCTGAAACATAATTATTTGTACTTAGTAATATGTACTGATATATTTGTACTTAGTAATATGTACTGATATATTTGTACTTAGTAATTTGCTCATTCCTATTTCTGTTTTACACGTGACTTTTATAATGCTACTGTTTAGACACGTGTGTAAAAGGTTGAACTGAATCCACGGTGAAAAAATATTACAAGAATCATTAAAATGTTAACGTAATGTAATTGAACACGTTCGCTGCCGTGTCACCCATTTATAGGTGAGGAAATTATTTATTCCGATTTCAAAATAAATTTTTACGCTGGTACATATATTTATTCGACCAAATTTGATTAATATCCAAAAAATACAAGAAGGTCGAATACTCAGTGTCATACATTTAACGTTCTCAATTTTTATTTCATTAACACTAAACGTTTTATATAAGTGAGAAGATTGAATTTTCTGAAACTTTTTACGGTTTTCGTTATAATATGTGTTTAAATAAAGAAGTCAATTTAGCCATTTCCTATGAAAGTGTTTCTATAATTTCATTAAATGTGAAATAGAAAACCGGACATTTGACCGTGGTATGTTTACTGTTAAAAATAAATCACTTGCATTTTATGCAATTTTTGAAATTGTTAAATCGGCACTCAACGTGTTAATTCAGTTCCACGGGCGGGGAATACACCGGTCAAGGGCGGTTTCAAAGAAAGGGAGAGGAAGACGCTCAAAGATAAAATTCTAAAATCTAATCGGCGTAGTAATATCAAAATTCGATTCTCCTCCGAGAGAGAAAATGGGGTAGGAAACCCTGACCGCGATCGAATTTCATTTTCGCGCGGCCTTCTCCGGTCGTCTGAGAATCGAGAATCGGGGATCATTGGCGGTTCTTGTCGGCGATTTACCGGACACCCTGTACACGATTATTGGGCTCTAGCTAACGGTCGAACGTGCTCTAGCGAGTAACTGTATCGGAGGAGAGGCCGGCTACGTGCTCGGCAAGAGGTTACGTGCGCTTAGGTAGAGCCACGTACACGTACGTGCGGAACCGTCGCGCAGCGCAAGAAGCCCGCAAGACACAGTCCAGGAATTACACGCTGCCCGGATACCGCCACCGTCTTTTCCGGGACCTCGTACTCTAGCCAGCGAGCCCAGAAATTACTCTCCAAGTGCTCGCGGTTACGACAAATTAACCCGCCCCCGCAGAATCTTCATCTACCCGTTCTCTCTCGCCGTTCTCTAACTTGTACCCTCTTTCTCTCTCCCTCTCTCTTTCTCTCGTAGTCGTGCTGTGTTTTACAACGTTTTTCGGGATGTTTAGAGCTGCTTCGTCCGGCCAGCTACGGTTCTCGTGAAACCAGCTCGATTTGCCACCAGGCCGCCGGGAAACGAGAACTTTTTGCGCCCCACGAACTCGACGCGACGCGATCACGGCTTGGGAAATTAATTCGTCGCGGAATTAGTCTCCGGGGCATACGGGTCGGTTGGTCGATCGATCGATCCGCTATACGGGACGACAAGGAACCGATACACAGGCCACCAACCGCGTAAATATTGATCGGGAATTATTTTAGGTAGTTACTGGCCGGCAAACGTGGCCCCGAGAACGACTGATTTTCTAGACGGAATTTCTAACGCGTTAAACGCAGTACAATAGAATATCTACATAAAAATTGAAATGTAGACATTTTTCTTTTCAACAGATTGATGTCTAAATCAAAACGCGTGCGTGAAAATTCACGGTATAGTAAAAGAAAACGTCAATTACGTTAAATAAAATCGTACACATTTTTCTTTTTTGAAGATTAATGTCAGCATATTATGGAGAGTAAAATCGTACTAATTTTTCTATTACAAAAATTAATGCTCAAAGTGAACGATATGCATAAATATTCGCAGTACAATAAAACATTTACATAAAAATTGAAATGTACAACTTTTTCTATTCAACAGATTGATGTAGAAAACAAAATATGTAAGTAAAAATACGCAGTCTAGTAAAATAAAAGATCGATTACAGTCAATAAAATCGTACAAATGTTTCTTCTTTACAGATTAATATCAGCATATTATAGAGATTAAAATCGTACTAATTTCTCTTCTACAAAAATTAATGCTCAAAGTGAACGATATGCATAAATATTCGCAGTACAATAAAACATTTACATAAAAATTGAAATGTACAAATTTTTCTATTCGACAGATTGATGACTAAACCAAGATATGTAAAATTAAAAATTCGCGATCTAGTAAAATAAACGATTGATGACAGTAAATAAAATCGTACACATTTTTCTTCTTTGCAGATTAATATCAGCATATTATAGAGAGTAAAATCGTAATAATTTTTGCTTTACAAAAATTTAATACCCAAGGTGAATGATATGCACAAATATTCACAGTGCGGTAAAACATCGACATAAAAATTGGAATGTAGACATTTTTCTATTCGACAGATTGATGTCTAAACCAAAACATGTAAGTAAAAATTCGCAGTCTAGTAAAATAAAAGATCGATTACAGTAAATAAAATCTTACAAGTATTTCTTCTTTATAGATTAATAACAGCATATTATAGAGAGTAAAATCATACTAACTTTTCTTCTACAGAAATTAATGCTTAAGATGAATGATATGCATAAATATGCACAGTACAATAAAACATTTACATAAAAACTGAAATGTAGACATTCTTCTTTTCGACAGATTGATGTCTAAACCAAAACATGTAAGTAAAAATTCGCAATCTAGTAAAATAAAGGATGGATCACAGTGAATAAAATCGTACAAATGTTTCTCCTAGAGAAAAATATCTAAGACATGAATAAAAATTCGTGGTCTGGTGGTACCAAACGCCAGGGTTCGATTACTTAAGTTATGCACGGTATAATCCGGTAGAATTGCGTGACGGGCCGGACTATGCGCCTCGTGCAAAATACCTCGGGATCAGAGGAAATCGCGGGCGTCATCGGTAGGTAAGAAACGCGTCGCGTTTCAGGCTCTGAAAAGGGGCGGCTTTCAAATAGCAAAGCATCGCGGGATCCGACGCGGGTAGAAGGTTAAAAATCCCCGGTCGGTCGGTCGGTTCGGGTGCAGCCGCGGCGCGCACACAAAACCATCAAAAAGACAGTCCCGTCTAAAAAGTACAAACGCGACAACGATTTCCGTCGCACGGGGTTGTTTGGGGAGCGTGTCTGGCCGGCTGCCAGTGGCAGGCGTTGTGCTTGTTTATTTTAATTTGTGCTGCGAACGCCGGTCATAGCGCGCCAAGCCCGCGCCGCCCTCGCAATTGGCGTAAGCGGTTCTTCCGCGGAGAAACAGGAAACGAAAGGGAACCGACGAATGATATATCGGACTTAAGAACGCCAACGGAACCGTGGAACCAATGGGCCGTGCGTTTAGCCATTCCGAAGAGACGAGCCGCCATCAATTTATTATCCGCCGGTGAACTTTCGCAATTGCCACGTTTTAATTCCTCTTGCAATTTACACCGGCCCTCCAAAAATTTCCGAAACTATTCCACAATTTTTGGTAGTCCATTCTCAGCCCATTGACTTGAAGAAAATTTGTATTTGCAAGTGAATTTTTATCATTGAAAGGTTATAATTTCTTTCTGAATTGAACCCTTGTTTTTTTGAATAATCAGTAGAGTTTTCTTCCAAAGCGAGAAAGATTATTTATTAAAGAATACAAAGTAGAAAAACTAATTATAAGTGTTACTTGCGCAGTACTCGTACAGTACACAGAACCCTAACCTATGCTCGACAAAGGTCTGTAACGCAAAGAGCCATACACGCACGCCGCCTGGGGAAAAACTGCTATTTTGAGCAAAATACGCATGCCAATAGGTGGCAGGACCTTCCGGATTTAAAAAAAGAGAAACGACAGAAAAGCGTTTCAAATCATTCAAAATACAAACATGCAAGAACCCAACAACAATAACCAGTATTCTATAGAAAATCGTAGTTTCACACGAAAAACCTAACTGTCCAAATCGTTATATCACAAAATGTATGTAGTCTTCCGCCAAGGTAGCCGAAAGGCTATATTACCAATTAACAACTCCATTGTATCTCGAATAACTTCGAGTGCCTGCTAAATGGATGTTTCGCTAAAAACGTGGTCCAGCTTCCAGCGCTAATTGTTCAACAACCGACACCGGTGTCTGACTCGGTGATTCTCTAAAAACCTGCGAGTCCCGTCGCCCGCGACGCGATCCCTTCTATCCCAGGTGGTCTTTAAAAAAAGCGTCTTCACGTCTGAGGATCAAGCACCGTCCCTCGTGATTGCCATGCTGGGTAGTTAACTGGAGAAGGTAGCGAAGGTTGAGCGGTCAAGTTGTAGGGATCGTTACGGCGACCTTCGCGCAGCATCCGAGTGCCGAGGGAACAGGGCAGGGGATTCGGCCAGCACTTAGCAGTTTCCTGGAGGTCTCTGTTGGACTTCTCGACCTCGTCCTCGGTCGGGTTAATTTTTCTGTAAATTCCGTTGCACCGGTGAACATCCAACGACCACCACGACGACGACGAAGACGACGACGTCTGCCTTCGACCAGCGTCGAAGGACTCCGTAGCGCAAGCAGTTTGCACGCTTTTTGCCGGACGCTTAAGCGTTAATAGAGCCTCTCTCCGCTGAATAAAAGAATAGTCGGCAATTCCGTGTGCCGGCTGTTCGGCACCGGCTCGTTCCCGCATGCCTCGGCTAAGTGGAGCGACTTTTCTTGCGCAGAAAATTTCCATGACCCACTTCATTATTCGCAGCGGCGCATTACGCTGCGCTTTATGCTCGGGCAAGAAGCCGCCGCCGTGTTTGACGCCGGACAAAGAGAAAGAAGGAGGAGAAGAGCCGCGTGGCAACCGTGAAGAGCGCCTCTCCTCTACGCGGATTATTCTACCCTTTCAATTACAAACGTTCCAAACGGTCCCGCCACGGCGCAACGATATTCCAATTGGCCCGTCTCGGATTCTCTCCGGTTTCTCCTTCCGCGCGGTTACTTTGAACGCTGCCATTTCCTGTTTCGTCTGGACCGGACCCGTCGATCCCCCGACACTGGACACAGACTCAAACTCGAAACAATTCTCTTTGTCGCCGAGCAACTTCGTTATTAGTTCCCCGCAGTTGGCGGATCTTCGTGCCGACTTGTCTTACTTTAATCATTTTAACAAGCTGAACATAATCGATTGACATATTATAATACAGTCAAGAAACTTGTAATTCGATGATAATAGTGATTATTCTGAACAGAGTTTTATTTAGAAACAAGTTGAATTTGTTTACCGTTACTTTTGAAAATATGCAATAACCTGATAATAGCAGAAACGAATAATATGCATTTAACTGCGTTTTGGAGAACTCTTTTTTTCAAGATTTTTTTATACAATCTTAGAGATTTCGACGAGAAAACACCGAAAATGAAAATCTTATTGTGCGGAATTCATTGGTTAAAAAGTTGTACGCGTATTAAGTTGAACACTTTTAAGCCGTTTTGACAGGTTAAAGCGTCGCCATATTGATATATTTGCTAGCTGATACACATAAAATGGGCTAAATACTTTCGAACAGATCCGTCAGATGGCAGCACAAACAGGTACGTAATATGAACACATTTACTAAATCAAAATGCGTAACATTATACCTTGGTCGGGCCGGCTTCTCCGCTCCTGCGACAACCTAACCCCAAACCATCTTGGACTGTACCTTCTTTTTGAAATCCTGTATGAGATTCTGTACATTTTAATTACTGGACACCGAAAACGACCGATTCCATGATTATTGTTATAAATTTTCATTTCGCGTCGATGAGTACGACATTTCTTAAATTTCCACAACAATCCACAATCCTGCGCCCAAGTAATTGCGTCTTCTTTACTACTTGGCATGTCTCTAAAGTTAACATTTCTAATACTTGAACCAGCCATTTCAAAATCAACAATAAACTTATTAATAATTAATTTGTGAAAAACACTTGAAATTGCTTATGTTTACAAAGTATGTGTAACCACTGAATTGCCATCTAGCGCATACGCTCAGTACTATTTGGTCGATCCCGTAAATATACCATACTATCTAACACAAGCGCTGAACACTCACGATCTATCCAGCGCATGTGTCGAACAGACCTACCTACCTCTACCACTCAACGAATATCCAATATGGCGACGCACTAACCTGTCAAAAACGCTTAAAACTGCTCATCTTTACACGCGTATAACTTATTAACCAGTGAATTCCTAACAACCATACACACATTTTCGGAATGTCTTCATCGATATCTACAGGATCACATAAAAAAAAGTTAAAAACACGGAGTTCTCCAAACCGCAGTCGAGCCGAAACGAATAATATGTACCGGTATATTGCAAGAAGATCGATAATAATTGAAATACTGAAAGACACGAGTGCAGCGTGGGTAAAACGAATGTTTCAACCTGGCGAAAGGAATGAACGAGGGTTCAAAAAATATATGTTTGGTCGGGACGAAAGTGGACAGTCGACGACAACGGGATAAACAAACAAGCGACAGCTTTCGGAGCAATAATTAACTAAATAAAACGCGGCGCGGTGTTCCATCGCGTTACAAGAGGTCCGAGAGCATTCATACTCGGACAGCCGGCTGAAAGGTGTACCGAAATTTCCTAATTGTACGTCGAGAGTTCGTGATTGGAGTTGCCTTCACGAACACGCGTCCTACAATTCGAACGCCCTCCACCGTGCTGGAACGAACGACACCTGCACATTCCACTTGGCAAACGATGCAATAACCCTAATTACTCTTTCCTTTCGCACGCTACGTGTGTAGCCTGACCGCGATGAATTCGTCAAGGGGTGTGTTTCTTGCGCGGACAATTAAGAGACCGCCGAGGAATCTATCGACTGCGATTACACGTGTTCTTCCTTTTCTGTTGATTTTTCTGCAACGTGTAGACTTTTTGCGCGATCAAACAGGAAAGCAAATAACTATAAAGTCGGCGAGCAATGTGGTCTTCTATGCCTTTTAAGCGGAGAAGAACGGCACATGCGAGAAGATGGTTGAAGTTCACTTTTTAATACTGTTTCAATTACTGTGATGGCTGTCTTTGAGAGCGACATAGGAGTCGTTTTCTAGGGGAAGTTGTAATAGGATTGGTGCAGTTATAAACGTGGTATATTTAATGAAATACTATGGAGTTATAACAAATGTTAAAGGGAAGTCGAAGAACTCACGCTATAAGTTACAATCCCCGATACATCGATGAAAGAAATTTTAATTAAACACACGTTAAAATATTCATTATACATAGATTATTAGACAGCGGAATTTATGCATTTATGGAAAAAATAAGTAGGTGTAATTTAAAACAGGAAAACCATTAGAAGAATTTAATAATACTGTTATATTATTTTCAACCTGTTAAACGTATTAAGAAAGGAAATCAATTTCTATTTCACGCCAATTTGTCATAATTCACATAGAACTTTTTTTATTTTGCATAAAGATCCGCTGTCTATACATTATCCATACATCAATATATTGTGGATTTTATGCATTTATGATAAAACTGGGTAGATGCAATTTATAACGGTAAAAGAATTAAGAAGATTTAGAAACATTGATGTACTATTGTCAACTTCAGTCTATAGACTGCAATTCGTAGTCTATACATTCATCAGACTTCAGCCAACAAATTGGTTAAGCACCTCTCCAGACGTTTAATATTTTTCTGCTAAAGCACTTGGTTAATACTTAGCTATTAAATTTATAATTGATTTTACTTGAAACGGTAACACGACACTGTCAGATGAACGATGAATCGCCTGTGGATTCTTAAAGCATCAGATGCAATTTCTGCTTGTTCCACACAATTGAAAAGAATAAAAAAAACATATAATATAAAAGTCTCTAACGAGCACAGTTCCTGCGACTACCACGAGTATCTCATACGCTTTCTGAAACTTCTTATAAAGCATTTTTGGCTTCGTTTAACTAAAGCTGTAGTTAAAATTTGTGTCTGAAGTATAAACATTTTTTAATTGTTTGAAGTGAAACTTCTTTAGACGCGGTAGGCGTAAAACCGATCTGGCGATGAAACGATGAAACGAAATTGTATTCTATACGGTTGAGGGTTCGGCATTGCTAAATAATGATTATGATAAAATTCCGATGATGCTAAGTGGAGATTTCAACGTGAACTTTGCATCGGAACAATTAAAATTATTAATAGTATTTTTTAGAAGTAAATTAAGATTGGAAATGATAAATAATCCTAATGAAGCGACAACAAGATCAGGAACAACTCTCGATGCAATATTTGCAAGACATTTAGACAGATTGAATCAAGAATATTTATATCATATTTTAGCTATCGCAAGCCAATTGTTTCAATAATAGTGTATATTCAATAATATAAAGTGTTAATAAAAATTCGAAAAAAAATTAAAGAAAGAAGTTTCAGTTCAGCCATGTGGTCTAATTCCCTTGATGGAGTTCGACTTCTATTGCGACTGTCCCTGCAAATTGATTTTTATTTACTTGAAAAATCTATCATTCTCATTAGAATCTCTCTCCTATCTCCTAAGAAGCAATCTATCTGCCAGCGAAAATGCTAAGAAAAGATTTTCTACGTTCTGTTTCGCATAATGCCCGACGAGCACAGTCGGAAAGCTTCCAATGATAGCTTCTGAGGATCGTGGCACGATCATTCCAGTTTCCGACCGGAATCGATGAATTAACCGTTGGAAGGTTTGGTCGGGAGATCGAGATCGCGCGATTTCTGAAACGTGACAAATGGACAGAGGAGATGACGGTAGTACGTCATCTGGAAATATGGGAAAATCGATGAACCGGTCGAGGGGATACGGTGGATCGAAGAGTGGGCCTGGGGGGTTCAGATTGCAAAACGAAATATTCGCTGCTTTCTTCCTTCCGCCCTTTTTCTCCCGGTTAGATACCGTATATACAGTGTGTCCTTTCATCGGGCGACACGCGATGCCAGTTCGCCGAACGTTTCGTGGCTATAAAATTAATCTTGCGTGCAAAACGGAGATGGAACGGAGGAAAAGGAGCAGAAACAGATGGAGAAAGTGGTGGGGATGAATCGGCCTCGGGTGTGTGGAGGGTGTGCAGGCTCGAAAGAGAGGAACCAAAACCACGCCTCGAACGATTCTTCTTGCACCACCCTTCCCGTTTCTCCACACTCGCTTCGAGCGTTTCTTTTCTCCGCTTTACACCCACGTCCTTTCTTTTCCCGTTTCTTCTGTCACACCCCCTCATTCCCCCTGGAACCACCTCAAACCCCTACGACCCCCTTGCACCCCTAGAATCGTCTCACACCCCTCCAGCCACGATTCGGTTCCTCGTGAACCTTCTTTTTCCACGAAGCCGCGAATTTGATGCTTTGCGCCTGCTGCCCCCGAGATACCGTAATTTATGACCTATGTGCTCCCGATCCCTTTCTCCACCTGACCCGCTTCCCTCCTCCACTACCGACCACTTTTTACATCTGTTTCGCCGAGATCCGTCCCTGCCATTTAAATCTCATCGCCAGTTAAACATCTCGCGAATTAACGACCCGATAATGTGATTTATCGCGTTGAGCCGAGTCTTTTCTTTGAACTTTTTGCGGGTGCTTCAACGCCGGCTGTCTGGTTCGGTAATTATATCCCGCTCTTCAGGGGTGAGGCCAGGCTGTTTTAATCCTTCGAGTACTCGAGGATGAATCGCCGAGGTCTCGGATAAGAATAGATGTCGCTGGGGATGAGACACGACTCGATCTTACTAATTCTACTGGTGCGTGGACGTTTGCCACGGATTTTCCGGGATCTTCGGCTATTAGCCCTTTGCGGACGGGAATTATGTTTAGCGTACTTACCGACGGTTCGAATGTACAATTTTCCTTGGGAAATGGAATAAAAATTAAATGAAGGAGCAAGTGTTGTGTTTGGTAAAATTTTGTTTGGTGTTATTTGAGAGTAATAATTGTTTAAAAAGTGTTTTTTAATCACGGAGTAGCAATTTTACTTGGGCGACTGTCTGCAGACACGCGTCCGCAAAGAGTTAGAGTTTGCGGACTGCTGTGTTTCCGAAATCGTTGCGGAGTGAGTTGGTGCTGTTTGTTTCATCTTAACGTAGTATAGTTTTTGATCTATACACTGCGCTCATACAGGATGTCCGAAAAATGTTCGAGTTCCTCGAAAGTTCCTCGAAAAAAATATTACAGGAATCATTAAAATATTAACGTAATGTAATTGAACACGTTGGCTGCCATGTCACCCATATATGGGTGACGAAATTGTTTATTCCGATTTCAAAACAAACTGAAGTGAGTTGGTGCTGTTTGTTTCATCTTAACGTAGTATAGTTTTTGATCTATACACTGCGCTCATACAGGATGTCCGAAAAATGTTCGAGTTCCTCGAAAGTTCCTCGAAAAAATATTACAAGGATCATTAAAATATTAACGTAATGTAATTGAACACGTTGGCTGCCATGTCACCCATATATGGGTGACGAAATTATTTATTCCAGTCTCAAAATAAATTGAAGTGAGTTGGTGCTGTTTGTTTGATCTTAATGTAATATACTTTTTGCTTTATACACTGCGCTTATACAGGATGTCCGAAAAATGTTCGAGTTCCTCGAAAGTTCCTCGAAAAAATATTACAAGGATCATTAAAATATTAACGTAATGTAATTGAACACGTTGGCTGCCATGTCACCCATATATGGGTAACGAAATTGTTTATTCTGATTTCAAAATAAATAGAAGCAAGTTGGTGCTGTTTGTTTCATCTTAATGTAATATACTTTTTGGTTTATACACTGCGCTTATACAGGATGTCCGAAAAATGTTCGAGTTCTTCGAAAGTTCCTAGAAAAAAATATTATAGGAATCATTAAAATATTAACGTAATGTAATTGAACACGTTGGCTGCCATGCCACCCATATAAGGGTGATGAAATTGTTTATTCCAATTTCAAAATAAATTGTAGTGAATTGGTGTTGTTTGGTTCATCTTAATGTAATATACTTTTTGCTTTATACACCGCGCTCATACAGGATGTCCGAAAAATGTTCGAGTCCCTCGAAAGGGGTGATTGCTGAAGTTAAAAAGCTTCATAGAAGAACTTTCCCAAAAAGTGATACGCGGCTTTGTTTCCGAGTTATTAATGAAAAACATGGACCATCCAGAGCGCAGCTACTACCTATCTATCAAATGTTCCTATGAGACAAATCGTAAAGATCCTAGAATATTAATAAAATAATTTTCCACGAGGAATCACCAACTGCATAACGCCATTGATTCCGAAAACAATCGCGACCTCAGTTTCTTTAATATCCTTCGGACGAAATTATATTATAAAATATTCTGATCACGATGAAGTCGTTATGAAAACGTTATTCGACCAGTGTTAAAACGGGATCGGACGGTTGTTATTCGCCGACGGTTTGTCCACCGTTTTATCGCCGAATATAAAACAATGTTATTGTTTCAGCCAACGGAGCGGGGGAAGATAGATAGATAGATAGATAAAGAGAGATGAGAGAGAGGGCATACTGTGTCGAGCCAGAGGCAAGAAGTTCCGAAGGAAAATGGCGGCGGCTCGTTGAAGCGCATTTTATTTCCGCTGGTTATCCAGTCGTGAACGCGCGGCTTTGAAACGATAGTCCTCTCGTTGATTCCGACTTGTTCTTGCTGGACGGATGATTTTCTTGGCCGGTTCGCGGCCCAGAACCGGAAAGAGGGGCAAAAGTGCACGACGGTCATGAGTCACGATTACCGAGAGCTGCAGCACGCCGCGGTGGTTAGAACGTCACGAGTTTTACCGGAGGTTAGAGATACAATGGCGACTCGTTGGTGGACGCGGCCTTCTTTTTCTTTTGCTCCATCGTTCGTTCCCCCCTTTTTTCTCTCCTCTTCTCGTTCCCTCTCCGCTTTCTCTTTGGGAGACTCTATAGTCTATAGTACTCTATAGCTACCCCGGGCAGCGGACACTCCATCTGGAAGTGGGCGGCTTTTTCTTTTGCAATCGTAACGCGGAACCGTAACAGGTTAGGCTTCGCGCACAGTGGATCCGACTTTGTCCGACGTTCGACTTCAGCACATACGTACGAGCGTTTCGAGAGCCTCGGGAAGCATACGTTGGTGTTGGTACGGCCGATTTCGTCGGAAAATGTGCTCACAGTGGGCCCGATATCGGACGAATCGGTCGGAGGTCCGCGGTAGCCGAACATTTTCAAGTGCTTCGAGAAGGGTTTTAATGGGACAAACCCCATGGGGCCCCGACGCCGAACGATGGTCGGAGGAAGATCAAATAATTTTGTTTTTCGTCCGACGCGTACATGTTTCTACAGTAGAAATTATGATATTTTGTGATATACGTTATGTAAAATAAAATATATACGTGGAAATATTAATTAATGGCGAAAGGATAAACAAGATAACATTAATTTTAATTGTTGTTTATTTTAATTATTATTTCATTGATCATCTGGTTCTTGAAAAAAAGACTGAAAGACATCACATTCGGATAGTGTTTTTATTTTCTTAGTTTTAAAACTCTTAAGTTTATCCCTTAGCATCCAAGTGGTGACTCTGAGGCACCACTAAAAATTGCTATGACACTATTCAAAATATTGTTTACATTATTAAATTGATATTCAATAAATTAAGTATTCTATGAGGTATTATATCAGTTCTATTTCTTCAAAATGATAAAAATCATATAGAATGGAAATATTCTTGATCGAAAAAAAAAGTTTGGTTACGGAGTTAAAATACTTCCGAGCGCAAAGAGTTAATAAATATGGATTTGAATAAATCGTTTGTCTCGCTCTTTCGAAAACCATTGTGACCTTATTTCTCGGAAAATCACAAAAGGTCACAAACTTTTTTTGGATTATAACGTTCATACTGTTACATTTTAAAGCCATACAACGTTTTACAGTATCTAAAAACAGAAAATGTTTGAATTTTGATTCTGAGGAACGTATGAGGATTAAAATACATTTGAAGAAAGCTTTGCAACTCGGCTGCAAAATCCCAAAATCTTATCAGTTCTCCTTTTTCCTAAACTCTTCTCGTTCCCTCTCTCCCTTTTCTTTCTTGCTGTCTTTTTCTCTGTCTTTCTTTGGCTACTATACCGGTGGTCTGGCAGCAGACACTCTATCTGGAAGTCGGGCGGGAAGGATTTTCTTTCGCAATCGTAACGCGGAACTTTGCATTTCAAATTTTTCGCCACTTCGCTGCCCGAGAGATTTAACTCGCGGGGTACCAACTTGTTGAGATGCTGGGAACTACTTTATTGTTCCACGCTCGGAAGGATTTCGAAGCGGGGTACTCTAATCTAGGCTTGGTATGGAATTCGTTGTAATGTCACGTTGGCCAAGCTGTGATCCGTTACTCGGTGGAAATTACGAGTTGCTCGGATTTGCGTCACCAAAAATTGCGAGAAGGCTTTGGAGCGTGTGGGAGTTCTGTGAGTCGAGCATCGGTGGACTTCTTGAACGAACATGTGTAAGTGAAGCTTACAGATAGAACGCGTTTTCGTCGCGTTTTCTCGTAATATTGTTACAACCGTACGTAAGAATAAATTAATAGCTTTTCTGTTTGTAGTACCTATGTATTGCACTGCAGTATAGCGTATTTGAACAGAGAGAATATAATTTACCACTGTTTTGATGCACAGCAAAATCTAGACCGCAAAACTCACCTGTAACAAAAAAGAAACCAAGATATTAATATCAAACAATTTTTTAAAATATATTTCAGATATATCATTATTCGTAAATACAACAAAAAATGCTGAGAAAATTAACCTTACTACGTAATCTCATTGAATTTAAGTGAACTTTTGTACTGTAACTAAGCTAAACCTTGTAAAATATCCTCAACAAAATTCAATAATATTAGGATGTAATATATGTACATGAGGTGTTTCATCTGATTATAAGATTGGGCATGATTTCTCAGGCATTCTAAAACAAATTATTCATCAGAATTGATCCGCATTTGAGTACCTACATAATATACAATAGTGATAATAAACATGTTGAAAATGTTTGCGTCACTTTGTTAGTCAAATTCAAATCATCTCGAGTATATTAAAGAAATTGAATTATGTTTTTCCTTATTTTTTAATACACTGTGGAAAATCTTTAACAAATCGTAGAGAAAAGCAGATAGAACGTCCAGCATAAATTGTAGCATATCCTCATGCATGTTAAATATTTAATAAAATATAGCTCAACTATTGCAAGTCTAAACTTACTTATATCTACAAAATGCATGTTTTAAATTTAGTAGCCTCAAATAAAAAAGTTAAACACTGTAATCTTCACTTTTTTCTTCTCAATTCTGATCAACAGCAATTTAAATTTTTTTTTATTCACAAAAGCTAGTAAACTAATTCTTGTAATATTAAACAAAATTCAAGTCGTTTGGTCAAATTCTTAAAAAATTACTCTTTTTCAAAAGCTGTGCCAATACGATGCCAATTATAAGCCTAAAAATCCACGGCAACCAAACAAACAACATTCCAAACACGAAACATCTTGCCCCACCACAATTATTAAAAATCCAAAAATCTCTCGCGAATCCAACGCAACCGAATCCTCGGCCAGGTTCTCGAAAGCGCGTTCCCTAAAGACATTTTCCGAGTGAACCGCGTTCTCGAATGGAGGCAACGACTCGCGTCGCCTAACGACGCACTCTATCCCCCGTCGTCGAACCTCGAACAAAGATGACGAGTGTGTACGCGAAATACAATATTACGCGTCGTTAGCCGCCGCGTCGGTGTGCTGGTAGGTAGAGCCAAAGGCTGAATCCCTCTTTCGCAACACGAAAATCCGCGAGCGAGCGCGCGCGATTCCGTGATCGCAGGGCTACGGCGAGGGGGCCGTCGCGGGGGCGTCGATCGCTGTTGGAATCAGTCGTCGGATCTCTCGAGGACGTCACGGGGAATAAAAGCGACGAGAGTATCCGAGGTACGGCCTTTTATGGTGGGGGGTGGAGGCTTGGGGTGGGGACAGAAAGTGGCGGGATGGAGGAGCGAACAAGTCGAGACCCAGGGTCGACTTTAATTGGACTCAAAAAATCGACAGACGACTGACGACTAACGTGAAGAGGTTCGCCGATGTCGCGCAAGCAATTTCGGTGGAAAAGATAAGGACAAAGACTCAGCAGGAAATAATAAAAGGCAGACACACAGGATGGCGAGAGAGCCGTTCGTTCGTTCTCGAATTGAAAGACCAATTTGTAGCCGCGACGGTGGGCTCGCCGCTTGAAGACACTATTAGCGTCAGTTATGACGAGCGGAAGAGGCGCACGGTTAAAAGCTGAAAAGCAGGAAATACCGTCGTCGTCGTCGTCGTCGCCGCCGTTGTCGTCGTGTACTGCAGAATGTCTTTCTTCTTCCTCTTCAACTCGCACAATAAGATTCCTTCGGCCTTCCGTTTGTGTTGCGTTCCATCGGGGTTACATGCAGAAGAACGCGAGAGCGACGACGTTCTTCCGCTTCTCCGCGAGCGTTTCCTATCTCTTTCTCGTTCTCTCTTCGGTCTTTTTCTGTTCGTTCGTCCGTCTTCATTTTCTGTGTTCAGCACGTTTCTCCTCTCTCCGTCTATCGTTCAATTGATTTCGATCGTCGTCGAGCGGCCTCGCGTGTTCCGCTGTCGTTTTAATAATGGAAATTGAAGGAAAGGGGTAAACGATGATTGGAAACATCGTTTGGTGAATCGGCGGCTGGAGTTCTTCCAACGATTTACTGATTTATTTCCGACGGGGAAGGGAATCGTTGATGGACGTTTTAATGTTCGACGGAGAACGCGAGTACTTGCCCGCTCGATGACTTGCCGGATGAGAAATTACTATGGTTTCGCGTTTTTAATATAAATGACGGTTTAAATTGTACACCATACACAGGTCTCTGATAATCGCGGTCGAATTCCCGTGCAGACCGTGGCACGGGTTTCTCAATAACCGTTCGCGTCAACGTGCTATTCAATCGAATTGATCGTTTATTTACGGTTAGGAAATGTTTAAAAGAACATAAAGTGCACTAGGTAATTCCTTTATGAAGATAAATGGAAAATGTGGAATAAAACCTTCTGATTTAAAGTCTAATTTGCATCAGGTTTTAAAGTTCGTTACACTTGTATTTGAATGAAGTAGAAACGGCCAGCCATGTACAGACACATCAGTCGATTATACTCAGCCTATGGATTTTATGCATTTATGATAAAACTGAGCAAGCGAGACTTAAAACACTGAAAAAGGATTGGAATAGTTTTTAATTCTTGCAAATGATGCAGACAATTTTTATTCGAAGATCTACCGTCTAAACACTATGTTTATACGACGAACATACAAGTTCAAAACACACTGAAAATATCAGACAATTTTAAGAAAACGATTACACTTAATCTTATTCATAACTTATTCGAATTATTAAGGGAAGCAATAAAATGTACATGCAGCTCCTGCTGCAACTGACTTGAAAAATTCTTATTTTGCATAAAGATCTGCAGTCTAATTTACACAAGAAGACAAAGATAAAAAGCATGAGACTGTGAACTTGCCTTCTGTTTTTGTTTGGAAATAAAGAAGCAATTTGTACGAAACTAAAGAAACACGAATAAGACGTTTCTCCCGAGATTTCCGCAACACCGTTCCCGAAACGAACCATAGAACGCTATTCTCGAATGAATTTTACGGGATCGCAAAAGCTAAGTCCCGCAAACGCTACCATCGTGGCGATGGTCTAAGACGTTTAGAGCATATCAAATTAGCGTTAAGCCTAGTTGAAAAGGTGGGACTTGATTTAAGTAAGCGTGTTTAAACGGAAACGATTCAGCTTAATAACGAATTTAACGGTTCGTGCTCTGCAAAGTCTTGATCGCGTTTCGTCTAATTGTAATTTATGTTTGTTATTTCTAATAGGATCAAACATCGCTTGCGTGTGTACAGGGTGTAATAAAATTTTTAGTCTTGGCTGCCATAGGTGTATTCTACATCTTGGGATCGATGAAGATCTGTAAAAAAAAGTTGTCTGTAAAATTGTCCTTGACCTTGAATTTCAAGATCATCTTATATTTTTATTGCATTGTATTCTACGCGTCATGGGAATAAAAAGTGTGACAGGAACCATGTGTCAAAACTCAATAGTTCTCATAAAAAATAACAGCAAAGTCTCATAATTGGTGATACTTATTTTCTTAAAAATTGTTTACATATCTAATAAAGCAAGTATTTAGTGTTGTTGTGTATATCATGTTTATCAGAAGTCTAACATAATCAATCGTAATCAATATTACCTTCAAAGTCTTGAAAGATGATCATCTTCTATTAAGAAGTATTAGGAAAAATGGATCCGTTCTTTGGCATAGAAGAAGAAATTGAAGATGAACATTTTTCAAGAAAGTAATATTTATTATGTAAGACTTCTGATAAACAGCACATAAACAAGAACACTAACTACTTGCTTTATTAGAAATTTAAACAATTTTTATGATAATAAGTTGTTCTAGTAATATAATGCGACTTTGCTATTATTTTTTATGAAAACTATTGAGTTTTGACACATGGTTCCTTTGAAAATTTCTATCACCATGACGCATAAAATACAATGCAATAAAAAAATGTAGAATACGTAGAATACGCCTATGGCAGTCTAAACCAAACATTTCTTTACACTCTGTACGTTCACACGTTACACGAGTGGTGCTCGTTTCTTGTTCGACCGTTCCGTCAATATGGTGGATGGAGACTGATTCGTTACTATTCACAAATGTTCTTATTCAAACGTTTGTTTTTAATTATTTTTTTGCGAATCGTTTACTAACGTATTCGGGATATTTTTCTGATTAAAATGACACCCAATATGACATAGTTCGGAGTGTGTTTGCATGATTAATTTACGATTCAGTAGAACCTCGATTATCCGAATTCTGTATTACCTGAATGTAAATATTTGAATATAGAGCTATTCATATACATACAATTCGTTGTACAAGTCAGTAACGATTTAATCGAGCACTGCGAATAGGTAACTGTTCTGTTATTCGAACCCTCGCATTCCACTGATCAGTTTGAATAATCACGGTTCTACTGTATCGCGGGTCTAACAAGTAAATATGAATAAAATTGTTTCAATAAAAAAAAATATCGCGAATATGTCGACAATAGTTTCACAAAAAAAAAGCCATTAGAAATTACAAACTGTCGATGCTTTGCTTCATCACTATCCGTGTCTGCGTTCAACGTTAACGACAAGCGATTAAAAAATAGAGTCTGCACACGATGTAAGTAACGTTTCGGTACCGAATATTTCAGATACATTCGACTTCAAATGTGACGGCGAAGAGCGTCTGAAGGATTCTCCGAGATTCTATTTTGCAGTTTCAATCACAGACGTTAGCGAGGCGACACAGAATGGGGGTGAAGCATCATTTTTTAAGCGTGCAATATCCGCGCGATACAAATCGCGTTGACGTCTGAAGACATCTCAGAACCCGGTACCGGAAATGGCGCTCCTCCGGAGTTGGCTGAAATAGAAATGGGTATTTTTCTCGGACCGGGCCCGACGTATTGCCAGCGTATCTTGGCCTCGGATCAACGAATACATGCATCCTTAATGCACGCTGCAGGATCTCGCCGCGGACCGTGATCCGACCAAGACCAACCACGGTGATGAATCGTATCTGGTGTTGAGCGACGGAAGAGCGATGAGAAAAATGGCGGGAACCCGCGACCAACGGAAACACGAGCCCAGACTGGAAAGATAAATGCCGAGCCGTTACCGATCCCGTTTCGGCCACTCGAAATCGTTGAATGTAGATTTTCTTGAACATCCACGTGTTCTTGAACGTTCACTGCGAGCTGACGGTCCCACTTTTCTAGGATAACTTCAGGAAAAAGGCGATCAACCTGGATTTTCCTTAGGTATCCAATTTGTTGCATACAAATTAGTAACCGTAAAAGTATTAGGTTAACGTTATCAGTTTGAATGCCAGACTAACCTCAAAAATTGTGTGAAATCGAAGTAATTTATTTAGCGAAATGAAAATTGGAATGCTAGGATGTATGACACTGAAAATGCTCTTTCCACGTTCATAGATTCTCGATGCTGTTCGATGCTTTTGTCACGAGTCTGACTGGTCATTTAATTTCTAGAAGGAGTAGATGAATAACGAGTTGATGTTTAGGATTGGACAAGGGGTCCTGTGCGACGCCTGCGCCGTACTTATTACTTATTACGAACAGTTTTGCGATCATAGCGGATCGGCGGACTCGCGACCGCGAGACACTTAGCGAGCCATCTCTCTGTCAATTTGGGAATTCGGCGTCTTAACGTCTCACTCGAGCGTGAATTTGATGTCACGCGATGAGTCATCATGTTTCGCGGTAAGTTAGATTCGATTTGTTAGATTTCAAATGTTGATTTTTGATCTAACGTCGACCGTTAGATTACAAAAGTCGAGCCCAGGATTCTCCGAACACTCGTTCTGATCGGCACGAATTGCTCCATTTTCTCAAGTCGCGATCCGCGCAAACCGTTCACGTTCTTTACTTAAACATTTCATATCATCCGTACACCTCATATCATCTCAGTATTCTAGTATCATTCATTTATTTCATAATTCAGTACATTTCATACAGTGTTTTGTTATCGTGACATTTTGTCATCGTTTTCTTTGTGTTACTCGCGTATATACATACATTTGACTGTTGAACAATCTCGTTCGAATAAAGAACATTGACAAAGAGTGTGTGTTACTTCCTACCGCGCTCCTAAACAGTTGATAGGCGACGAATATTTGCAGAATGATAGCTATAAAAATCAGCAAGTTGTTGGTAAACGGCGGTGTCAAAATTGATTATTGTGTTAAATATTGTAAGAAAGTGTAAATCGATAAGTGTTATACACGGGCTCTAGATTATCGGCATGTATAAATATATACGGTGGGTGTACAGTGTTCGTACACCTTTAAAAATCGAATAACTTTTTTAGAATTGGATCAAACGAAATCAATTATTTGGAGGTGTCAGACGCATGAGTTTACTAGGTAGCGTGTAAATAATTTTTTTTCTAAAACTTGCTATTCGTCAGAATTGCGACGAAAATAGTAATGATGACAATTTTTAGCTTTTTTATCTGTGCCTGTAATAAAACTTTAAAAGACGCATTTTACAGGTCTAAGTAAGTTATGTACATGTACAAAGTTTCATCGAAATCGGTTAACGTTGTTATGAGCTACAAGCATTTAAAAGTGATTACATAAGGACAAAATTCCCTGAAAATACCGAAAATCTGCGACTTGCACCCTTAAAATTTAATATTGTAATGTTTTTAGCTCATAGTAACATTAACCGACTTCGATGAAACTTTGTGCATGTATACGTATAACTTGCGTAGATCTACAAAGGGCGTATTTTAAATTTTCATTATAGGTAAATATAAAGACGTTAAAAATTAAGACCTTTAAATATTTCTTCACAATTTCGACCAATAGCAATTTTTAGAAAAAATTATTGACACATTACCTAGTAAACTAATCCTTTGAACATCTCAAACGAACTGACGTCGTTTGATCTAATTTTAAAAAAGTTATTTGATTTTTAAAGGTGTACGAATACTTTTTACACCCACTGTTGTTAATTGTTGGTGGCGTGTCGTTCGACAGTAGCGTTTTTTGTTTGTTTGCATCGAGAAGTTGCAGTCTCCTTCACGCAGTCATGTGAAACGCACGCACTTGATATATATATATATATATATATATATATATATATATATATATATATATATATATATATATTGCATTGTTTTTATTACCCCAAATCTCCTGACAAACATATAATACAATTTGTAGACATTACAACGAATAGTAGAAAAGAATATTGCTGCTTTTCTTAATGCATTCTTCAATTCATTTCTATTTACAAGTTCCATCAAATGCTCAAGTAGGTTCGTGCAATTTCCATGTGTAAAAATATTACATACAGAGTAGGTGCACTAATTGGTTGAAAAGTACACGGTGGGAAATTGTGTATAATTAAGCGGAAGTATTCAAACTGTGCGACACAACGCCTTGTGGTAAAATCGCCGTCGGCATACGTAAGTTTCACTGTGAAACCAGTGGTCGGTTAAGCGTTAATGTTGACACTGAACAGCAAGTGAGAGAAATGCACAAAACGAAACGATAATCTTGATCAATAAATCTCTACAGAACATTTTCTCTCGATATCAATCTTATCGGTAAAAACGTAGACTAAAGTATTGTTATCAGAAATAGAAAATGTTCGAGATAAAAGTGTTCGATACACAGAAAAGAAACGGTGCCAAGGTTTTGACAATGTCGTAGCAAGATAATCGATAAAAGTCCCGCATTTTTATTAATGCAAACATTTTCTGCCCGGAGTAATCCTTTGTACAGCAGTCACACTACAAGATATAAGAAAATATAGCGAAGTACAATTGATTTGAACGTCCGCAGCCGGGGAGAGGAAGATATATTGTAGCAAGGGGAAACGGATCGCCTATTGTCAGACGCTTCTTCAATATCACAGAAAGCAGTGCTTCTATTCCCTTTCACCCTGCAGTGCCATCTTAAAAATGATCTTAAGCAAAAACTGTTTCCCGAATGCGGTCGCGTGTTCCCTTAGAAATCGTTTCCTTCGGAAATGAACGCTCTACATTTACGCATTAAATTCATACAAAAGAGTTCTTACAAAATGCTTCTAATTGCTCTGAAACAGTCAACCCGTCTGTTTCAACTTTAAACAAATTATTCTTATTTACAAATCGTTCGTATACTTTCATGAGCCTGATTTCGATGTAATATAAATAAAAAGAAATGCATGTTTCACATTTACATTGTAGGCTCCGATAAAAATGTTAAAAATCGTGATCTTCACTTTCTTCTTCGCAATTCTGAGCAATAGCAATTTAAAAAGGTTTTTTTTTGTTCACATTAGCTAGAAAACTAATTGTTCAACTATTTAAAAAGTGAATTCAAGTCGTTTGGTCAAATTTAAAAAAAAAATCATTCTCTTTTAACACGTTCAGTGTCCACTCCACAATCATAAAAATTGCACAAAATCAAAGCAATATATTTAATAAAACAAAAACTAAGAAGTTTAGTTTTGTGATATTAATTACTGTTTCAAACCTCTTCTATTCCTCAGATCGTAAGGAAATTTTGTACACTCAATCTACCAACGTAAAAATTAATTTTCAATTCTATATAAATAATTCCGTCACCCAGGTATGGGTGACATGGCGCTGAACATGTTAAAGGGTGTGCCAATACTTTTTTTAGGCGCTGTAAATTTGACAAGTCCATGAAGCGTACATTTGCAGAAAGATTCGTGATCCGGCCATAAGAGGCCGCCAGAATAGATCTTGAGTAGATCAAAAGCGTGGGAATTGGCACAAAACTGATCCTAAGCCCGGGGGTTAGGCCGACGGGATGTCGGGGAGTCTGTGGTCCAACGACAACATCAAACACGGGCTTTTCTTTCTTGGCGGACAATCGTTGTCTGGCGAGAAGGAGGCTCGCGAGAGCACATGGCCTGGCAAGAATCCGCAAAGTTACGTCTTCCTCGGTGGCAAAAAATGGTTGTTATGGCCGACGACGACGGTGACACCGTTTCCTCTTCTCCAGGTTCGTTTCCTCGGGGGCGAGAGCGCGAAACTCGGTCCCTGTTTAAGCATGCAAATGCCGGCCCAGCCATAAATTACCCGGGATACCGGTGTGCTCTTTGTCCGATTAACAGCCCGGATTCGCTGTTGACAAAAAACACCAGCTACACGGCCGTGTCGTCTCCGTTCCCGGCCATAAAACTCGTGTATCAGGTGATGTACACAACTATTATGCGATCTGGCCGGGGCCGCTTTATCCTCCGGACCCGGTAAGCCGCGGCAAAACAACGCCCGGGACGAGGATGAATTCGTGAACGACTCGCGAAATCCGGGACTCCATTCGGTATTGCGACACAACGCTCTGAAACCCCCTCCGATTTACTGGCGTCATCGCCTTCAACCCTTTGACTGACTGTCGCATCAATCTTCTCGTTTAAATACAGACGCTTCAACGACCGACATTACTTTTGCTTGATTTGGCTCATTTGTACACCTTTCTTTTCGGTAATATCGTGTCTTAGAATTTTATATTGTATCGCGGTAGTAGTTGCACCAAAGCTTAACACATTATTTACAGGCGATTATTTCATAAGTTTCGAACGTACATGGTCCATGGCTAAAGATTTTTAAATGGATTTTCGATATTTGTCTTTTCACTTCGAGTGTTTTATAATATGAACCAGGCTGATTGAACGTCAAACAAAAAAGATAGAAATTGTCCTACCGCTTCAGTTAATAAAATGAAACAGTTTAACGGGGTTTAAGATGTTTCTTTCACGTTACGTTCAAATATTGTTCTTCAGACCATATTACTCGTAACCTTAAGAATAAAGAAACATTAAAAACATAATTGAAAATATATACAGGGTGGGGCACTATAAACAGGTCAACTGAATAACTCGCTTGCTTTTGAAGATAGAAGAAAATGCATCAGACCAAACTTACTTGATATCGAGGCGCCCGTAATCTGATGTCATTAAGTTTTTTTATAGGTGGAGACGACAAGGAGATATGAAGGTCAAGTCTGTTTTTTTTAATGGAACGGTATGGTTTTTTGTTTACATTCTGATAGTGTGTTTCAAGACGAATACAATGACCTATTATGAACGCCAGTCAATGTCACGAAAGGTTAACTGCAATAGAAAATAAAGTGTTTGAAAGCACTCTTCGAACACTACGACGATTTACATGTCATATTAATATTCACTGCTACTTCAAGTGTTCAAAATGACGACCGTGAACTTGAAATTGGTCCATATTTCATTGATGGCACGCTAAATAGTCATAAATACGAGAGAATCTTAAAAGACGTTTTGCCAGATTGTTAGAGGACATTTCACTGGACATGCGACAGTCCATGTGGTTCCAAGACGACGGATGTCCTTCTCATTCAGCACGAAATGTTACAGAATTACTGAACAGAACATTTTGAAGGTCGTTGGATTGGTCGATCAGGAAGTAATAAATCGCCAGCACGTTCCCCAGACCTGACACCACTAAATTTTTATTTGTGGGGAAAATTGAAGGAACAAGCGTATCGCGAAAAACCAACAACCACAGTTGTTATGCAAGAACGTATAAAAAGAGCTTACTCGGTAATAGATACAACTGAAATTTGTCAGACAGTATCATCAGTATTGCAACGTTTTAGATTATGTCTCCGTGTTCCAGGTCGTCATTTTGAACACTTGAAGTAGCAGTGAATACGTAAATAACATGTTACATGTAAATCGTCGTAGTGTTCGAAGAGTGCTTTCAGACACTTTATTTTCTATTGCAGTTGACCTTGCATGACTTTGAATGACCTTCATAATAGGTCAATATGTTCGTCTTGAAACATACTATCAGAATGTAAATAAAAAAAAATACCGTTCCATTTAAAAAAACAGACTTGACCTTCATATCTCCTTGACGTCTCCACCTATAAAAAAATTAATGACATCAGATTAAGAGCCCCTCGATATCAAGTAAATTTGGCCTGATGCGTTTTCTTCTATCTTCAAAAGCAAGCGAGTTATTCAGGTGACCAGTTTATAGTGCCCCACCCTGTATATTGTGACATTTAACTTTGCACTTCAATATTTTACAATAGCAACTCAGCTGATTGACCATTATATAAATGAATAAAAATTGTCGTACTACTTCAATAAATACAATAAAAGAATTCAACGCGGTTTACGATGTTTCCTTTGAACGATGTGTTCAAAAATTATTTTTCAGACTAGCTGGTGCGACATTAGATAAATAAATATTGTTCTACCATTTCGGTAGTGAAACAAAAGAATCCAATGTGGTTTACGATGTTCCCCTTCGACAAAGTGTTCAAACATTATTCTTCAGACTAGCGGGTGCGATATTTCATAAATAAAATCTGTTTTACTACTTCAGTGAGCGAAACGAAAGAATTCAACGTGGTTTACGATGTTTCCCCTGAACGAGGTGTTCTAACATTATTCTCCAGACTAGCTGGTGCGACATTAGATAAATAAATATTGTTCTAACATTTCGGTAGTGAAACAAAAGAATCCAATATGGTTTACGATGTTCCCCTTCGACAAAGTGTTCAAACATTATTCTTCAGAGTAGCCGGTGCGATATTTCATAAATAAAATCTGTTTTACTACTTCAGTGAGCGAAACGAAAGAATTCAACGTGGTTTACGATGTTTCCCTTGAACGAGGTGTTCAAACATTATTCGTCAGACTAGCTGGTGCGACATTAGATAAATAAATATTGTTCTACCATTTCGGTAGTGAAAAAAAAGAATCCAATGTGGTTTACGATGTTCCCCTTCGACAAAGTGTTCAAACATTATTCTTCAGAGTAGCCGGTGCGATATTTCATAAATAAAATCTGTTTTACTACTTCAGTGAGCGAAACGAAAGAATTCAACGTGGTTTACGATGTTTCCCCTGAACGAGGTGTTCTAACATTATTCTCCAGACTAGCTGGTGCGACATTAGATAAATAAATATTGTTCTACCATTTCGGTAGTGAAACAAAAGAATTCAATGTGTTTTACGATGTTCCCCTTCGACAAAGAGTTCAAATATTATTCTTCAGAGTAGCCGGTGCGATATTTCATAAATAAAATCTGTTTTACTACTTCAGTGAGCGAAACGAAAGAATTCAACGTGGTTTACGATGTTTCCCCTGAACGAGGTGTTCTAACATTATTCTCCAGACTAGCTGGTGCGACATTAGATAAATAAATATTGTTCTACCATTTCGGTAGTGAAACAAAAGAATTCAATGTGTTTTACGATGTTCCCCTTCGACAAAGAGTTCAAATATTATTCTTCAGAGTAGCCGGTGCGATATTTCATAAATAAAATCTGTTTTACTACTTCAGTGAGCGAAACGAAAGAATTCAACGTGGTTTACGATGTTTCCCCTGAACGAGGTGTTCTAACATTATTCTCCAGACTAGCTGGTGCGACATTAGATAAATAAATATTGTTTTACCATTTCGGTAGTGAAAAAAAAGAATCCAATGTGGTTTACGATGTCCCCCTTCGACTAAGTGTTCAAACATTATTCTTCAGACTAGCCGGTGCGATATTTCATAAATAAAATCTGTTTTACTACTTCAGTGAGCGAAACGAAAGAATTCAACGTGGTTTACGATGTTTCCCCTGAACGAGGTGTTCTAACATTATTCTCCAGACTAGCTGGTGCGACATTAGATAAATAAATATTGTTCTACCATTTCGGTAGTGAAAAAAAAGAATCCAATGTGGTTTACGATGTCCCCCTTCGACTAAGTGTTCAAACATTATTCTTCAGACTAGCCGGTGCGATATTTCATAAATAAAATCTGTTTTACTACTTCAGTGAGCGAAACGAAAGAATTCAACGGGGTTTACGACGTTTCCTCTGGACAACGTGTTCCGTTCGGACAATGTTCTTCAGACCATGCAGCTCGTAGCCTTGGGGCCCACTGAACCATCGGTTCGCGGAAGTTTGTCGAAGCAGAATCCCACGATCCCCGACAAAGACAAAAGTCGTGAAGTTAGCCTGGTCCCGAGTATCTCATCAGCCGGAGGATAAAATTACACTGTTGCCGAGGTATTTCGTTGCGAGCGGTATCGCGACCCAGAAATCTCCGGCGGATTTCAAACGCGGGCCCAGAATCTCTTAATTCATGGACGCGTGTGTTTGTGTGTCTACGCTGACCGCCGCTATTTTGACCCTTTGCTGACAGTGAGCTGAATCCTTACGTGCTCTGCATTCAACATCGCACTTTGGTCCTTTGGAAACGTTGTGAAAACTGAAAAATCGCTGGCCTGTAACAACTTGATTCAAACTCTGGCTGCTGTTTTTAACACATTATTTACCGGCGATTATCGCATAATCTTCGAACGTCTATGATCCATGGCTAAGTATTTTTTAATGGACGTTGCAACAGCAATAGCAATTTTAATCTTGAACCAAAAAATCATTCGCAGCAACGTAATCTAATTATTTATTTTGGGATTACTATGTAAAAGAAAATGCAATGATTTTGCAACTTCAAATAAGATTACGTAATGTGGTCGCAAATAACCTGAGATGACGATGCGACCTTAAATGAAGCAACTTAAAAAAAAAAGATTAAGTAATAACAAAATAACCCCGTCTCTATGCGAAGAACAAAAATACTTTTCCAACAAACCAAATCCACGTGATTCTGTTGCACGGGATTGCATTTTCAGTTTGACAGGATGCAAGCAGATCGACCTCGGGCCTAATAATCGAGACAATGGCTTTCGGATCAAGAGAATCCCGTTAACGTGAGGGATCGAGAGGGGGAGGGAAGGAAGGGATCTTAGGAAGAGGAGATTCGCGCGAGGGACACCATGACCGCGCGTCCATGGTGTTCGAGGGGTGGCGGACGGGGGTCAGCGAAACCTCCGTCGGCTTTCTCGCTTGCTGAATAAGTCATGAAGGCCCTCGCTCGCGATAAACTGGCGATTTTATCGCGGGCAAAACTGTGCGACTGTGCGTCGAACGAGCGGAGCTGAGCGGAGCCGAGCGGAGCCGAGTCGCACCGAGCCGAGAGGGTTCAACAAACTTCGCGACGCGTTTCAGCGTGCCATTCACGACGATGACACAAGAGTTTCGACCCCACTACCACACACGATATCAGCCGGAGAGTGTTGCACTTTCGCGGCTCGTAAATGGGCCACACGTTGTCGCGCGAGCGTTTCCACCGATACCCGCTTCTTCTCGCTCTCTTTCTCTTTCCATTGGCGTAATTAGAATCTCTGTGGAGGGGGACTTAGGTCCCCTGACTTTTGCCTATAACGCTGCCCGTCAAGCATCATGTACCACAGATGTACCGATTAATAATTCCTAAGTTTCTTTTAAAGAAAACAATTTAAATATCCCATGGCATGCAGACGATCAGAAATTGTTTGTTGACCAACATTCAACTTCTCTGCCATTTGTTGTTGAGTTTGCGTGTCGTCGTCGTCCAACAATGCTTGCAATTCGGCGTCTTTAAAGTTTTTTGGCTGGCCCGGGCGTTCTTTGTCTTTCAAGTCGAAATCACCACTTTTGAATCGTCTGAACCAACGCGCACAAGCGTCTAACGTTACCGACATCGTCACCGTAAGTTTCCACAAGAATACGACAGCTTTCACTAGCGTTTTTCTTTTGATTGAACAAGAAAAACAAGTACGTGTCGCAAATGCTCTTTATTTGGTTTACAGCTACATTGAAATGTTTACCACAAAGAAGCAAATATGACGCTAACTCGAAATCGTTTGAACATCAATGGCGTTTTGAAAGGTATTGTCATAGCAACAAAATAACATAAGAGTTTAGACCGTGAACATAACCTTGCTTCCTGTGCCATCCAGCGTAGAAATTAAGAATTATTAACCGGTACACCTGTATATACATTACAAATACCTCGTCCAAGATGAGCCACTTAAAATCAACACCTTGATTTCATCAAAAAGTGTTTGAATTGAAATTTATTAAATCTGGGGGGGGGGCATTAGAAGAACACAGTTCGATTTTTTAAGGCTTTATGTGTTCCGAGATATCAGGGTGACCTTGAATTTTCCCAATAGCCCCGTATTCTTTTTCTTTGTTATTACTAGATTGTGGATCTTTATTTACGGATTACAAAAATTATTAAAATATGCTGTAGTATCAAATTCGACAGAATTTTGTACGATTTTTATTTATTTGGGATGTATTACAATGGCTATTACTAACGAAAATAGGATTGTATTCGGTACCACTTTCTTAAAATTTGTCTACAAAAATTGAGAATTGCATAAACATCCGTAGTCTAGTTATTACAGTGTACGAAGGCGGCAATTGTGATTTGATTGTGCCTTCTCTCACTGTGGGTTGAAGACACTGAGCACTTTGGGTGAACGAATAGTACACATGATGAGCTATGTGTTCAGGCAGTGAATGGAATTATGATGTATCTCAACAAATAACTATATGATTAATACAACATATTAATGACAACCATTCTACATCACAGCCATACTTTGCAAATAACAAAATCGCTTCTTCATGTCCATTCATTTCATTTTAAGGTACAAACAAATTCACTTTTTTTACACTTTGTTTCATTCATAAATGTTTCTCTCTCATTCTCACCACAGATATCCCCACACTATGTACACCGTATTCACATTTAACATGTACGGTGGCTCACGAAAGTATTCGAACGCACTTTAAATTGAAATAACCTTTTTTTAAATTGGACCAAATAATTTTACTTTTTCTTTAGCAACTACAATCATTGATTTACTAAGTGGGGTGCAAAAAAAAGTTTGAAAAAATTACAGTTGGTAGGAATTACATGAAAAACTGAAAATAGTACTTTTTAAAACTTTTTTATTTCAGCTCGCAATGAAAATTTAAAATATGCGATTTATAGATCTATCGTAGTTATACACATGCTGAAAATTTCATCGAAATCGGTTGATGCAGAAAAAAACGACACGCATCGAAAGATGTAAGAATCTGTGGATTTTAAGCAAAATTTGACCAAAAGTGAAAAACTGCGAATTTGATCAGTTTGGACCGCTTGTAGCTCGTGTATACATTAATCGATTTCGATGAAATTTTCAGCATGTGTATTACTAACATAGGTCTACAGGGCGCATATTTTAAATTTTCATTACTGGCTGAAATAAAAAGGTTTTAAAAAGCGTCATTTTTATTTTTTTATGTAATGCCTAGCTATTGCAATTTTTTCCAAATCTTTTTTGCACGTCATTTAGTAAATCAATGCTTCTAATTGCGAAAGAAAATGCCAAGTGCAATTTTAAACAAATTATTCCGATATAAAGGGCGTTCGAACACTTTCGTGAGCCCCTGTATGTATACCGTTATATTGCTATTTCGGTGGTCATTTTAAGATGCTAGTATGGTTTCATCTGCCCGCGTCTCGTTGCGTGTCGTCCAACGTCACCTCGGTTTTGTCCAGATTGGCCGGTTATAAATTTAGGTGGAGGAATGTTTGCATTTTATAATTGACGTTGGATGTGTCTTTGAGATTTCGTGTACTGTGCTGGTAAAGCTGATCTCGTCTTGTCAATGTCATGATTTATATGTTGTTCGCTGGTCGTCGTTTGTTTTTAGAGGCCTACCCCCACCCCCGGTGCCCCTAACCAGTTACGCCAATGTTTCTTTCTCTTTCTCGCTATCTCCTCTCCGATCACCGCGCGTCGATTATATCCGTACACCTTTGTCTCCTTTTTCTTTTCGTCTTTGTTTTTCAGTTAGTTTGTTTTATCGCGTTCCTGTTTGTTGCTCGGTAGGGCGGCAGGGTAGAGCGGGGAAGCGCATGAAATTTACATGAAATGACGCCGATGCGATCGACAATGAGCTGTTACGCTCGCGGACGCATTGTCCGCGCTCGGTCGCAGAACGAACAGGATGCGCGCAACACGCTCCGCTTGCAACGATGAAATTCGGACGAAAACATGTCTCGCTGGGTCCTCTCGACGCTGTTCGCCAGGTAACAATCACCTGGTTCGTGCGAGTCTGATGGGAATACGTTTTTATAATGGATTTATAGTTCTATTTCAATAGCTGGTGTAAGATAGAGAGGATGCGTCTGTTTGATACAGAGACGGTGCTCTGTATTCTTATTGAATTTTTGGCGGCAGGTTTTCGGAGTAAGAAAATATGGAAAAAGGAGAAGGAAGCGTTTTGTCCTAGGCCCGCTAGAGGACTCGTCAATAAGGCTATTTAGCGGACCCGTGTCTTAAGGTACGTGTCCATCTGAGAGTTTAAACTCACGAGTTACTCTCGAGAGTCAAATTTGACAGTGTACGCGGGATTGAGAGGGCTATCGGAGAGCTCCACGGAAAACTCTCGGAGAGCAGTTATAAGGACCGCGTGTCCGTACAATGTAATGCCAATAAAAAACTTCCATCGTTCATTACACAAGTAAATATCGTGGGAATTATATCATATTTGGTATCAGTTTCATTAGAAAAATGCCACGAATATGTTGGTGAAAGTTCCATGAAAAAATAATAAAAAATAAAGAAGTTTTGTAATTGGATTAGTGTGATTCACACCGATATACCCGACCCAGGATCAGACTACGCAACATTTACACTGCTCGGCGACCGAGGCAGCTCGAGCTCCGCAGTGGAAGGAGTAGGCCAAGGGACATAGATCGCAACGTTCCGTTGGACTTAGATCGCGGAATTACTGTAGCGGGAAAGGTGTTGTCGTACTGTCCCTCTGTTGACGAGCATAGGAAGTAGTCGCCACAAATTGAATACGGCAATGATACTGTTGTGTCGTGTCAATGCTCAAACTGCAATTACTGAACCGGTACACGCCTCAAAGAGCCTCTTGCAATTGTCGGAGACAATTTTTATTTTGCAATAAAAATCCGCAGCCCAGTTGCAAGAAATGTGCTGATGTTCTTAAACACGTTTAATCTTTTGCACTATTTGAAATCACATATGAGTAACAAGACTTCTTTCAGAATCTTTTACAATTTTCCCAACATCAGCATCCAAGTAACAATTTGTGAACAGCTTATAGTAAGCCGTAGGTGTGATCATCTTTCTGAAAAATCATTATCCAAGACCCAAGACCTCTTGTTCTCAGAATCGATAACAGTATCCATACTTTCGTAGCTGAGGTTGTCCTTTCCCAGCAACGCTAATTTATCCTGCAGCAATCGGTTGATCCTCCGCCGATCGTCTACAGCTCGGTCCACGGCGTGTCCTAGGCGAGAAAAAAAGAGATCTCACAGATCCTTTCTTGTTTTCTTCGAGCAATAAACTAACCGTAAAAGCGGGTTAAGTGATTGCAGCCGCGCCGAGAAAACTGCTTTTCGTTCCCTCCGAACGGTTTCCTCTCGCCACCCCCGTTTCCTTCGTTCATGGGTTTTTTCTCTCGTTCCCCGTTGGTCTGCCTCGTTTCCCCGTAGGATATCGCGATGGGTTGATTTATCGATTCCCCGTAAAACGAAAGGTGTTGGTGTCGTTGCAACGGTGGCGGCGGTGCTTTGCCGTTCACGCGAATGGCAGCACTGATCCGAAGGCCGTTGTCGGTGCTGCCATTCGGATGGGATCAATTTAAGGTGGTTCGCGGACCGTGACGGAAGGTAATTGATGGACAGAATTTCGAGAAACCGCCTCCCGCGACCCAGAAATCTTTTTACTCTCCTTGCAGCGCGGAGGAGAGCCACGCCTGAAAACGAGCCGACTCGTTCTGCGATCGAGCGCTGCCACGCGATCCTTTCTCGCTTTGAGAATCGATGTTTCCAGCGATCCCAAGCTGTTTTGTGAATACACCTTCCAGGAAACGGCGCTCGGAAAAAATACTTGCGCAGGAAATTTAGTTAGAAACTGTAGGGCTGGATTCCAAGCCCATATCGTGGTGAGAGGGGTGGTTACAGATTAAATTGTCAATTTTGGGGCTGCTTTTCATAGATGGTTACATTACAAAATTTCTGAGAAATGTCTGACCATATTTTAGCTATTTTTATACATACTCAGTTTTCTTTTACACAACTGTGTCAGGTTTGAAGCGTATACCTTCATCAGCGGAGTAGTCATAGATTAAATTGTCAATTTTGAGGCTGCTTTTCATAGATGGTTGCATTAGAAAATTTCTGAGAAATGTCTGGCCATATTCTAGCTACTCCGATACATTCTCAGTATTCTTTTACACAACTGTGTCAGGTTTCAATCATATACCTTGATCAGAGGGGTAGTCATAGATTAAATTGTCAATTTTAGAGCAGCTTTTCATAGATGGTTACATTAGAAAATGTCTAAGAAATGTCTGGCCATATTTTAGTTATTCCGGTACATACTAAGCATTCTTTTACACAACTGTGTCAGATTTAATTCGTATACCTTGATCAGAGAGGTAGTCATAGATTAAATTGTCAATTTTGGTGTCGCTTTTCATAGATGGTTGCATTAGAAAATTTCTGAGAAATGTCTGGTCATATTTTAGCTATTTCGATACATACTCAGTATTCTTGTACACAACGTTGTTAGGTTTGAAGCGTATACCTTGATCAGAAAGGTGGTCATAGATTAAATTGTCAATTTTGAGGCTGCTTTTCATAGATGGTTGCATTAGAAAATTTCTAAAAAAATATCTTAGACATTTTAGATACTCAGAGATGTACATTCAATGATTTTTTACACATCTGTATCATTCTTGTAAACATTTTTACACATTTCAATCCTACCATAATTTGTCTTGAAAATCTTTATATCGCTAAGCTACTCTACAAAATTGTACCATTATTTGTACTGAAACTTTCTCTGCATTTTTTAACTTTTTTGTTCATAATGATCTGATCCTTTCGAAGCATTCGTGAAACAATGTTTAAAAATTGAGGCAAGGTATTTTCCAATTCGATAGCTCGAGACATCTATAAATATATTTAGAACCAGAAAGAAATTGTTGAAAAGTATGAATATGATCGAGAAGACTCGTGTAACCTATGGGCTTTAATTCCTCATGATTTGTAGATAATTATGTAGAAATGATTGCTCATCGTTATCCAATCGTTGATGACTAACATTATTTTTTAACGGACACGCATAGCCGACTAATGTTATCTTACATAAAACACTTGTTTAAAAATCATGGTCAGATATTCTGTTCGTTTGACACGGATTTATTATATTATCTCAAAATGACTGATCGTGGAAATTGAATTTAACAAACGAAATATCCATCGCTAAATACACATTTCGATTCTGACATTCTTGCAACATCAAAGATAATATACAACGTGCTTCAAGCATAATTAAATTTTACTAAAAGTATAAATAGATCGTTATATGTTCCGTCGACCAGAGCCACAATGAAATTTCCGTGAATTATACTCACTCAAAAAACATTTCCTTTAGAATTCCTCTTGCGTAACCAGTTCCCATATAAAAAGCATTCGCGTATTAAATTCTGCGAAAAAACATGCGCATAATTTGACCAGAAAAAATGACCTGTGCAAAAATGCAATAAATAAAATGCTCCTTCGGATAATTTCCCGTCAGATCACTTTTTTATCACAAAATTCTTAATGTGTCCAAAAAGAAGGAAGAAAAGACTTGCTGCACGGTACAAATAGTAGCGTATTAAATTTCATCCGGAGATAAATTCCAAAAAAAAAGACAATACCTAATTTCGAAGAAATTTAATAACGCGCGGCGAGCAGGAATAAAAGACAATCGAAATTTTGCCGCCTCTAGTAAAAATGAATAGAACACCAGCGTGTGACGTTCATCGGCCACCGTCCCCGCGTATTAGATTAATTTTTCACCGATGAAAACCGCTAATTGCCCGGCGAGCAACGTACGCGGAATACGTTCCGAGATTTTCATTATTCCATTAAGGAAATTTGCATGGCCGGCGAACTACGCGAGACGTATTAAATTATCGCCGCGTTTTATTAAGGCTGTCCGGGACGTCTTTCGGGTCAACTCCGCCGGGAGGATTAATTTACAATTAATGCCCGGTGCCCCTAATCTCTGACGCTTAAAAGCGCATTACACGGAGCTTCCAACACGCCGAATTCCGACCCGGTGCCCAAACCCCCTTCGCAAACCCGCTATCTGTCGAATTTATTTCGGCGGATCTGCTTATCGCGCCGGAAACGCTGGCCAGGACTAAAGGAATCGATTCCTTGCCCTGATCGATTGCCAACGACAATGGAAACTGCAAATCTATATCTGAAACTTGGTGAAGGTTGCGTTCGCACTTCAGAAGTCTCGTATAACGAAGTGAACCCAATTTTTGAAGTGAAACTTCTCTTTTGGCGCGTTAAAACCTCAACGCGGTAGAAGTAAAACTGATCTGGCGATTAAACGAAATTCTATTCTATTAATTAATATATCCGCGATGGGCACGGTAGGAGTCCCTCAAACGCCTGCTTCTCCCACCAACCTCACTTTCATGCACGAGGCCTGCGCACTGTTCCCGACGGGCGAAGCACCTTCTTCCTCTATGGTAACGGCGGATGCTGGTGGGGGACGGTGGGCGCTATGGTGGGGACGGTTCTGTCTCAATTGAGACAAAAATGCCCATCCCTGGCATATACGGTTGGGAGTTCGGCAATGCTTAACCTCTTAGGCACGACGCGCCACTATAGTGGTTTTCACGGATGTCATCTTTCTGAACGACGCGCCACTATAGTGGCTCACTCTAGTAGCTCACTCGCTCACCGTTTGAATTAAATGATCGTCTTCCGATACGCCTGTGAAATATATCGTACCCAATGGTACCATTAATTATTAAAGTAAATCGTTAAAGATAAAATTATAATTTAATCATAAAAAACTTCATTCCAATGTAATCGCGTAAAGAACAGCATTGTCCATCACACATTGTAGGTTCTATCGTTTACACGTAATTCTCGTTGAACTCTGCCGTACAGAGCCCCGTAAACAGCCCCGCGTAAAATTCAGCCGTGCCGAAAGAGGTTAATAAAGATTATGATAAAATTCCAATGATACTAAGTAGAGATTTATCAATCAAATTTACAATCAAAATTATTAATAGAATTTTTAGAAGTAAATTAAGATTGGAAATGGTAAATAATCCTAATGAAGCGACAACAAGATCAGGAACAACTCCTGATGCAGTTTTTGCAAGACATTTAGACAAAATTGAATCAAGAATATTTATATCATATTTTAGCTATCACAATCCAATTGTTTCAATAATGGAATCATAGTAAATTAAATGTCATAAAGTGTTAATAAAAATTCGAAAAAAAATTAAAGAAAAAAGTTTCACTTCAGCCATGTGATCTAAGCACACACCAATTTTTAAAATTGCCGCTTTTAGATGGTACCTGTTATGTACTTTGAAATTATACAACGTGTCCCGAAAAGTTTGAACATAATTGAAAAGAGTGACTCCACAGGTGGTTTTAAGCACTTTTTTCATTTGCCAATGCACGCCGAAACACTTTGTTTACGAGTTATTAACGAAAAACACGGACCAATCAGAGCACGGCATCGGCAAACGGATTCCGGAAGACGCGCTCAAGACTTTCAACAGCAATGGCAATTTCAAATCGTGAACCAACAAGCCACCATCAGTAAAGTAATCTAATTATTTCTTTTGGTATTATTATGTAAAAAAAGATTTTTGAGGTTACTTTCAGAACACCACAACTATTCACAAGCCGATTAACCTTTTGCACTCAAATCAATGTTAATTCTAAAAACAAGATATTTCTTTCGACCTAGAACATTTTTATTCTATGTATCGTTTTTACATTGTGCACCTGAAAGTAAACCTGCTTTCCCATACAACAGTTGAATACTTAGCAATTTATAAAATAGAACCAAGTTAATAATATGAAACTGTTTTGAATAATGGTATGGCAATTTTTACTGATGACCGAGAGTCACCATTCGTGTGCAAAGGATTAATCTGATAGATAAGGTGTTATTTGTTCGATACACTAAAATACCAATAAATATTTCTGCTTGACAATACGCGTTGCTCGCACAAGTCTCCAAGTATCCCAAGAAAAAGTGTTCAAACTAACGATTCAATTTTAGCTTGGAAGTATTAAAAGAACAAAGTTCGATTCGTAACGGCGCATCATGAACGTGCACCTGAGATAACGATCAGAAATTTCGTTAACAACATTCTCGGAACCTAAGCAAGACCGTTCGGCTGGCTCTCCCCAGGTTTTCCGAATCATTTGGTATGCATGCTTCCCGGTGCTGCGCCGGTTGATGTACCCCGCGTTTTCCTTATCGTACGAGTGCTTCTCCTCGAGGTTTATATTGTAGCTCCATTTCAATGCGGAGTTTTAGAGAGCCCGGTGTATTCGCCGGAACGCGAATAAAAGTGTCCTTTGAGGAGGATATTGGAGCAAGGCTTAGTGAAGCTCGCGTAACAATATTTTGTCTTGGCGCAGAGCGTTCTCAAAGGAGAGGCAACTTCTATTGAAAATCAAAGAGCCTTTAAACTCGTCGAGCCGGCACTGGAACCCGAAAGGAAGACGAAGAAAAACACGTAAGTACTTACTCTCGGGATACCGCTTATTTCTTGTTTCTTTTTCTCTTTTCTATCACCCCCTCTCTCTCACTCTCTCTCTCTCGCTCTCTCTCTCTCGCTCTCTCTCTCTCTCTCTCTCTCTCTCTCTCTCTCTCTCTCTCTCTCTCTTTCTTCTTCGTTATTTCCCGGATTAGGTACCACTTCTGCTACCATCAGACTTCTTCTTCTTCTTCTTCTTCTTCTTCTTTCGCTGGACCGAACCTTTAATTCCTTCAATCCTGACTATAGATCCGATTAGACGTCTTTCTCGCTTCTTGTTCCCGGTCTCTCTTCAATCTTCCACCGTTTGGCAACAGTGTGCGTCTTTGGCTCGATTCCCGAAAACTGAATTGACGAAGAGGAAGGAGGAGGGCGGTGTCCAGATTGAATAATCCGCGCGATACGCTCCGGCCGGAATTGCATGAAATACTATGGTGGCGCTACGACTTTTTCGGGAAAAGAGATTGCGCCCCCTCTACTCACCCCACGCCAGTAAATGCGGAAATTCTGTCGGTCGATTCGAATGGCTTTTCGAGTCTCCAGATATGGAATTATTGGCTCGGTGAGACTGAGCACGTTGCCGGGGACGCCGCACGGTTGCTTGATGCTGGCAAGCTCTCATCCGTCAGCCACACTTCCGGCTCAAGAATAAGCGAGCAGATTTTAAGAGCAATAAAACCGGACAGGTACCGCGCGACCGGATGAACAGCCTCGCGAAATTTATCGAGAAATAATTCGAGATTAATATTTCACTTTTACAATCCGACATTATCGTCCGCGATCGTTCCGTTATTATACCCAACAAGTACATTCCTGACTCATAGAATATTATCATCGGACTACGGATTCTGATGCAAAATAAAAATGGTTCAAATCAGTTCTGAGAGCAGTCTAATCATATCACACTCGTCTATTACCAATATTTACATTTTAAATTATTATTATTATTATTATTTTTAATTGAGCCTAGTCTTATTTACACTATTTTATTCGCTCGTGCTGACGCGGAATTTTTAACAGTTTATAAAAAAAAAAAGAAATTTAATAAAGTAAATAGCGGTTTTAATATCAGTATAGCAATTTTTAATGGCGCCATAGAGCCGCCATTCGTGTACAAAGGATTAAATGTTTTCTCGTTCATTCTCCTCTGGGATACATCTCGCATTCTCTTTCCTCTGCGTAGAATATTATTAACGCGTAAAGTTTAAACGAAAGTTCTCCCGGTTTTCGTTGAAGTAAGGAGTAGAGAGTTGATTATGCAGAAGATATTTCGCGGAAACGTTTAGTTTGTCGGATCGATCTCCTCGGCGCCACGGTGCTGGATATTTTTGGTAGCTGGTGGAACTCGAATGAAATCATCGGGGTTTGTTTTCCTCTAAAACATGAAATTACGGAAGCTGTTTCGGGCGCACCATCGCCGTCGCGCATAACAAACAATAATTTACTCAATTCTTTCCGGGAAGGGGGATTTCAGGGCACGGTGTCCCGCATGGTGTTCATCCAGCAATATGTAAAATTTACAAACGTATCAGCTTCTCTCTCTCTCTCTCTCTCTCTCTCTCTCTTTCTCTCTCTCTCCCGGAGCGGTTCTCTGCAATACGAGCTATATGTAGTATCAAAAACGATAAATATGAAAATGTATATAATTCATCACAACAAATCACAATTAATACAATCAATTAAACTATTTACGTCTCAATCTCCGTCTGAGATTTACAATTTACGTCTCGAATCATTCACGTCGTATTTCTATCTATTCTGAAAACCGCAATCAATAACATTGTTTAACAGATCGTCGCGTCGTTATCGTTATTATCGTCGTAGTAATCGGCAGAATTCGGTACGGTAATTCGGAACAGTATCACCCTACACTTCCTACATATATTTCTTCCGCATATTTTTGATTGGGTCCGCTCTTCACAGTTGGTTGCATTAGAAAATTTCTGCAAAATATGTGGCAGATTTTAACTACAGTAAATACTCTATAAACGCATAAAAGCTGTAGCAGATAAACGCAGAAAATATATCCCCTCCACTTTAGTAATCCGATCTCGGCTCGGGTATATCGGTGTGAACCACTACTAATGCGACGCGGAGAGTCGCAGTCGTCGGCACTATCCAAAGGCCCGTGCGTCATGACAATGTAACACCAATATTTAATTTTTTTTATTATTACTTATTTTTTTTATGAAACTTTCATCGATATATTCGTGGCATTTTTCTGATACAAAAAAGACCAAACACGATATGATTTTAACTGTGTAAACACTGTTATAGTATTTAGTGGTTTAAATGGCGATGGACGTTTCGGGCGCAAGGAAGGATAGCGTATAGGGAAGAAAGAGACGCGAAGAGTCGCAGTCGCCGGTCCAGTTCAAAGCAATGATGGTATATGGTCTCGGTTTTCTCGCGCATGCGCGACGATTTTAGCGTCAGTAAAGTACAAATTTGGTCTAAAATGGGGTACCTTAGTCACCCCGCATAGTTTCGCAAATTTTTTTTCGATTTTCAAATATGGATTGACAAGTAGCTCCTTCTCCAATACTAGTTGCAATTATGAAATCGAATATATTAACATTAACTTACCAAAATTTCGAAGTACGGTCGTCTCGTCGTGTCGTCTTGCACTCTTCTGCCCGGTTTCCCGCCAATAATAGTTCTCCCCTACTTTCCCCACAAACATAAGACGTACGGTACGTTCCTGCATTTAGTCGCGCATGTGCGAAAAAACCGAGACCATATACCAGGGATGGGCAATTTTGCCTCAATTGAGGTAAAACCGTCAACACCGTAGCGCCCTCTGTCCCCTTCCAGCAAGCGTGGTACAATGGGGCAACGAAGACACGAGACATCAGCGTACGCAACGAACGTGCGCGCTGCATGAAAGAGAGGTTGGTGGGAGAAGCAGGCGTTTGAGGGGCTCCACCCGTGCCCACCACTGCCATATACCATCACTGGTTCGAAGTCCCGCGCGTGGTCTCGCTTTACACGCGCTGTCCTTTTCTACGTTCGGCTTGGCCTTAGAAGCCCAAAAAATAGCTACCCGTCACAGATGAACGCATAACTATCCCCCCGAGGCTTATGCGTTTAGAGAGGATTTACTGTATTCAGATAAATTACTGAGTAATCTTTTACGCAATTCTTCCAGATCTTAATCGTATACCTTGATCAGGGGCGTTGTTATCGATTGCAATGTCACCTTTGGGTCTGGTTCTTCATATTTGTTTGCGCAATTTACCGATGAGGATCAACTCGGTACTTGATCCAACAGAGATTGTACGACTCCGTTCCGAATGATTTCGGCACCGCGTAAAAATTGCCTTTTCCCCGCACGTTTTACAGTGAAGGGTTGATTCAATTAATGTGACACGGATATTTTTGTAAACGTTAATGTTCCTTATGGTTTATTAACAGTAAACTTACCACGGTCAAATGACCGGTTTTCCATTTCACATTTATTGAAATTATAGAAACGCTTTCGTAGGAAATGACTAGATTGACATCTTTATTTAAGCACATATTGTAATGGAAGCGGTACAAAGTTTAAATAAATTCAATCGTCTAACTTCTGTAAAGCGTTTTACTTTTATATGTTTTGTGTTTGGTAGGTTTAGTGTTAATGCGAATGATGGATTTGGATGGTTGGTTACGACACTTAGAACTGAACTTCCTTATTCGGCTGATGGTTTTAGATTGACGATGTCTGACACTTTCCGGGTCATCCTCGACTTATACCTACACCTTATTGGTTAGCTACGCAAAACAGAAGTGACGTATTGTTCGGAAAACGAGTTCTGATTGGCGGAAGAAAATATATTTTTTCTGAGTTCGATTGCATTTTCGGCGGCAAGACGATCTCTGGAGAGGATTGTTGGAAATCCCTGGCCGAGCTGGATTCGGCTGACGCGAGCCAACGACGTTATTGAACAAAAGGAGTAGTTTTATGAGTAGGTACCGTTCGGAGAACGCTTCTGGTCACCAGATGTACAATTATGTCGAAATAAGAAATATACGAACAATGGCAAAAAGGCTACGAGGGATGACTAAACGAAATAAAGAAAAAGAAATGAAAGGAAAGGAAAGGAAAGCCTAACGTCTATAAAAAAGCGCAAATCTATGTACATCGCTTAACAATATTTGTTAGCATAAGAAAATATTAAAAAGTCTCTGATACGTTTCAGATACTCGAATAAACACTTAGTGACTTTTATGATCGCTGTCGACCATAACAAACAATACAACTTTGCTTGGTGGGGGAGGGGGGGGGGGGGGATTTCGGGGTACGGAGTTCCACACGATGTTCTTCCAGCAATATGTAAAATTCTCAAACGTCCCAGCTTCTCTCTCACCCAGAGCGGTTCCTTGGTATCCCGGCTATATTTCTTCCGCATATTTTCGATTCGCCGGCTGCGCTTCGCGCGGCAATTTCCTTGCATCCGTGAATTTCATTATGTATATTCCGCATCTGGGCTCTTCCGTTTCTTCATCTTGTTCGGGGATTGAAAACAGGATAGCGCTACAACACGCTCGGATGGAACTGTGTTGCGCGCGAGCGTGATACAGCGACAAAATAATAAGAAGAATAATAATACGTGTTGCCTATGTCGCACGCAAAATAGAAGTCGACAATGCACGCGAATACTCGCCGCAGTGCCTGTGGATGATAAAAAGACGCAAAGGGAATCAAAATGGAGAACACGGAGTAGGAACGGGGGGGAAACCCGGTGGATTGTAATTTAAACGTCGCGCGATGCTCGAGCAACCATTACATCGGTGTCAAACCGAGTTGCACTTCGTAGTTTCCATTTCTAGAATAAATCCGTCCGCTCGCCGTCCGAGGAATCGAGGTTATTTCATTTAAAAAGAGAACGCCGGGTACAAAGCATTGTCGCGCACGGTTTGTCAAGTATTTTATCGATAAATGTCAGAAGTGTCTGGCCTATAATTGTCCCACAACTATCCCCACTACTGCGGGGTATACCGCATGAAGGGCCATGAAGCTCGAGAGGCCTCGAACACCGAGAAGTGTAACATAATAAGTGTCGAGTATATTGGTGAGACCACTACTAATCCAATGATAATACTTCTTCTTTATTTTTTATTACTTTTTTGTGGAACTTTCACCAACATATTCGTGACATTTTTCTAATGAAAATGATACCAAATATGATATAATGGTGATAATATTTGGTATCATTTTCATCAGAAAAATGCCACAAATACGATTGTCAAAATCCCATTAAAAAGAACAATAAAAAATAAAGAAGTTTTGTCATTGGTTTAATAGTGGTCTCACACCGATATACCGGACCCGTATTATGTTACACTTCTCGGCGACCGAGGCTTCTTGTGCTTCGCTGTCCATTCCTACATTAGGCAAAAGTCAAAGAATAGTATACCTTGCCCGTAATTGTCCCTGGCCAAACCCGTGGTTGGGACATTTATCGATAAAATACTGTATTGGCATCTCGATTGTTTGTTTCCCATAATTTTGCTTTCTTTATACATTAATGATAACACGTGAATTTTTAAAAAGCAGTCTACCCGTTAATCCGTAAAACATAACCTAAAACGTTCACAGCAACTACTGTAACAGATGTTTACAATCTTGCAGATTACTTAATGAAACCTAAATGAATGTTATACACTTTGTTGTTCGAAGTTATAACATAGCATAATATTTAAATACTCCATCACTTTCTTTTGCTACATTATTTCAATATTTTATGAACAATGTACTCCCCATTGAATGCGACATTTTAACAATGGAGGTAAAATATAATATTCTTCACTTCGTTCTACTAAATGAATTAAAATTGTCAATTTTCTAGTACGCATTCGCAATGTATCTAGTACGGATTGAAACTTTGTAACTGAAAAAGTAAAAACGTAAAAATCTGCTTTGTAAAAATCATGCTCTAAATTCGTTGGATTTGATGAAATAAATTAGATAAAAGATGGTATTTAATTCAAGAATGATATTCTTCTATAATTCTGTATATAGATAGATAAATTCTTTTACATACTTCTATCACACAAAAACAATAGTATACTCTCTTGTGAGAATACCATTTCAACAAAAGAAAAACCACAATTTCATTAAATTCCAATTTCTGTATGTTGCTGTTGTAACATGTGTTTCTATTAATTCACGATAAGAAGAGTCTTCATCCAGGACAGCAGCAATCAAAACATTATATAAGATGTTTAAGAACTAACCGTAATGCAGGTGATGAAAACGGAGCAGACATTTAAGATAAGATCCAGTATCAGAGCCATTTGTTCGGTATAAAAGCATGAATACTGAGGATATTCGCGACACGATAAAAGTACGCGGTAAAGAGGCGACGAGTCTCTCGGAATTAATTAGTGTGAAACCTCGTCTGGCTAATTTATGAAAACGGGTGCAATAAACATTATCAATCTACACCGTAAATAAACCGTTTGCCGGTTTTTACAGTCGGCGAGCGCGTCGTAACAGCACCGTGGAACCAGTTTGCCGGTAAGAAAAACAATCTTCGCCGAAGCGGTAACCGTAGAACGCACGCACCGAGTTGCACATTGCACCGGTGAAAAATAATGGTGCACCGTCCCGGTGCAGGGAGACCGGTGACAACATCGTGGAAACTCATCTGATACAACGTTAGAGCCGCTCCGCACCCGTACCGCCTAGACCATCGGAGACATCCTAGAGCTACACCGCAACGCAACCATTTTGCTGTACTGTGTGATGCAAGTCGGATTGCAAGAGTGCACGCGCGCGAACCGGAGTGAACGAACCAACGCGGTGCAGCACGGTGCAGCGCCGAGCCGACATGATGATGCAGGCGAGCCCGTACAATGCCACTCAAAAGTACACAGGGTGTCTCACCTGATTTTGACATTTGGTTTACGTCGCCATTCTGATGTGAAACAAAAATATTTTGCGTGATTTTCTAATGGCTTCGAAAGGGCCAATATAATGATATTATTAGTCTGTTTGTGAATAGACGCGTAAAGGTCATTTGAAGGTCAATCTTATTTTTTTGAAAATGGAATCGTTATTTTCTCTATAAAAAAAGTATTAACCTATGTGCGTTATAAAATAATTATTTTAAGAAATATCTTGAGGTAAACATCGCTTTACTTCATTTACAAGTTAGGTTCTGAATATGTCTAATATAAAGGTAAAAGGACATTAAGAGAATTTACAGATGTTGTTATATTATTTTCGACTTTTTAAGATGATTGAAAGAGAATATACATTTTTGTTTAAATAAGGTTTCTTGTCATTCATCCAGACAATGCTTATTTTTCATAAAGATCCGCCTGTCTAGTAATAATCACGTTGATATCAACGGATTAGTGATTGCTTTACAATAATTAATGTGTTGCTCCATATTTTGCCATGTTTGAGTGGCAGTGTATGAGGTTCTCTCGGAAGCAAGCGAGAGAGGATGCCAGGTGGAAAGGTAAGCATAGTCACGGTACGTGGGAAAACTTTGAAAGTGTTGCCCCCGGGCGAAGAAAAATACCGGCACATTCGAGCGAATTGATGAAACTTAATGAACTGCCAACAGGCGCTTTCCGGGTGCTTTTTCCTCGGACCGCTAATGTGCCCTCGTGAACAGTTGCGAACAGGTGACGCGAAGTCGTAGCGGAGATTGCTGCGCAGTCATTTCCGAGTCGGTGATTTCCTTGCGTGGCTCTGTTTGCGAAACGTCGTGTTCCATTCTACTCTGCGAAGTTGATTTTGGACAGAGCTGGACAAAATTTTGGACAAAAGATATTTTCACTACTTAAAATGGACACAATTCAAAGAAAATACTATTGTAAATGAATAGTAAAATTTCTGCAAATGAACTATTTTTATCCTGATATAAACGTAATTTCTTTCGATCGAAATGAATTATATTCATGAAACTGATTTCGGCGCAAAGGTTCGATCTTATTGAAATTCAGCAAATTTGTAATTTTATTATTATCCCAACGTTTCCATCCGACTGCGGATCATTCTCAAGAGATTTTATGCGTTTGCTGTGCACTAGTTACAATAAAAGAAAAACAAAATATTTTTATGAATAAGAGTTACGATGGAACGTGGTTGAAACCATCGTGGCAGATACGTAACTGGGATATGTAACTGCTTTTCCTTCATTGTAAGTAATGCACAGCAAACGCATAAAATCTCTTGAGAATGATCCGCACACGGATCGAAACGTTGGGATAATAATAAAATTGCAAATTTGCTGAATTTCAATAAAATTTATCCTGATAGTCTAAACCGTAGAATGAAATGTTTGAATTTTTACGTTAAATAGTAGGTACTGATATTTGGTAGCCTGAGGGTTTCAAATCCATTTTACCATCCTCCACCTTCTTCCACTTTGTACGTTAAATAGTATTTAAAATATTTCTTGTCGATGAAAATTCACCTCCTCAAATCAAAATTCACACAAGTTTGACAATCCTTCAAATAAAATACTATTCCAAGACCATTTTCTGACAAATAAAATATTTTATTTTTAAAAGTGCACGTATTATTTCAAATAAAATAAACTACTATTTGAAATTCTATTTTGCTCAGCTCTGATTTTAAATGCCTTTTGAGACCGAAAATCAAGATTTTCATGACAATGTTCTAGACAACATTGTTATCGTAAAATTATAACTTCTTAGAGTCTCGAAATATGAATATGTTATTTGTGACAGGAAATTTTGTGATAGGAAATGTAGCTCGAGAAGAAACTAATTCTACAGAAAATAATAAACTGAAAACATACATTGGAGTTGTTCCTAATAAGTTCTGTTTTCGAGAAAATCAACTGTATGCTCGACGTGAACATTTGCACGCAGTAGATACGGCCAATAGTGACCAGACAAGCAAGTCGATGTCTGTCCTATGTCGGAGAGCTGGATCCTACAATGCATTGAACGTAACAATTGAAATTTTTCTATTTTATAATAAGTAGGATAATATTTCCAGATTTATCTAATTTCTCAGTTTTACATACAAGAATATTTGAAAATAATTATTTACAATACACAAATTGGAATTACTGATTGAAATATTTTCTTGGGATAAACACGAGAAATAATTACTTCACCTAATATTATATGATAATAAACTCAATCCATGATGTATAAACATAATCACGAATCTCAATTAATTAGAAAAATGAGGGTACAAATATTTACCTTAAATAACTATTTAATATTTGAATAAAAATATATATAATTGAAATACGTATTATGTACGTATACTTATACAATCAAATAAATATTTCAAGCAGTATTCCCATTAATATCAAAGTAAACAATTATTTCTAATTAATTAACCAATGCAATACAGTTTGGAAAATAGTCTCTGAATCTGTTCTTCTTTTAGTTTAATTATTTTACCAAACACTGGATCAAAAAACTGTATTCTATCTTTTCCTGCCGTGAATTCTGAAGTATAATCTCATTGTTTAATATTTCATAATTATATAATAAAGAACGTTTATATTTGTTTGGAATAGTACAGCGAATTCTAAGATGTTCTTTTTATTAAATATTTCATAATTGTAGAATAGAGAATGTACATAAATATTGTACACCACGGACTAATTTTTTGCTTCTTTGTCATCGTTGAGCATCATTAAACGGGACGTTTTCTTTGTTACAAGATATATATCTTGAGCTCCTCTCCGCAACATCTTTATTTTTATGCTCCACTTTTTTTCAAGATGTCTTTTATTGTTTTGCTCGTTTACTACCTCTTGACAGATCTTTAACAAATTGCACAATGTCAACTGTGGCGTCATTGTTGTAGAATCTGCCTTAAATTTCGTGTATTGTCCAATGGAAATACCATTTTGTATCGTGAATTTGAAGTGAAATGTTCCTGGAATGCTATACTATTTGATTGCCTGTACATTGTTGCTTTATTATTATTTAATTGCTTGTATTGCTGTCTACGAGAATGCTGCTGTGGTATTCTATTTCGCAAATATTGCAAGACCAGTAGGAACCGTATATCAACTATTTACAGGAATGTTCCGTTCGCAAATGAAATTACTCGGTCCTTAATTAGCGAAACAGGGCTTCTTGGATCCCAGAATATTTTTAAACAAGTAATGCGTGCATATTTGTTAGAATCGAAATTCTAGTAACGCCACTAATTTTATTTCGATTATTACTAGACGGCGAATCTTTCTACAGATTTTTCATCAATTATTTCGCAACAGAACAATGTATTTCATCGACAAAACTAAAATAGAAACATAACAGACTTTATTTCAAAATATTTGTAATAAATTTATAAAACAGTGTTACAATGTAATATAATTGAAATATAATTGACTTTATTTCAAAATACTTGTAATAAATTTATAAAACAGTGTTACAATGAGTAACAATATTGAAAATTAAAAAATTAGCTGGGCTACATTCAAAATTACTTTATCAATTACAGTTTAATATTGTTCGACGGAATCTCCGGACGGCAGGGCATTCTGGGCGGCAGTAACTTCAGGTTTGCAATTCAGGAGCTGCATCGATTTTATGCAACGCACATTCGTCAGGATTGTTCAGGTTGACCAATTTGAAATAAATCCGCGCACAAAATCGGGAAATGTCCAGGACCGGCCTCTCGCTCCGATTCAATTTACAAGTCATAACTCGGAAAAAGGCTCTTGGCATTTACAGCCCGTGAAAATTTATATCTCGTAGATCCGATCGTTTCTCTTTTCTTTTTTTTTTTTTGTTCTTTTTCACGGATTCCGAACTCGCCATCAAAGCTAGAGGAACACAATTCGACGCACGTGCAACCGATTTTGATGGTTCTACTAAAAATGATAATACTCGTCGAAAAATCAACATCTGGCTTATATCTGGAGGTATGCCACTACTTTAGACTATATCTTAGGTTGAATGACATAGTTAATATTAGCAACAATAATGTTGCTAATAGTGTAGAATTCGCAAAATAGTGAAAATCCTTAAAATGGGCAGTTCCTGAGGTTATTTGAAGTAACTTTTCCCTTAGCGAAAATTTTCACTCCGGCTTTGTTAAAGAGTTATTAACGAAAAACACGGACCAATTAGAGTGCGGCTATAGCGAACGGATACCGGCTCGTCGTCTGGTTCCGCTGAGCGTGGCGCTGCCATTGGTCGGGCCAGAATCTGTCTGCTGTAGCCGCGATCTGATTGGTCCGTGTGTCTCGCTAATACCTTCTCAACATAAAAGAGGGAGAAATACAGGATTTACTCGAGTTTATTAAGAAAACCGGACTGATTAATCAAATAATGTAAACCACTCATATACAGGGTGGGGCAATAACTATGTCCAGTTTGAATATTGCCGTTATTTGTAATAATATGAAAAAATGTTATATAGAAAACTTACACAGTATAGAGGGGGACATATTGTGACACAAACATTTTCTGCGTGGGTGTTGGCATAGAGGAGATTTCAAGGTCAACTCTATTTTTTTATGTTTTTTTTATCACGATGTGAAAGCCAGTCTTGAGACGAATTCAGCGAGTTATCATTGAAGGTTATGCAAGGTCAAATATGGTAGTAAAGTAAGCTTTATTACCTTACAGGAGATGCTCGAATTGGTGACCGTTTGCGTCAATGCAAAGTTGCAATCTTCGTATCCCTGCATCACGTGCATATCTCATCGTTTCTGAACTTATTCTAGCACATGCTGCAATTATTGGAGTATCGATAATCCACCCTGGTTAAGACAAGTTGAGCACCAACGACAATGGTCAATTAACGTACGGTGTGGAATCGCTGATGATCAAATAATCGGACAGCATTTTATCGATGGAAATCTTACTGGCGAACGATATGAACACTTTATACGAAGTAGATTTGGGACTTTATTAGAAAATGTACCACTAAACGTTCGCCAAATGATGTGGTTACAGCAACGACGGATGTCCAGCATATTATGCTCGGAGAGTAAGAGATGCACTGAACGAACTTTACCCAACTAAATGGATAGGACGTGGAGGATTAGTTTCCTGGCCATCTCGTTCTCCGGATTTAACACCATTAGATTTTTTTCTCTGGGGAGCATTGAAAAATGCTGTTTATCAAGAAGTACCACTACACCAGAAAATATGAAACAGCGGATAATTGCAGCATGTGCTAGAATAAGTTCAGAAACGATAAGACATGCACGTGATGCAGGGATACGAAGATTGCAACTTTGCATTGACGCAAACGGTCACCAATTCGAGCATCTCCTGCAAGGTAATAAAGTTTACTTTACTACCATATTTGACCTTGCATGACCTTCAATGATAACTCGCTGAATTCGCCTCAACACTGGCTATCACATCGTGATAAAAAAAACATAGCATTCCATTTAAAAAAATAGAGTTGACCTTGAAAACTCCTCTATGTCTCCACCCACGCAGAAAATGTTTGTGTCACAATATATCCCCCTCTATACCGTGTAAGTTTTCTATATAACATTTTTTCATATTATTACAAATAACGGCAATATTCAAACTGGACATAGTTACTGCCCTACCCTGTATGTTCCATATGACCTTGTAATTGACGCGACATAAATTATAATTATCGCCACTTTTAATGCAATAAAGTAATTGTTAAAAATGTATACATTTAAAGCAATAAAAATGATTTAAAATAAACTTGGACATTTTTTTTCCCACTACAATATTTGTCCCTTTGAACCAAACAATTTTGTTTCCCCAGTCCCCAGAATCATCCTGTATACTCAAACTTTCTAGCATCGTTCCATGAAAATGTACGAAACACGAGGTTATCGAGAATATAACACAGTGAAAAGGGTTTTTAGTAAACCGGAGGAATTCTGCAAACCATAACCAAAGTACAGAACGCTCCCCCTGCTCGGGTCGAATAAAGGGTTAAACAAACTGGTTACGCGGACAATTCCAACTATGCAGTCGCGGGCCGAGCGAGCAAGCGAACGGCCAGAAATTAAAAAGAAAACTTAATTGCTGAAAAAAACGATTGCGCGAACTGGAAGAATGCCAGAGGGTAATCCGCAATAAAAAGCGAAGCGTGTAGCGCGCGAGCGGGCACCGGTTCCGTTGCTCGGATTGAACAAACGACCGAATAAACTTCACGTGCAGTCAATTTCATAAAATATGTGTACGGGAACCCGCAGGACTCCTTTATTGCGAGACAGAGGGACAAACTCAAAGCTGTAGCTACGGGAGTCGTGGATCTGTGCGGTTCGTACAGTCCGTACATACGTGCGCAGCGTTATTTACGCAACAAAGACGAGGAGCGTGTTATCTTTCGATCCCGGTGTGTACATTCGCCGCGATACCGTCGGCTCTATCGATGTTTTTCCCCGGGATAGTAGTTCCGCTGAAAAACGCATGCGTTTTCCCAACTTTTAAAGGCCACTCGCCCCAGTCTTCGTCGGTCCGTTCTCCACGATGTCCGAACAAAGACTGGAAAAGAGGGTCAGTGGCGTCGATTTCGCCAAATGGAAACGGGAAATCGTAACGAAACCAGCGGAAGACCAGGGCCGTGGCAAAGAACAGAGAAGCTGGTTTGTTGTACAGGGTGTATCAAAAATAATCTGATAAGATGCTATTGGCGCAAGGTTGGATCTAATTGATATACCATTTTTCTAACAGATCTCCATCGATCCAGAGGTATAGAACCCTGCTATGGTAGTCGTGACATATAATTTTGATACAATTATAATTTCTATCGATCGAAAATTGTGTTAATCTGATAAGATGCTATTGGCGGAAGGTTCGATCTAATTGATATATCAATTGGTGAATTGAATTCCGCCAATAGCATCTTATCAGATTAACACAATTTTCGATCGATAGAAATTATAATTGTATCAAAATTATATGTCACGACTACCATAGCAGGGTTCTATACCTCTGGATCGATGGAGATCTGTTAGAAAAATGGTCCGCAAATTTGTCCTTCACTCTTTCTTCAAGGTCAACATATTTTTTTATTGCATCGTATAGTACTCGTTGCATAGAAAAAACGTCTCAAAGACACCATGGGTCTCAAGTCAACTATTCTCCCAAAAAACAACTTTAAAGTTTTGTAAATTGTTTTATTCCACATGTTTACAGGATCTCCCAAAATGATATAAATGCGGAAAGGGTGATTCTACATGAGATAATAAGTCTAAAGTATAGAATAATTTTTTTCATTTGACGCCTCGTTTTCGAGATATTAGAGTTTGAAACTACATCAAGTTCGCGTTCCTAGCGTTTGTAAGTAGTAGATCAGGTAGGTAATGAACGGACGCGTCAAACATTTCATATTCAATATCCAGCGCTGAATTTTCAAACTGTAATTTCTCGAAAACGAGGCTTTAAACGAAAGAAATTATTTTATACTTTAAACTTATTTTCTCATGTAGAATTACCTTCTCCACATTTATACCATCTTGGGACACCCGGTAGACATGTGGAATAAAATAGTTTATGAAAGTTTAAAGTTGTTTTTCAAGAGAATGGTTAACTTGAGACCCATGGTGTCTTTAAGACTTTTGTTCCTTGTGACGAGTACTATACGATGCAATACAAAAAAAAAAATGTTGACCTTGTAAAAACGGTCAAGGACAAATTTGCGGACCTTTTTTTTAATAGATCTCCACCACTCCAGGGGTATAGAACTCTGTTATAGTAGTCGTGACATATAATTTTTATACACCCTGTACATGTATCTGAACATCGTATGCAGCTTAACTTTTTAAAACATTGATTTGTCGCTGAATTACAGAACATCGAATATGAGATTTCGTGCAACAAAGCGTTTATTCAAATAACACCGCTGTGCTCCATTTTCTGACAAAAATTCGGTATTATAACTATGTAGCTTTTTGCTGCCTTAGCAGATTTTTCATAAATGTATCAATACATTGCAGCTTGATTTTTTGATATATATTGATTGCTTGCTGAATTACAGAACATCAAAGTTGAGGTTTCGTGCTACAATGCAACGAAATGATACTTCCGTTTGACTTAGCTCCATCGGAAAGCTCAGTGATTCCAGAAACAACCAAAACCAAGGTTGCTTTTTCCTCTCCTCGTCTTCCCCTTCCACTATTCCATTCCACTACCATGAGCACACTCCAACGTCCCCCACTAAGACCGTAGACTGGTCACGTGACATGCCGCACAACGTGTTACATATTACTCTGATCATCGAAGAGGTGGTAAACTGTATTCCCCTCGATTTAACCGATCTGGCGACACTAGCTCTGATTGTCTCGGTTTAAAACCGGAGCCCGGACCGATAGTGCGTATCATTTAAGCAACATTTGCCAATGAAAGAAACATCAGTGAAAATTGCGGATTTTACTTCTTCCACACTCCGGTGAATGAATTTCAAATTTCGCCGGCAGTCGAACCACTTCCCTCGCGTCATCCGCAATCTGAAGAAGTGGCCGGTCGACGGTAAACATTTATAAATTTCGCGATCACGTTCGCGGGAACGACGAGCCATAAACTAGCGGAGAACCGTGCCGCGTTTCTCTCGGCTCTAGAGGAGAAGGATAACTCGGTCGACCGGTTATTCCTTCAGGATCGTAATGGCGAATCCGCACGGGAACTGGAGGACCGCGTCCTCTTCCGGTCCCGCGGTCGAATTAATTCAAATTCCAAGCGAACCTGATATTTTCGTTGACTGAATCCGTTGATCATTGTTGGCCATTTATACGGCAGACGCGAACCGATGTCCCAGAAAATCGTAACGAACGTTTTATTCTAGAATCCACCGAGTTCCATTCGTTGGGTTTTATTGCGATCCAGAACTCTCCGCAATTTAAAACTACGGGATTTTACGATCCGATGACATTTTTCTATCTATGTTGAATATTTTAGGGAATTGTTCGCCCTGTTTTAGGGACGCTGTTCATAATGCCTCCGCCTTCCTGTATTTCGATGTTTTATCTTTATCGTCGCAACTATGAAACTGGACTTCGACGTTGCCTTTCGAATGAATTGTTTTTTTCATTCGCTAGGGAAATATACAACGGCGTGTGGAAGTTTACGGCTTTGTAGATTTTTCACTTTGTCGAACAGTGATGTCTGAATGAAAATAAAGCTGGGTAAAAGAATATCGCAGACGAAGCGAAATATTTGTTTAGATTTTTTGAAAATGACATTTTTGTGTCGTCTTGTCCCACAGGCGCAGTATATAAAAGTGATTGAATCACTACAAAATATTCTACTTATACAGGGTGGGGCACTATAAACAGGTCACCTGAATAACTCGCTTGCTTTTAAAGATAGAAAAAAATGCATCAAACCAAACTTACTTGATATCGAGGCGCTCGTAATCTGATGTCATTAATTTCTTTATAGGTGGAGATGTCAAGGAGATATGAAGGTCAACTATATTTTTTTAAATGGAACGGTATGGTTTTTTATTTACATTCTGATAGTGTGTTTCAAGACGAATACAATGACCTATTATGAAGGTCATTCAAGGTCACGCAAGGTCAACTGCAGTAGAAAATAATGTCTGATGCATTTTTTTTCTATCTTCAAAAGCAAGCGAGTTATTCAGGTGACCTGTTTATAGTGCCCCACCCTGTATATTGAATTATTTTTGAATTGAATAGAATATAAAATGAATGGATTATGGAGAAGATAAGACGAATTTGTTGAAGGAAATTATCGGTAGCTGAACGACATTCTGACAGGAAAATATTGTATTTTTCATGCAGATTTGCTGCTGCAGGGTACCCAGATCGATGCCGTAAACATTTTCGCACACCCGGCCTTTAATTCATTAACAGATTTGTACGCGAATCGATTGGCGCGCGGCGAATATTTGCAAATACCAGGCCGGATTAATATCGGACGCCGGAAATATTTGCCGAATTAAGTCGGGAACGTTGAAACGCTACTTTTGAGTGCGGTCGTTCCACTTAATTGAACGCAAACCGGGATATGCCGAGCAAATAACGTGGCTCGCAACATTTACCTTCGTTACGGAAGAGAATTAACGTCGATCCGCCGCCTCCTCCGATACGAAGTGATCATCGTTCACGAGATCCAATCGGCGAGTCTCGCAAACATTACCGTTGAAAACGTGCCTGCCCGGTGCTTTTATGCTAATTTTCATCGTTAATGCTCGCCCGGATTAACGCCAGAAGTACCGAAGTAATGGTCGCAAGAATCTATAATAATTACAAAGAGCGAGTTCACCGATCTCTCGAGCGATTTAGATCATAACGTGTGCACGAACGAACAAGATCGCGTAATAATTCTTCGCGAAAGTTTGGTTCAGAATTTCAGAGAAGCAAACGATTTGAAATTAGTTGAGACTTTGAGATAAATTCATTTAAAAAATTCTCCAATGTTTATATTTTTATGCAAGTTTTATATCAGCAGGCTAATAATCATTTATACAGAAACGTGTTCTTAGAATTTCTTAAGGATTTGCGTAGCTCCAAACATTGTTGTTGAACACATACCATCAAGCCTTAATACATTTATAACTACTATTAACTACTAGTTTAATTAAATATATTAAATATTAAGTAACTTTTCGTTTGTCTCCATCTTTTTCTGTATGTTTTATAATCACTAGACTTCGACTCAATCTTTTCATTAATAATATATTTATTCGAGAAAATAGAACTTGAAATATCGTACGAACAAACATAATATTTAAACTGTAAATCCTCAGGGAAACAAGAGTCGAATAAAAATGGTGTCCCTCTTTTAATAATTTTAATAAATCTTTTAATAAATTAGATTCATTAAATAATGTTACCAATTCAATGTATGTGATACAGTATGTAATGTAGACCCGGTATGGGCATAGATGGAGCCCCTCAAATGCCTGCTTCTCCCACCAACCTCTCTTTCATGCGCGAGGCCTGCGCACTGTTCGCGACGGAGCACTTCTTTCCTGTATAGGTGCTGGTGGGGGACAGTGGGCGCTATGGTGGGGACGGTTTTGTCTCAATTGAGACAAAAATGCCCATCCCTGATGTAGACGGTCTTTGGGAATAGCTCTAACAGTAATCTCAAGTTTCGAACCGCGTCCGAAATATTTTACGAGAGTTTGTGGGAAAAAATGGCAGCAAAGAATTGCTGATCCAAAGACGAAACTTTTGTGTTAATTTCTCGATAGGAGTGCTTACCCGAACTCTGGGACGTAAAAAGTAATGATTATGGTAACAAAATGAAAAAACAAATCGCATTAAAAAGTCGATCAATTGGATTAAATGCTACTGAGACATTTGTTACTGATGCTACGCATTTCCATCAAGAACTGCGAAAAAGTAAAACGAAGCGTAGTGGTGATGGACTAGAAAATGTTTATCACAGCAGCTTAACATCCATTTTCTTACCCAGATTTTCTCGCTTTTATTCTTTCTTTTTAAAATTATCGATACGCAGACAGCAACAGCAGCACATTTAACCGGTTGGGCTGACACTTTGATCGACAGCCACTGCAAAACTGATCTTATGATTCCCTCTAGCGGCAATTTGCACTCTGAATAATAACGTAGACAGTCCTGAGATTTATTGAGCAAAAAGTTCAAAGAGCACTCGCATCAATTATTGCAGAGAATGAGTTGCATTAATATTTCCAGACAAATGTACACACTTCTGTAAGTCGTTCTCGCAAGAAGTGTCGCAAGTTACTTGCCAGAGATGGGTGAAATAATTATTCGCAGGCATCGAATAACCTTCGAATAACGCGTTATTCGAATAATTTGAATAATCTTCGAATAACTTTTACCGAGACCCGAGCGCCGAGCACCAAGCACCGAACTTCAAAGTCCAGCGACCGATCAACGGCATACAATGTAAGCAGATGGAGAATTGCGCAAGAATGAAAATTTAAACTTTTACATTTTTCAATATACTTACATAAAAGTATCCCGATGAAAATGAGTCCAAACTCGAGTGTAATCGAACATTTTTTATTGATACGTAATGCAATGATAGAAAATTATAATATTATTGCAAATAGTTCGAATGGTGACGTGTTTGGGCTAATTTTAATCGAGAGAAGTTCCTCAATTCATTCGTAATACTTTGATGTATTGGAAAATGTAAAAGTTTAAATTTTCATTCTTGCGCAATTCCCTATCTGCTTACATTGTATGCGGTTTATCGGTCGCTGGTCTTTGAAGTTTGGCGCTCGGTGCTCGGTAAAACTTATTCGAAGATTATTCGGAGGCAACATTCGAATAACGCGTTATTCGAAGGTTATTCGAAGCCTACGAATAATTATTTTTCCCATCTCGGTGACTTGCTAGTGGACTCGCACCTTTATTCAATCGTCCAAGTAAAACTCTCAACGAAGTTCAATTAATCAATCGTGTAAATTTTGAGAACACTGTTGCGGAAATGGGAGTCGTGTTTTCACGGAAAATAAACTGCGAACATTTCACCGTTGCTTGGCAAGGTACAGATCGAAAAATACATAATGTGTTTGAACATTTGCAGCGAGTCTGATCAATCTGTTGTACCGTGAAAGGGTTAAGCATCGTGTCGAACGGAAAAGATCAACGGACAATCGCGAATCCCGCTGATGTATACCGCCGAGGGTTTCGACGCGTTAAAGGTGTCTGCTCCTACCGGGAACAAAGCGTGTTAATGCTCTCTCGTAAGGCTTCTATCATGTATCGGCCGACTCTGTACGGTTTCGGCGAATTATGTTTACTTAATTCAGATTTGCTGATCACACGACTCGCCCGGGCACGGTGGGTTCTTATCTGGCTGGGTTCACGCCGAACGCGACCGCTTACGTTTCACTTGCCCCTTATTTGCCTGTGGAAGCGAACCGGGCTCGATGGGTGGCCTGACTTCATAGTGCTGTCGAGGAATTTGCCGTCGAACGTGAGAACAAAATTCTCCGTTATAACGCAGACCAGTAGAACACGAGATTGCAACAACATTTCAACGTCGACCGTTCACTTGTCGTTCGCAACACTGTTTTTGTGGAACATTGTGTGGTGAACTCTACGGTTTCAACCCTACAACCCTTCAATGATTTTGCACTTTGCAGTTTCAATACATACCTTTATTCCTCAAATATAAATGAATCCATAATCTTCTAAGAAGCTAAAGATCTACCATAATTTTGCTATTTATCAACAAAAATATTTAAGGTACTTTAAAAAAGAATTGAAAGTGAACACACAAGTAGCCAGTTATTCACAGAAGGGTTAAACAAATTTTCGTACGATATCGGTAAGGGAAAAAAAATGGATATTTAAGTGTTTAAAATGAGCGTTCTTGTTTTTCTAATACATAAGAAGAAAATACATAATTCAAACACGAAATCATATTTAAAAGATAAGGAATCCAATCGTTAAGCAGTTAGATTTGATACAAGACTAAATTGATGAGAATGAAATTTTTATTTTTAAGAAGTCTTGATAATTTTTGATTTTTTTACTTGTTTCTAAAGCGATAGATCACAAGTCGTATTTTTGATTAAGGGTTAACATTAAACGTACCACTGTTGGTTGGTCGGTTTCAGGTTAGGAAATCATTGGCGAAGTAAAATGGAGTCAAATATAGCAACCAGGAATTGCGAAAGGGTGCAGCGTGTAAAGGAGGGACTGTTTGCTTATATTGTTAATGTAACATTGTTTATAAATAATCTTTTGTGATGGAAATACACGGTTTGCTGGAGTCCCCGTCAACATTTCGAACAGACGCTTTCAGACACCAGCGTAAAACGCGTCTTTCAAGTTGAACAACCCTCGGCGGCCAAGAAACCAGCCATTAGCAACGCCGGGATGCGCACCCAACCCTCCGCAAAGTGTCCGCGTTGAACACGGAAACGGATCCATCGCAATTCTCTTAAGCAGACGTCGGAGAGCTTTATTTTCGTTCGCGGATGTCGTCGCGGAAACCTCGGAGAAGATTCGCACTACGGAATTGCGTTATTTTGCCGCGGGGTTGTTTCCTTCTCGGCCTTAGACGGGGGGTGTAGACCCTAGTACTATACCGGCTACCTGGAAACTATTTTTCACATCATCCGTCACATTATTTAAGACGTCAAACGCGGAGAAATTTTCTCTCGCCTTCCATTTCTCTTTTTATCTACGTTGAAATACCGAAAATAGGCCTGCGCTTAAGCAAAAGACTTGCGTACCCAATTTTTGTTTAAACTGTATCAATTAAATCTGTTAAGATTGTCTGAACATTTTTAATGACATGAATTATATATTGTTTTAAATATTTGATACCTCAGGGAGTGACATAGCGTTTATTGAATTGCAGAAACTACGACGCTGAAAGAAGATTAGCTCAATTGAAAAGCTCAACAAAATAATTTCAAAAATGAATACCTTCTTTAAAATTGTTTCAAACGACTTCAGTTTTTTTTTTTGAGATGTTAGATGGATTAGTTTGCAAGGTAGCGTGTAAATAATTTTTTTCTAAAAATTGCTATTGGTCGGAATTGCGAAGAAAAAAGTAAAGATCACAATTTTTAATTCCTTTATCCGAGTCTGTAATGAAAATTTAAGTGTAGAATGTATAGAAATAATCCAAAGAATATAACGCATTACTATTTATTAATAATAAATTTTCAAAAAAAAATTCTTTAATGCATATTATTGCCGCACAAATATATCACGAGTCTGACTCGTTATTCTGCGCGAATGGGTGAAATAAAAAGAAAGATAGGACTCGAGCGTTTTACGTTACCCAGACCCAAACAATATCTGAATTTTCACCCTGAAGAAGGAAGAACATTCTCCCCAGCAGTCATGCACGAGAACTCACGATAGTGAGCTTAAGCACCTACATAGAGAGCCGCGCGATTTTTATTTTGCCGCGGAAAGCTCGAAGGGTGGCTAGTCGACGGAATTGCGTTATTTGGCCGGGAGGGCTGTTTCTTTCTTAGCAATCAGCAGGGGATGCAGTCCCTATCATTGTGCCCGGGGTGCCCGGTAATTACTTGGCAATGCACGAAATTCCCGGGCAATCTAACGGTGCTTCGAGGAAAGAAAAAAGGACACGGGGCTGCTCCAGATGGTGGAGGCTGGAGGTTTGGGGGATGAAAGAAGGACGGGTAGGAAGGTGGATCAGCGAAAGGGTGGACTCAGGATGACGGCCACTCGACTAGCCCGAGTATTTCTGCTGTCCTGGGAAGCCGAAGAAGAGGAGAAGCGACGGAATACAATGTCGGACTCGGTGGCCCGAGGCGTTGTCGCTGATTGTCGGCTGCACGGGGGGCCAGAGCCAGAAAAGGAAAGGCGAAGACAGCCAGGAGAAAACCGGCGAAGGCTAGGTTCTGTCTCCGCTTCAGGTTCAGCTTCAGGTTCAGCTTCAGCTTCAACTCGCACGACGCCCCGCAGGGAGGAAAGCGCGCGCGATCTCTCCAAAGACAACGAACCCTCCTCGGCGTCGAAGCGCAAAAAGACACCGGTGTATCCCAGTTCCAGGCGAATAAAAGGGGAAGACACACACGGGGGAAAGTGAAATGTCCCGGGATATCGATGTCGAGACTCCCTCTCTCTCTCTTTCCCTCTCACACATTTTGTGTCTGTTTGGTCCTCGAGAGCGGATAGGGGATGATGAAAGTGGCTGCGATGCCGAGCCGGGATCGGGGGATGATTGGAGAACTGTAAATTTACCGTGCCACCGGCGCTAGAGCCTGATGATTTAAGCGTAATTGAAGCTGTCTTCTGCTTGCGAATTTTAGGAGATTGATCTTCGTGGTAGGGTCGCCCAGACTTTTCTTTTAGGGAAATGAGATGCATACTGGCTGATGGATCGTGTATCTTGTTGGTTTGGGATTGTTGCGTTTACGACACAATCGGAGGGTAATATAATAATAATTATTTATTGCTTTAAACCAAGTATGGTCTATGTAGCAGGATGGTAATATATATATATATATATATATATATATATATTCTTAATTATTTTAAAACTCTGCCGTTTCGTATATCGCTAGACTGCAGATCTTTATGCTAAATAAAAAATGTTTGCATTGATTACAATAAGAAGATGCGTATAAGAAGCAATAACAAACACGAACGACAAGTAAACTCGTATTGTATAACCGATTAAAAAAATATATTAAAATACATTGTTAGTGTAGAAGCTTTGAATAAACAAAAGAGTTTTCATTAGAGAATTCAAAGGATTGGTTAAGACAGGAACGAAATAACAATCCTCGTTGAATATTACGTCCTGATTATCTTCCGTAGACACGCACACGTCGTGAATACGATGAATCTCAATAATTATATTTAATCGTGATTCAGAGTTGCACCGCGACCCGAAAATCCGATAATCTTCCTCGCGATCTACTTATCAACCCTCCGTTCCCATCTTCCACCGTAACATAGCAATTTGAAGAAGCATCGTACGGGGCTTTAAATCGAAATTCGCGGAGCGGTACATTGATTCGGTGTACAAATGCGCGAGTAAATTCTTGATAAATTTCTGTTTAACTATTGTATGTTACGTTTGTTGGAATACTTCTAGAGCCACCGACACGCTATCGGAGAGATGTTCTGTTACAAAATAACATTACGTTGATGTTCAACATTAAACGAATTTATTTGAAATTGACATTAAACTGCTGCTGAACAGTAAAAGCAAGGTTCTTAAAATTTGTTATAAAATTTATAAGGTTCTGGAAATTCCGACTTTAATTTATTCGCTTTATGAACATTAATTTATTCATCATCTCTTCGTAGGTTTACTATATTAATTATTTTATTATATTACCACAGAGTGGTAACTCTGAGGCACCATTAACAATTACTGTGCCATTATTCTAAATATTGTTTACACCACTAAATTTGTATTTAATAAATTAGGTCTTGAACATTTAAGTATTGTAAGAGGTATTTATCAGTTTCATATCGACAAAATTAAAAAAATCATATAGAATGGAAATATTCTTGACCGGAAAAAAATGTTTGGTTTTGTAGTGAAAATAGCTCCGAGTGCAGAGCGTTAATAATAAAACAAAGAATTTGAAGTGTGTCATTTTGGATCCTCTAGCAATTCTACTGTAAAATTATTTATCTTTTGTCCCACATTCTTACATTTATCTTCTCGTGTCAAATTGGCACAATATGATCTTAAATTGTCAACATGATGGAACGATAAAGATAATAATTCATTTCATAAATTCCTTCTCTGAAAATGAGAAAATGAGACAAGTCTGCGTGCTTTACTGATGATCGTATGTACCTGAGGTCTGAAGTGCTAGAATGCATTTTTAACCATGCGTGTAACAACAACATAATTAAACATGTTTGTTATTAATTTCCTTTAAACCGGAATAAAATTTTATTTTATTGTCATCGATATTTAACCATTAGAGAAAATACAGACACACAATAGACATGAATCAACTTTTTCTTACAGAAACTTGTGCATGGCGAAGAAGTTGCAATCGCTATAACTGTAGAATAAGTCACCGTATAAGGGTTCAACACTGAGATATATCGTTCGAGCAGTTAGGCTACTCTGGCTCTCGTGGTCTCGAATAAAACTTTTCGCAGCGCTAGAAAATTGCAGACAGTCTTGAAGAAAAATCATTTCGCGGAGTTCGGGTTTCGTTTCCTGGCAGCGCGGACCGTCGAGTGAATAGTGTTTCGTGGATTTCGATTTAAAAGCCCGTGCCGATCCTGCCTCGAATCTCAATGTTACGGGGGATGACAGGGACGGAGCGTTGATAAATAGATCGCGAGGAGGAGTATTCGATTTCGCGCGACGCATCCGGCGCGACGCGTCACGATGCAACTCCGGGAATCGCGGCAGATTCGATTAGGCCGGGGTTCCCCGATGCTTTTAAAACTTAATTCCCCGTTCGGAATGAAATCTGGAGCCGGGCGAGAGAAACTTGGCTTTAGCCTCGGCTCCCGGGGTTGGTCCGCGCCCGCGTGAAATTTAGGTCGGCGAACGATGGAATTATGCTACCGGAGTGGTGTGCGAGCCCCCAGAAACCGTTTTTGTTAATGGACGTTGGCGGCGGTGCCCGCGTCAAATAATTTGTTTTCCACCGCGAACGGTATGTTTTCTTTGTGTAACAGATAGCCCCCGGCAATCTTCGATCCATCTGAAATCTTTGATCGATAGTGTTGTTTTCGTTCCACGCGATCCGTGAACTTGATTCCACCGCTGCCTACGGATCACGATGCGAATATTGATCGGAACCGGCCGATGAAAGGCCGCGATTGCGATACACTCGTCAATAAAAGTTATGAAATCAAATTTTAATGGATGTCGTTCCCGGATACGCGTGTTTACGTATTATTTAGAGCTCTGAAACAATCTCTGACTGCATCTCCTCACGCTAGATCGGATAAACTGTGTGTTCGACCAAGGATCGTGTTTATATTACTGTTATACTTACGAAGATATAGTAAAATGCTCGAACACATGAATCAAATTATTTTACTGATTTGTTAGAAACATTTTTTTACAATATTGTTCCTACATTTATGTGGGGGGAAGTTTTTAAGCGGTGAATTTCATTAAACAAGAAAATCACGAGATACATTTACATTTTTTAAATCTTTCCTGAACCAATGATTTTTCGAGGAAATTTGAATAGCAATATGTATTTTTCATCCTTAAGAAATATGCTCGTATGCACAGTTCAAATTGATTGAATTTCATTTTATTGATTTGTTAGAAACGTTTTTGTACAATATTGTTCCTACATTTATTTACAGCGAAGGTCTTAAGCGGTGAATTTCATTAATCAAGAAATATGTATTTTTTTATCTTTAAGAAATATGCTCGTACGCCAGGCATGTCCAGAAGTAGCTCACTTGGAGGCAAACTCGAGGGAGACGCCTACTTCTCCCGCCCGCGCGTCTCGCTCTTCCTGGCGGCCGTAGTCCTCCGAGCTCCTGAGACCCGTGCCTACCGTTTGCAATATGTACCGTGTGTGGCGCGTTGGGGCGACTCTCGGACCAACAGTAGGCACGGGTCTGAGGAGCTCGGAGGACTACGGCCTCCATGGGGAGCGAGACGCGCGGGCGGGAGAAGTAGGCGTCTCCCTCGAATTTGCCTCCAAGTGAGCTACTTCTGAACATGCCTGTCGTACGCACAGATCAAATAGATTGGATTTAATTTGACTGATTTGTTATAAACATTTTTATACGATATTGTTCCTACATTTATTTACAGCGTAGGTCTTATGCGTTCAATTTCATTAATCAAGAAAATCACGAGATACAATTTTGTGTTGTTACAGTGTATTGTTAACAATAACGCAAATGACAGCGGTACGACATTGTAAATTGATCTTTTCAATGTTTTATGAAATGTTATCTCAGTTTAGAAACGTTAACACATAGCATTAAAAAATAATGTACAAATAATTGAAATCTCTTGATCGAAGTATCGACACACTGCTAATCATTCTATCACAGAAAATTGAATAGTAGCCTTTGAATTCTTTGCACTTATGCGGTGAAAAATTACAATTTCAGTGATATATCTCTAGAATTAAATATTTCATAATCCGGGACCGTGTTATCGCGAATAAAAATGCATCAAACTAGAGCAACGCATTGAAACTCGAAAATAAAGAATTTCTGCAAACAAACAAGATCGAGCAAAACGAAACGAGTCACCGAAATTCTAATACAAGCAACAATTTCAAAGCGGGATTGTCGCTGGATGCTAATAAGGGACTGTGCCCCCTCTGGCAACGCTCAGATTATTTTTCCCTCTGCGGATCCGGTTTTTCAGGCGTTCCCAAACAGTTCCTCCAGAATTTCATCATGCCGACAAACGTCACCGAGGAACGTCGGTTTACAACGCGAAAATACGCGCACCAGACGAAACATCTGCGAGCTCGGGGGAAGTGAATAAGGGTGGAGGAGGGGGTTCGGGCACGATGGCAGAAACAGACCGAGCGCAGTTTCGACGGATTTCTTTTCGCGATCCGTCGCTCCCGTGAATGCAAAGGCGACGGAACCGGGAGATTTTCAAAATTCCAATATCTTCGGCGACGAACGTCGTAGTGCCCGTGGAAATCCGGCCGGATTTGCGGACGGATACGCGAGTCGACCTTCCGTTTCGTTAAGGCAATCGCTATGAAAAGAGAAGGCAGAAAACCAGGGGGAGAAAGAAGGGGGGCAACCGTCGTCTTCTCTCTCCCTCCCACTCTCTCTCTCTCTCTCCTTCTTCCTATCTCCGAGAAGAGGAAAGACCGTACGCGGAATACGCGGCTGACGAATTCGAGCAACGATTCTTGCGGGGACCATAGGCGGCAATTCCCGTTTTACCGACGAAACTGTCGACCGCTCCGAGGAAATCCGTTTTAAGAGACATGTCGCCCCGGAAATGAAACTCGCCGAGATTTTTCGCGAAAAGAATTAACCCCCGACGACGGAAACGCTCACAGTACCATGGAAAATGCGAGAAGCCCGGACAATCTCAAAAAAGAGCTGTCGAAACCCGACCGTGCAACTTTTTCGCGAGTTTTCGCCTGCTACTTGTCACCTGCTATTTTATAAAACTGCTGAAATTCGTTTCCAGAGTAATTAGCACACTAACAAATGTTTACCTTCGAATTTAAAACATTTTACCAGATCCAAAGACCCTCGAAATCATTGTAGATTTTTGTTTTGCGCCATTATTAACACTAAACCTATCACAGCCTGTCAATTGACCGATTTTAGATTTTTTATTCTACAATCATTTCTCTTAATAAATCTCTTTACTTAAAAGTATGTTATAATAAAAATCACACAAATCCAAAATAAGGTTAAACTGCACTTTGGAGGAACAATTTTTTTTAACTTTTTTGGGGGAAGTCCTATAGATTTCGACGAGAAAACACCGAAAATGAAAGTCTATCCAGCGCATACTCTCAACAGTCCTACCTCTACCACCCAACGAATATTCAATGTGGCGACGGTCTAACCTGTCAAAAACGCTTAAAATTGCTCCTGTTTACACGTGTATAACTTTTCAACGAGTGAACTCCGGCAACCAAAACTTGAATTTCGTGTACCTAAACTTACACGTCTATCATTTTCTCGTGAAAATGTGTAGCATCGCGTACAGAAAACATGGAAATTTTTGGTCCTCTAAACTACAGTTCAGCCCAAAATAAATTCAATCTTGTTATTTTTATAAGGCAATACATACTAGCCAATTTTAATGCTCGGTAGGTTCATTATTAATCCCTTCCACTGTAACATCGAGTCAGACTTGTGATACAAGTTTCGTACAAAAATGTACTAAATACACTGGCTCACATAAATAATCGTAGACTCTTAAAATGGCGATAACTTTTTTAATATTAGACCGTACGACTTGGATTTTTTCGAGAAGTTAGAGCAATTAATTTACTACACGACGTGATAAATGTTTTTAAAAAATTGCAATTGATCGGGATTGCAGAGAAAATATTAAAAGTTGTATTTTACAACTTCTTTATGTGAGTATATATTGGAAATTTAAAAAAATACGTTTTGAAGATCTGTGCGAATTATACGTATTTTAAACATTTCATCAAAATGAATAACGTTATCGGCATAGTATCGAAATTAGGCTCGTGTATCGAATTTCTAATAATTCAGATAAACAATTTAATTACGTCGAGATCTAGAGACTTTTGAATTTGTTTCTGGAACTCTACTTTGCGCCATGATTAAAACAAATACAGATTTTAATCAGAAAACGATGTTAGTTATAATAATCCGCGATTGATTGCACGATAAATCGTGATGCGTTAATCAAGTACTGATACAAATCCTATTAAATAAATATAGAATATATTACCGAATGGATTTCCCGTCGAAGATATGGAAATTTTGTAATAGAATTGTATCGGATGAAATTTAGAGAAAATGAAACGTAGAGAATATTTTCGGAGATTACTTTCCGGGCGCGCTTTGATTATAAACTTGGTTACCGACCGGTTCAAGCGGTCCAATTACTTTTTAATCAGCCTGTACTGATACAGAAGCACCGTCGAAAGCCTCGGTTAATCATTGAAACTGCGGCACTTCACTCTAATTAATAAAGTATCGCTCAAACAAAGGAAATCCTGCCGAACTTTTTCATCCAATCTGCTGGCTACGGTAATTAATATTCATCGTTCTGGCGAATTATTGAGTGAAAATTGAGAACACTGTACCTTAATCACCTATATAATCCTCGCCCGGTTCATGCTCTGCTAGCAATAAAACACTCACCTGAAACAGAAAAGAAAATCCATTGTTGAATTACCGTCCGAGTGTTTCAATGGAATTTATTTATACTTAAAAGAGCAATTCTTTTATGGAGTGATATTGTCATCTCTCTCTATCTTTCTCTCTGTCTGTCTCTCTCTCTCTCTCTTTCTTTTTTAGCGCGGATTTAACGATATGGACATAATAACATAGACAAGATCTAATTGGCTGCTCTTCCGCATCGCATTCAACGGAAATAAGCCACTTTCATAAATTATTTGAGACGCTAACGAAAGCATTGCATAGAATACGTCCCATGAATGGTTATAAGATTGAGAAATAAAAGACCGTGTTTGTGTAAAAAATTGATAATTTTGTTTTATATATTTTTACTTTCAAGTAAAACGATTGAGCTATTCTGTCTGTTTATTACTGGACATTTCCACTTGGATCGCATATCAGTTAAGCTTCCATAGTCCTCCATTTTCCTTTTAAGTGTAGACCGCAGATTTTTATGCCGAACAGAAATTTTCCGTGTTCATTGCAAGACCCAGGAGCAACATGAACATTAATTTCTTTCCTTAATAATTTTACAGACTTGATAACAGTACTGCAGTAGGTACTTTTACATTTTTTAACACTAATTCTACCACGGTCAAATGATCGGTTTTCTAATTCACAATTATTGAAATTGAAGAAACGCTTCTATAGGCAATGACTGAATTGACTTCTTTACTTGAGCAAATATTTTAATGGAAACCCTACAATGTTTAAGTTAATTCAATCTTCAATATACAGTTTTGTGCTTGATAGGTTTAGCTTTAAATGATTTCACTGTTTTGCATTTGATCTACTATAAATTATAAATATTACAGAATGTAGAAATAGTGATGAAAAGATATGGAAAATTAATAATGTCAAGATTTTCACTGAAGTAAGTTATAATGTAAAAAAAATATCTAAAATTTCATTAGAGTCTCTCCTGTGATTAGAAATAATTTTTTTTTATTCTTATGTATTATACAACTTAAAACTTGGAGTCACTCATAACGCAACATCAAAAGTTTTGCATAAATAACTTGTTTCTTTCCACTAGTTATGTTTCTAACTACACAACATTTTGTCAGGTGTATCCGAATTTTCCACTTTCTTTGTTCCACTAACTTCTGCCATCTTTCAGGTAATGGTACATCATCATCACTTACACATAATTGCACATCTTCGTATTCACTATCACTAGCACTGATTATTTGGTTTCTTACTCGTCGAGCTATCGTGTATACCTGCCAAGTACTAACTGAAGACTGACAATATCTTCCACGCAGGTAAGAAATACATACATTGCCCCTACTGTTCTGTAAATGACATTGAGCTGTAAACATAGAAAAACAGAATTGCGGGATATCTCGTCCGTGATGTTGCATTAGCGTAGTTACCGTAGCGGTGGTAACATGTATAGTTGTAACAAAAGTTGTTCAGAATGATGACCTTGACAACATATTTCAAGTTCGTCAAAATTGGTGAGGAGGGCAAACTTCCAAATAATTACCTATTTCTCTAAAGAAAGTTTTTACATTACAGAAAGATCCACAGTCCAGTAATTAATACCATAAAGTATTGGCAATGCATAAAAATAAATTTCTGCAGCAAAATAGTATTAAAAATAACAAAAATTTTATTATATATTTCTCGTCCTTAACACTAAGTTTACGGTGCACTAAATCTGTCTATTTTACATTACTTCGTAAATTCAAAAAGAACGTGTCTATCCAAATTGTTAGCTATTCTTATCATAATACGTACACAAAGATATAAATTTGTTTAATAATTTTTCGTAAATGCATCTTTTACAATCACAATAATTACAAATTAAAAATATTAGAACAGTCATTTTAACGGGACCCGTAAACCTAGCGTCGAAAAAGAACAGTGCAAAAGTGCGCACCGCAAAGCCGCACACTCCCTTTTGCTTTTCCCAACCTTCGTCCCATTTCAATGTAAAAAAAACACAGTGATAAAAGCGTGGTAGGACCGGCGGGTATCAATAGAGGCGATAATAAAACTGCGGCCGACGACAAGAAAGCAGTTGAAGCGGAGTAACGTTTTCCTTAACCCGTTATCCGCACGATAAGGCGGAAAATTGTGGAAGAAAGGGGCCGGGGTCGTAACACGTTCACGCGATAATAAAAAAATATAAAAGGGGGGGGGGAATCGAAAATAGACCCGGGGCCGGATCTTGGCACTCATTGTGAGCCGGGTGTTACGTGGAATAAAGTCGGGTGAATCCGTCTCCTCGGCACCCTGGAGTCTTCTCCATCCTGTCGGATGGAATCCTTCGGTCGCCGGCTGAACAATTGGCCGCTTTGAAGGTCTTGATCCCACGGAAATCGATTCAATAGCCCTTTGAGAGAGGCTGGTCAAAGGGTGAGCCTTTTGCGGTCTCCCTGTCGACGCGGCCCCCGACATCATAATTTATCATGTCTGCTTTTGTTCGATGCTAAACAGGACATGGAAACTGTTCCTCGCTCATTTGAATACCACGGGTAAAAGTATACCCGCCCGTCATTATTGGAATTCGTCGACGGGACTTCGAGAGACTCCGCGAGACCGATTCTGCCAGACAAATATCGTCGATGGTCGTTCGCGTGACCTGCCAGCCTCTATCCAATGTGAAATTTTCGTTGAATCAGTCTTCTTGGCTTCGCAACTTCGCAGAGGACTGCTGGAGATGATAGACAACTTTGTGTTCCTTTTTTATTTCGGCAGCTGCATTCGTCTTTGCAAAATGAATTAGTGGAAACTATTTGATCGCAATTGTATTTCGTCGCATTTCGAAAGAAGTATCTTTTAGTTTTTGGATAGTTCCATTCGGTTCATCAGGGTATGCCCTCAATTCGGGGAAGGGGATACATTTTTGCAAAATGATTAAAAGAAAAAATTCCATCATAATTGTATTTTATCGCAATTTTAAAGAAGTATTTTGTCGTTTTTGTATTGTTTCACTCGGTTCTTCAGGGTAAAAGCATCGCTTACTCGGTGAAGGGGATATATTCTTGCAAAATGATTAAAGAAAACTATTCGATCGCAATTATATTTTGCCGTATTTCGAAAGAAGTATCTTTTAGTTTTTGGATAGTTCCATTCGGTTCATCAGGGTATGCCCTCAATTCGGGGAAGGGGATACATTTTTTCAAAATGATTAAAAGAATCAATTCGTTCACAATTGTATTTTGTCGCATTTCGAAAGAAGTATTATTTAGTTTTTGAATAGTTTCATTCGATTCATCGGGGTAAAACCATGCTCACAATCCGGGAAAGGGGATACATTTTTGCAAAATGATTAAAAGAAACAATTCCATCATAATTGTATTTTATTGCAATTTTAAAGAAGTATTTTTTAGTTTTTTTATTGTTTCACTCGGTTCTTCGGGATAAACGCATCGCTTACTCTGTGAAGGGGATACATTTTTTCAAAATGATTAAAAGAATCAATTCGTTCGCAATTGTATTTTGTCGCATTTCGAAAGAACTATTTTTTAGTTTTTGAATAGTTTCATTCGGTTCATCAGGGTAAAAGCATGCTCACAATTCGGGGAAGGGGATACATTTTTGCAAAATGATTGAAAGAAACAATTCCATCATAATTGTATTTTATTGCAATTTTAAAGAAGTATTTTGTCGTTTTTGTATTGTTTCACTCGGTTCTTCAGGGTAAAAGCATCGCTTACTCGGTGAAGGGGATACATTCTTGCAAAATGATTAAAGAAAACTGTTCGTTCGCAATTGTGCTTTGTCGCATTTTTGAAAGTGTTTTTTAATTTATATATTGTTTTATTCATGAAAGTAGTTTTCAAAAATCAACGCGAAAATTCGGTTGTTTATTCAACCTGTTTGCTCCGCCTTGTATAATAAATAGAAAATAAAATTTCTAGAGATCTTGCCTTGACTAGATTGTCCTACTTTATGAAAACAACCAACAACATTTATCATAAGATACACTCGAATAATTAAATTTGATCACGGAACTGCAGATTTTTCTACGAGTTATAAATTGTCTACATTAATTGCAAGCCATAGGAGCTGCATTAAAATATTTCATATATGTACCATTTTAATCAGTTGGGAGTAATAGTACAGTATTTTTACATTTATTAAATACACTCTTATTGTTTTATATTTGATTTACCAATTTTCGTCTGTACATGCACAAAATCTACAGTCCGGATAATTTCCTATAAAATCGTCTACCCAATAAAAAGTCCGAAATTAGTCGTTTCGTTCAAGCCCATAAATTTCGACGTTAGCGCATGATTTCAGCTTCGGGTGAAATTGAGCCAAACGACACGTGTACAACACGAAAGTTTGGCCGATTTTCAAGAATCACGGTAATAATGCTCGAACGTGACTTCAAATTAAACGAATGTTAAAAACGTAAGTGGGCAATTCCGGGTGTGAAATTGAAAGTTCTGTAGAAAATTTTCGTTGTCGACGGAGAGATTAAACGTCGACGACTGTAATTCCAGTGTACGTGGAACGTAGGTGGGCACGCAGAATCGCTGGTCTCCTCGATGAGGAGCGCTGCGGTTTCGGTGAAGCGTGCACACGGAGGCCATTACGCTGCGCGGAAGCCATTCCGTGAACGAAACGGCCGCGGGTCACGCGAAAAATTGCAAGAATTCTGCTGGACGAGCTCTGATTTGGTTAACGTTTCCTTCGCGGCGTCGATCCTAAGCCGCCCGAAGAGGATAGTCGAATCAATTCCTTTATCACCGTCACGCTACTCTGCTGCGTTTTCCCCAAAAACCAGGTTAAAACTCAACATCCAAATTTGATGATGGAATTCATGGAATTTGCTATCAGCGCTCTCTTTCGGGGGAAAAATGTTATTAACCCTTTGGCTACTGTTGGTGAGATATCCCCACTAGTGCGGGGTGTACCCCATTGAGGGGCCGTGAAGCTCGAGAGGCCTCGGTCGCCGAGAAATATGACACCATGCGGCTCGGGTATATCGGTGAGACCATACTAATCCGAATTTCCAACTTCTTTATTATTCATTATTTTTTTATGGGACTTCGATGACCATATTTGTGGCATTTTTCTAATAAAAATGATACCAAATATGATATAATTCCCATGATATTTACTTGTGTAATAGACAATTAAAGTTTCGGGCGCGAGGAAGGCCGCCGACTGCGACTCTCCGCGTCTCTTTCTTTAATTGTCGATTACACAAGTAAATATCATCGGAATTATATCATATTTGGTATCAGTTTTATAAAAAAAAAATGCCACACATATGGTCATCGAAGTCCCATAAAAAAATAATGATTAATAAAGAAGTTGGAAATTCGGATTAGGTATGTTTACATTTCTCGGCGACCGAGGCCTCTCGAGCTCGGCTGTCCTCTACGTTCTGCAAAACTCAAACAATGATATCTCTCGCGCATAATTGTCCCTCCGCAGACCCGAGTTGTGGACAATTATCGATGAAATACTGTACTTGTACTGAAAAAAGAGGTACACTATTTCTTACTGAAATTCAGCCAATTATTAAGTAAAAGCGTATTAGTCTTTTACGTGTGGATTCGACCCATAGAAAGTGTTTTACAAATATAGAAATATTTACAGAGATATCGCCGACACACTCATGCGGGACAAACTGCATAGGAAATTGTAACAAGTCTGTTAGAATGACATTTTAAAAATTGATTTCTGCGAACCACTGTGCGAATGTAATCGCACAAGATCTCGTCGATCGTGGGCGCCAGTCCGTTTCGGATTAACCGAAATGGCCCGCGCCCTCTATATGCAGCAACGGCTGGTTTTAGCACGCGGTCAAGGTCGCTGGCTATTTGCACTACGGAATCAATCAATTAGGCAGAAATCGTTAGTCTGCTGACCGCGTGGAATATCTCCAACGGCGGCGGCGGGAGCTGCCGTTCTCTCTCTTGCTCTCTCTCTTCCTCTCCCTCTCTGTCTGTCTCTCGATGACATTTCTACTGGACGGGATCGATTAGGAAAATATTTTTCGTTTCCCTCCGGCTAGCCTGGGATTTATCGATTCTCGCGTTTGATTCGGCTTTCTGCCGGGTGCGCGCAAAAAATTACTTCCGCTGCGATACGTAATTTGTGATTGAAATTTTGCTTGGGGATTCGGGGCTCGTAGGTGTTGCGACATCTGCTGCGTTGGGGGATGCTGAGGGATCGTTCGGGAACAGCCTGATATTTTGGAGACGTTTTTAATCATTCTATATTGACACTTAACGGATTACGTTCAATGTTATTTATGTAATAATTATTAGAAAATTAGTCAATTTCGAAGCAATATTGCGAAACTTTATATGAATTTATATAAACGGAGGAGTATCCAGGGAATTGAAATTAAAATTCATGCGATGTTTCGGAATGGAAAAAAGTAAAATAAAATTCATATGATTTTTCATTTCGTCATTTTCAGAAAGAAGTTTGCCCATACAATTCGAAAATGCTCAGAATAAAATACAGAGCTGAGATCCAATTAGAAATGTGTTTACTGTACCGAAAAATAAGGTCTGCTATAAAAATATATAACTCGCGTGATTATAATTGTCTTTATTTGGAACAAACAACATATGTACTTCAAATAACCGTAAACGTGTGTGTAAAATCTTGATGCGAAAAGTTTGATAGTTCTTCTGTAAAAAAAATTCCGAGAAATCAGTATAATCCGGAAAACTAGGTATACACCCTTAAGAAAACATTTGATTGCAAGAAACATCGACAAGGTTGAGATCGATAAATTTTCATTTGGAAAGTAGGCTGCGTTCAGGGTTGATTCCGTTCGTTTTAAAAGCCTGCGGAACTCGACCACGACACGGGGACATGAATAAAACGTCGGACGTTAAATCGCTGGGAAAATTATATGAATCAGCCGGATCCGTGTGCGCCCATTTACGTCGGTCATGTCTACATCGTCGCTGTTGACGTAATCCGGACCACGCCTAGCCTGCGTTTTATACCGTCGACAGTTGTTGCTACAATTATTGCAGTCGTCCGTGCGCTGTTGTCCCCGCTGGTAGTTCCGACGCTCGTAAAATTTCACGCAGGGAATCGTGCACGAAGGACCTCGCGCACTTGCAACGATTCAAATCGAGAGCGTTCCCATCGATGGCTCGTCCCGATCCATTTCAATCGGCTCATTTGAAATTTTACTGGTTTCGCGCGTTTCGCCGACGAACAACTTACGGCGTTGCCATCCGCGAAAATGCATTTTACTCGTTCATACATGTTTACCCTCTTTCGCGAGACGTTTACGCGTTTACACGTTTCCCACGGCTGAATTAATTTCAAATTGTACTAAATTCTGTCGAGTTTTATATTCCAGCATTTTTTGAAAAAATATTCAGGAACCATAAATGCATGACGATCCGCAGTCTACTCGTAACAGTTATGAGACATTTTCGGTTCTCCATAAATGTTTCAAGAACCGAAAACGATATAATAACTGTTTTCAACCCTTGGCTTGTACCTCTAATTATACAGGGTTGAGGCATTTAAAACCGGCCACCTGAATAACTCGCTTGTTTTTGGAGATAGATGAAAATACCTCGGGCCAAACTTCTTTGGTAGCGAAGGGCTCATAATCTGATGCTACTACAATAATTGTTTGATAAGTGGAGGCGTCAAGGATATATGAAGGTCAACTCTGTTTTCTTAGTGGAACAGTGTGTTTTTTTTACTTACATTCTGATAGAGCAGGGAGTTCCAACGTATTCCCCTCCGAGAACTGCGAGGTCCCCACCATCGAACCTCCTCCCACTACTACGTACTGCCGTAAAGTTAGCGAGTGGTGCGCGCGCCGCGTGGCTCTCGTGGTGGGAGCTTCCCACTACTATACACTATAACGATGAAGTCTAAGAGTGGGGAAAGAATCTAAGCGGGGAAGGTGCCTCGAATAGCTCCGGTGCTACTGGTTGGGATTGCCTGTGATAGAGTATTGCAAGAAGAATACAACGACCTATTATTAAGGTCATTCAAGGTGAATCATGGTCACCTAATTTGAACACTTATACTAGCAGTGAGTACTTAAATAACATGTTGCATCTAAAAATCTAAGTCGTCGAAGTGTTCGAAGAGTGCTTTGAGATAATTTATCTTCTCTTGCAGTGAACCTTGAGTGACCCTGAATGACCTTAATAATATTGTATTATGACCTAATATTATATTATTGTATTCGTCTTGCAATACTCTATCAGAATGTAATAAAAAAAACATAGTTCCATTTAAACATAACAGAGTTGACCTTCATATCTCTTTGACGCCTCCATCTATCAAAATACTAGTAGCATCAGATTATGAGCGCTTCGATACCAAATATGTTTAATTGGTCTGAGGCATTATCTTCTACCTCCAAAAACAAGCGAGTTATTCAGGTGGCCGTTTTTAAGTGCCTCACAATGTATTTAAGCTCCTCAATTCGATTGCACCATACTTGACATTATTACGATAAAATTGAACTGGTTCGCTTGGTACTGCACATACTTTGTGATGCGCTGCTGTGTACTATTCGTTTAAGTGGACCACAAACAATAAATCTCCAGTCATTTTCAGGGAACAATGGCGTTCGTTTACTTGACATTGTTCCTAAAAATGAGATACGTATTTTTCGAGCAGAGAGACAACAATAATTCATGTCATAATTTATTTTATTATTTTTTAGGTGATTTCCCACACAGGCAACATGTGTTGTAAAGTCTACGAATTTTTACGCAAAGCAAGAATTTTATGCATCGTTTGCAAGATTTGGAGGCTAAATGAAAACGTAATTCTTACATTAATAATTTTCGTCTGTTGAACATAATATATTCATAAATTCTTTTAATCTTCCGTTTTCAATCGTAGCTATACGTTTCCGTTATAAATAAATAAAATTCACAGTCTAATTGTAACGAATAAAATGTTGATATTTATAAGAGTTACACAAAATCTTTCGCATGTAATAAAATGTTCCACAGCATTTTACATCAGTTCTCTGCAGATTCTAGTTTCGGAGCTCTTCTATTAGCAGCTTTCATCCGGCTTGATTAAAAATTTTAACACTGAGGATAAATCTATGCGTACGGTTTGAGCAAACAATAATTTCCCAAGCCAGCGTGATTTTCATTTGAAATTTATTCGATGTTCGGCGGCTGGGATTTCCTCGTTTCAACGATCCTCCTGGATCCGCCGCGCGTTTTCACCGCGGATCCCGCTATATCGGTTTGCACGGCAAACAGCGCTCCGCTCGCGATTTCAGCATACTTTCTGCCGCAGCAGACGCGGAAGTAAAAGTCAGCATACGGCTCTCTTGTGTCTTTCATGCGTGTCAGCCACGAAGATTTTTTTATAACCATCTAACAATGTGTGTAAACTGGACGCGCCGCGTCGCTTTGTTTCGCGCGGTGGGACGCCGCACGTAAATCGAATCTGTCGGCATAAAAAAGAAACACGCTCACGATAAGCGTGCAACTATAAGCGAAAAAGAAGTAAATGTCGCAAGTAACGTGTCGCGCATGGTCGTATTCAATGGTCGATGCATATTCCATAGATCCGGAAACTAAAAATAAATTCTAAAGGAAAATGTGCATTCTGTGTGCAGTTAAAATATGCAAAGTACAGTTAAAATATGCCGGTATGTAAAAATTGAAATTTTCAATATTTCTAGCGTCTCTTGAAACAGTGAATATGTTTATTTTGGTATATAGATGATACATGAATAATTATTTTTATTTTTCTATGGCAGGAAATTATTTTCAGATGGGGCATACAGTTTGAGAGAATTTAAGAAGAAACTGCAAGATGTATTCAAAGAATAAATATGTTAGATAATTGCTACAAATTGTAAATAGTTTTTGCAATTTCTCATAAGAGCAAATATTCTTCGGATCAACTGTAAAACAGTTAACTTATTTAAAGAATTCAAAAATACTGTTTCATCCTTTTCAACTTACTAAAATTCTAAAGAACTCAAATAAATGTCCGTGTGACTGCTGTACCTTGGGATTAACTCGGACAATTTTTAATTTACATAAAAATCCACAGCCTTGTTCTAACAAGGAGAAGACGCGGTCATGGGGTCTCAGATTTTCTCGAAACTTTGCATATTGGTAGATTTCGTTCTCCTGTTTATGAAAATGCAGTATTATAGGCGTCGATACTTAACAACTTTTGAGATACGTTAAGATTGATGAAGTTAGTGTTTCTTTCATATTATGTTCCTTTTCAATAAAATTTTTATATTTTATTTCCTATAGATATTATGTGTGTATTTTTCATGTGCAAAATACAATTAATTAAAATAGATAAACTGAACAGAAAGAAAAGAAAAAAAGGAAAAAGGGATTTGAACACTGGCCTTCCCGGTAATGAATCTAGTATGTTACCATCACGACGTTTGCCACTTGACAAAAACTTCAAAACTGTACTTAACGGCTTAACGGGTATAATGATATTTAAATTGTAAATATTGTGGGATCCTTGACTCTCGGGTCCTACGAACTGTAGTTCTTAAGGAGTGCGTGTCTATGTTATCGGTATGAATGAATGTGTGTGTGGCGAGATCGTTTTTGGGGATTGAGATGAAGAGTAGTGCGTTGCGAGTCGTGAGAGCGTGAAGAGTCGTACGAGAGGTCGAACAGCTAGTTTAGAGTGAGAAAGCGATCGAGCGAGTTTATGTCAGACCATTTTTGTTTTCTTAATTTTCTAATATTATTAAATATTATTCTTTTTATACGTGTAACTCCCTATACACCCAAAATCCCTACAATATTTCAAAAATTATTGAGTATCGACGCCTATAATGCTATATTTTCATAAACAGGAGAACGAAATCTACCAGTATGCAAAATTTCGACAAAATCTAAGACCCGATGACCGCGTCTTTTCCTTGAAAGTATTTATTTTTATTGTTTTGCAACAATGATTTTTTTATTAAATGAGATGTACAGCTGAAATAATGGAGAATTTGTGTAACATATGGAATTTCGTTTCTATTATCTTTTTTCCGCACAGTCATCGAGACAGCTTGGAGCAAAGTGACTCGAGACAAACAGCATGTGTTACGTGGACATTTTACGAAAACATATGAAACGCTTCACCCAACGAACACGTAAAAATCGAGGACGCGGATCGATGGAGGGAAATAGTACAAGTCGCTGCGTTGATAGACGTAGACGAAATTAGAATCGTTCGCGATCATAAAGCACTGTTTCGCACTTTGATCGAGCATAACATCGCCGAAGACTAATAAACAAACTACAGTTGAAAGACGCGTTATTTCCGAATCGATGTAGAATGATCGGAAACAGAAGTAACCACCGCTGGATGATGCTAGGTCGCGGCAATCTTCGGAACGATGGTGAAATAATATTTGAGAGTGTCATTCGATCGTTGTAAACTTTCGTGAACGCGAGCACGAAACCGGGAGCCGCTTAACATTCAGCCAGTATTTTATCGAACGGAATAACAGCTTTACAGAATTTCGAAATAACTTTTTGTTTTTCTGCACGAATCCATACATGCTGGGAATACATAAAAATCCACGATGTAAAAATATATCGCATGAATTTACGATCTGAACAGCAGACAAACAAAATAATTATAGACACCTGAGACTCTTTTTACACGATACCGATTGTACGCGATTTAGTTTTTTGCGATTTTTTGTAAACACGTTTTATTCAGATATATACAGTTTTTTTTTTTTTAGTGGGATTTATTCACTTTCACACGGGTTTTACACATGTATATTCTATTCGCTCGGATGAGATTTTGATGAATAAAATATCGACATTGGAAAAAATTGTTTTTTGGCTTCTATTAACACGTTACCTTGTCTTTCGAGTGTTTATCGAATAAACTGTTATTGTGGAATGGAGTTCTATGTTTTAAATTGTTTTCTCTATTGTTTGCTTTAGTTTAAAACGTTGGACATAAATTTACTGTTTTAATTGTCCAGGAAACTTCAAATTTTAAAAGAATCTTCAGAAGACTCACTGGTATTGTATGAATTAGTCTTCAATAAACTTTTCTAAAATGCATTTAAAGTACATTTTCTTAAAATAATAAAATATTTTAATTATTCTGGTTCAGAGCATAGCTACAATACAATTAATGAGAAATCAACTTTACGTTTATTCTGTTTCAAATTAAACCAAAACAGCTTGAATCGTGTCTGCCAGTTTATTACTGTTTGTAAAGATGGTCACGTTCAATGGCATGCAGCTCGTACAACAGGGATGGACATTTTTGTCTCAATTGAGACAAAACCGTCCCCACCATAGCGCCGACTGTCCCCCACCAGCATCCGCCGTTACCAAAGAGGACGGAAGTGCTTCGCCCGTTGCGAACAGTGCGCAGGCCTTGCGCATGAAAGAGAGATTGGTGGGAGAAGCAGGCTTTGAGGGGCTTCTACCGTGCCCATCCCAGTCGTACAATTTTAAATATTTTGAATTTGAAAAGCTATATATTCTATATTCTAGGTAACAGTAGATACAGTGGCGTGCAAAAGTATCCGGACACCCTTTAAAAACGAATAACTTTTCCAAAATTAGTTCAAACGGCTTGAGTTTTCTTGAGATGTTAGAAGGATTTTCATTGGTTTTAATGGATTCCACTGATTTTAAAACATCTCAAAAAAATTCTAGCCGTTTGAACTAATTTTGAAAATGTTATTCGTTTTTAAAGAGTGTTCGGATACTTTTGCGCGTCACTGTATATCTGTAAACAATTTCTGAAAACAGTTTGCTAATTTCGGTAAAAGAAATCTCAATATTTCTCACTAACCCAGACCTACGGTAGCCCACGTTCGAGGAAGTGTAGCTCTTACAATTTCAAGTTTTTCGGGGTGAAAACAAATATATTTAATACTTCAAATAATACAAAACGCGCTTGCAAAAAGATCATTGCAGCACAGTCTTTTACTTTCAGCAATAAAAAGAAATTCAAAAGAATATCTTCCACGCTCTAAGCGATAATAAATCCGTGTATAAAAATTCAACTGCAAAATGGTATACAGTAGTTAAAAGAAAAATTCGAACAAAGCTGAAGAAGCGTCACTGTAACCAGCTTTTAAAATTGAAGAGGAGCACTCGACTGAAAGGCTCTCGCCAGTCTCAATCAAAATCAACCGATTCCGCGCACGGTTTTTAGCAGAAGCGGTGCTCGATACTGTGACCGATAACGAACCGTAACCAAAACCCGGTGCGGAGTAAAAGTACACCACGCGTTGCCAATTCCACTGATTTTATTAACGATCCCAGTCGCGTCGTTCCGCCGATTTAAACTTCGGCCGTTTGGTTCGCTCGGCCGGAAACGCTCGCGCTTTTTCCGGCGATCGCGAGCAGATCGACGACGCTGTGTAATACGGAGCGGGGAAGTACGGGGGCGCAGAGAACAGATCCCGGCAAGAAACACCGTCGACAAGAGTTGCCGAAACTCGATCGTTAAATCATGCCCGGCTGGCTGTGTTTTTAATCTCGCGGATACCTTTTTACCGGACGATTCGGAGAGGCAGAGAGGGGCGAGGGGGTGGGGTGGGGAGAGAGCGGGGAAGATAACCCCCGTGGATTTTTCCAGCTCGTCGCCACTTCAATGGACCATGCCGCGTCCATAAACGAGACTTTAGAGCACGATGAAAGTTTTATCACGGAAATACCGTGAGCTGCAGCTTGCAGCGCGCAGACAACTTCTTTTTCGGGGGGCTGGAAATTTTACGACGACAGAGAGCGCGCGCGCATCTCGGTTCATCTACCGCAGGAAAAACTACTCAAACCCGCGTCCCCAAATGCTCACCTTTTTCTACTTATTCTTGTTAGAAAGTCCGGAGACCCGGGAATATCCGAAAAGAATATTCAGTGCGATGCTCAGCTGCCGTGCAGTCGTTCAGACTCTATTTAGGACCGCCTTATCTAGCTGAGACGAGCATGAGACGCTTTTTTTGTCGGTTTTATACGGTCTAAGATTAGGGGACGATTTTGGGAGATGGTGGTAGGTGTGCAGAGTACGTTCTGCAAAATTTTTTGACAGTCAATTTTCTGAGATACAGTAGGGCATCGATTATCGGAACCTTCGATATCTGAAGTCTTTGTTATTCCGACAAGCTACAAATTTAGGCGATTGTTCTGCAACATTATTGATCGTACAAATCAATAAAGATTGAATCTGACATTATAAGTAGACTCCGGATCTTTATGCAAAATACAAATTTTCTGCATTACTTACAAGGTAACAGAAGTCAAGTCACGTTTCTCTTTTCAATAATCTTGGTAAATTTATAGTAAAGTGATAGCATCCTCAAATGCGACAGACGTTTTAGTGTTTTGTGTTTCTTCCATGCATTTTTGTTAGAAATGCATAACATCCGGAGTCTAATTATAATTAAATGTAAGTACCAATTAAGAAATTCGAACAATTGTGAAATTTTCAGAGTGTATATAGTTGACACAGATCTACAAAACGTATTTTGTAAATTTTCAATATAGGCCCACATAAAAAAATAACAAAAAACAACTTTTAGTATTTTCTCTTCAATACCGACCAATTGCAATTGTTTCAAAATTTCTTGTTCACGTCATGTAGTAGACTAATAGCTCTAACTTCTCGAGAAAATCCAAGTCGTAGAGTCCAATATTAAAAAAGTTATCATTTGTTTTTAAGAATATCCGAATATTAATGGGAGTGAATGTATGTGTAGTGGTATGTACTCATTATAGTCAGACGTATTCTTTCTGTAAAATAAAATATAAATGGGATCCTGTGTAACATTTCGAGATGGTTTCCGTTGTACAGAGACATTGGGGCGGATATATTCGAGAGAAGGATCGTTCCAGCACTTAAACTATGCAATACCTAATGGTAAAAGGAATCGTTGAAACGATGGTCCTCGAATACCGCAAACACTGAGCCGGATATATGTATCTATTCGAGGAACCAGAGAACGAGATTGCCTCATTTTCCGTGCAATCACTCCGCGATAGCGTCATAAACAAACGATAAAATCAACATGAAAAATGCATGCACTTATTCACCGGCTTACTGCGAGAAGAAGGAACGCTTGTTTACGTAACGGTCCCGGTAATTTCGATGATACGCTTCTACGTCGTCAGACCCGAGAAAAACAAGAACGCGCTCTACTGAAGCTCTTCACCGAGAAATCGAACGAGCAAAGAAATACGTTAACTCCTGCGTTTCTTTTTCTATTGCTAACACCTTGATTTACAACCACCAATCAAATTCACAGCTACATCGTCTGTCCAATAAACAGAAATATTTCCTCAGCGTTTGATGTTCTATAATATTGTTCTATTTTTATCGGGCCTTAATGTTTCTTACATGATGCTTATTCCTTGTTCTTTAACATTGTACATGCGTGTTAAAACCTTTAAACTTTAAAGCATTAAATATATGTAAAAATTGCATGGACATTTTTTAGACAATCTTTTCATTTTTTTCTGGATCCATTTTGTGTCCAGACAAAATGAACAGGTGCTGAAGATTTTTTTGTTTTTGTCTTCCGAAGCGTTGCAAAATGTTTCCGCAATAAATGCAATAAACATAAAGAAACATTAAATGTGTGTTAAAATTGCATGGACATTTTTCAGAGAAATAAAATCCACTTTGCATCCAAACAAAATGAAAAGGTTCTAAATTTCTAAATTTTCTTTTATTTCTAACTTTTAAAGGATTGCGAAATTTTTCGGTAGTAAATGCATTAAATATTCAGATAATGCATTGAATGTGTGTAAAAATTGCATAGACATTTTTCAGACCAACAAAATCCGTTTTGTATCCAGAAAAACAGGAAAGGTTCCAAGGTTTGTTATTTCAGTCTTTCAAAGGGATGCGAATTTTGTCTGCAATAAGTGCATAAAAATTAAGATACAACTAGAATTAATTAACACGAAAAGGGAACAGTAACTGACCGTAGGCAGGACTAACAAAGTATACAAATATAATATGATTGGACACAAAAAACAGATAAATCGTCTTCAAAATACGAATTTTGAGAGTATTCGAATTTTCATGTGCTATTTCCGAAAAAATTCTTGATCTAACCTGACATTCTCAAATCCCTGTAAATCCTTAGACAATAAATCTCCATTTTAAAAAAGTTTTATTACGATGGTACAAGAAAATTCGCACAAAATGTGTCTTCACAGACTTTGATCTTACAAATGACTGTGGTTTCAGCTGCTTCAACAACGTGTACATAAATAATCTTTCTAAATGATGCATCATTAGAATAACTAACAGAACTATTTCAGCGATGAACATGTTAGTAGAACGGGAAGAGAAAAACCCGCATTAGTCAATGGAGTTCATTGAGCAAACACGAGAGGGGTGGTTCGAGCGAGAGGGTAGGTGTATGAGGAATCTTTCTAAATGATGCACCATTAGAATAACGAACAGCATTATTTCCAATGATAGACAGCGATGGATCTGTTAGAGGGACAAAAGAAAAGCCCGCACAATTCAATGTACATCATTGAGAAATCGCATAGAGGGTGGTTCGAACGAGGGGGTAAGTGTACGAGATATATGGTTTGAATAACGAACAGGACTATCTCCAAAAATATGTAGCGATGGACCAGTTAGAGGGACAAAAAGAAAAAGATTCATAAATTAATAGATTTCATTGAGAAATCGATTAGAGGGCGGTTCGAACGAGTGGGGTAAGTATATGAGATGTATGGTTAGAAGAATGAACAGGACTATTTTCAAAACGATGTAGCGGTGAAGCCGTTAGAGGGGCAACTGGAAAAAAACGCATAAATTAATGGAGTTCGTTGAGAAATCGCATAAAGGGTGATTCGAATGAGGGGGTAATTAGATGCATGGTTAGAAGAACTAAAAGGACTATTTCAATAAAATATGTATCGATGGACCCGTTAGAGGGACAACAGGAAAAAGACGCATAAATCAATGGATTTAATTGAGAAATCGAGTAGAGGGTGGGTCGAACGAGGGGGTAAGTGTATGAGATGCATGGTTAGATTAACGTAGAGGACTGTTTCCAAAAATATGTAGCGATGGACCCATTAGAGAGGCAAGAGGAAAAAGACGCATAAATCAATGGATTTAATTGAGAAATCGAGTAGAGGGTGGGTCGAACGAGGGGGTAAATGTATGAGATGCATGGTTAGAAGAGCGAAACGGACTATTTCCAAAAATATGTAGCGGTGAACCCGTTAGACGGGTAACAGGAAAAAGCCGCATAAAGGCCGATTTATACTATCCACACAGGCACGTAACGTATCCGGCTAGACAAATATTCTCCAATACATTCGAATTGGATGGTCGGGTCGGTGACGGTAAGTACGTGTCTGTGCGGTGCCGTTATGGTGGGTATAAACACTTCTATTCCAATGCACTGGAGAATATTTGTCTGGTCGGATACGTTACGTGTCTGTGCGGATAGTGTAAATCGGCCTTAAATCAATGCAATTTATTGAGAAAAGGCGTGGATGGTTCGAGCGAGTGAGTAAGTGTGTGAGAACTCTTTCTAAATTATGCAAAGTCAGAATAACGAACATGATTATTTCCAAAAATAAGAAACGATGAACCTGTTAGAAAAGCAAGAGGAGAAAACCACATAAATCAATGGAGTTCATTGAGAAATCGCATAGAGGGTGGTTCGAGCAAGATGGGGAGTGTATGAGATGCACGATTAGAATAACGAACAGGAATATTCCCCAAAAAAAGGTGCGGCGAGGAACGTGACAGAGGAACAAGGGGAAAGACCGCATAAATCAATGGAGTGCATTGAGAAAACGCGTGGAGGGTGGTTCGAGCGAGGGGGTAAGTGTCTCCGGTGTAAAGAAGAAAAGCGGGGAGCCGGTGCAATCGCTTGCGGGTTCGAAAGGTCAAGTTCAAGCTGGCAGGAGATGCCATCTACAGCCACGAATAGAAACGGCTGCGGGAAACGGGGGTAGGCGATAGGGAATAGATAGTGGGGAGGCCGGGCATTCCTGACTACTCTTCTTCTCTCTGTAGCCAGGCGAGTACAAAAATAAAATGGCACCGTGCCAATGCACGTGTGCACCGACAGAGATTCACGATTTTCGCGAAGATCGCCTCGAAAGCCTGGTATCTCGCCCGCCCCCGTCTCAACGAATCTCTTCTCTCTCGCTCTCTCTCACTTTGGCCTCTAACAGGGCTGACCAATAGGACAGATCGATGAAAACAAAGATACGAACTGCAAGAGATGGATACGGCGCGATAATCGACAGCGACCGTTTATTTTCCCTGGGCTACTTGTTGAAATGGCGAGCGCACGCGCGCCCGAGACTCTATTCTCTATCTTTTGCTCTCGATGATTATGGTCCCTGTGGCTGCTGGTGTTGCCCATTATCGGGCACCGAGTTCGAAAATCAATATTTGCCCAGGCCGTTCGTCATAAGTAACGGTCAATTAACCACCGTAAACAATTAGAGAACGAGGCAGCGGTAATCGGAGCTGTCCTAAGGGGGGGGGGGGAGTGAGAGGGCGCAAATTTACAGCCGCAGACCAAGATGCCGAGGATCGATCCGAAGGGGCCATCGGGAGCATCGCGAGATTCGTTTGCTGAAATTTAGTATTGGCCGACTCGTTCACCTCGGTGTTCTCTCATTAGCCGGCTATCTGCCGATCAAATTTACGGGTGTGCCGGTTGAACGCCGTGGACCGATGGGAAAGGGTTGATCTTGGACGAACGAGAAGACAGGGATGGGTTCGAGTATACAGAGCGAAACACTTGAAACTAGTTGGGTTTACCGGCAATTTTGAGCTTCGAGGTTTGCTGGCGAGTTGGCGTTGGCAAAGTTTGGTTAGAAGCAACATGCAATGGGATGCAATGGAGTGGCAACTTTAGATTTTTTGGTTATGGTAGTTTGGTATGAGTACTCTGCTTGATAATTCATTTCTGTGCATCTTGTTTTGGCCAGCAGGCTTCTAGTACTGTGGTTAAACATTGGTAAACATGCTTCTGACTGTGGCTAATTGAGTAGTGCGATATAGGAAACTCGCTATCTCCATTTCTGAAAAGTGTTGGAATATTTATTGCAATCTAGTATTCATAGACTGCGCATTTTATGCATTTATCACAAAAATGAGTAGGAAATTTAATGCAGTGAACAGATTTTAGTCAGATTGAAATTATTAAAGGACGAATAAAAATTCTATTTGGTTCCTGATTCTTGGATGGAAACAACTTTTATTTTGCATAAAGATCCACGGTCTAATTATTATCAATAGACAGCGCATTTTATGCCTTTGTCACAAAAATGAGTAGGTGCAATTTAAAGCAAAGTGGACAGATTTTAGTCAAATTGAAATTATTAAAGGACGAACAGAAATTTTATTTGGCTCCTGATTCTTGGATGGAAACAACTTTTATTTTGCATAAAAATCCACGGTCTAATTATTACAAATAGACAGCGCATTTTATGCGTTTATCACAAAAATGAGTAGGCAATTTAAAGCAGTGGACAGATTTTAATCAGATTGAAATTATTAAAGGACGAACGGAATTTCTATTTGGCTTCTAATTCTTGGATGGAACGAGTTTTTATTTTGCATGAAGATCCACGGTCTAATTATTATCAATAGACAGCGCATTTTATGCATTTATCACAAAAATTAGTATAGATGTAATTTAAAACGGTAAACGCATTAGAAGAATTTAAAAATGCTATTGTATTATGTTTAGCCTACTAAATATATTAAACAAGAAAATAACTTGCAAATTCGCTGCGGTTTATTGCAATTCAGGTGGACAATTTTTATTTTGCATAAAGATCCGCTGTCTAATTATCAATTATAAGATAATGGTTAACCCTTATGTTGGCACCGATATAAATAGACTGCAGATTCTTATACAAAATAAAAATTATCTAAGTCAACTGTGAGGAACATGCGTTACATAAAAGTGATCGTTTTGTTTTAATAATTTGAATAAGACGAAAATAGTGTAGCCATCCTTTCGACATTTTTCAATGTCTTCGCAGTTCCATATTTCACATATTTTTATCGTGAATGCATGAAATCCGCAATCTAGAAATAAATAAGTTTAAAGCTTTAGCATTTAGGACTCCTCGCCTAAATCTTCATCTTAAAACTGTAAATTGTAGTAATAGTGACTAAAGAATAGACAATCAGAGCGGTTTTATGCTATTTTTAGAACATGGAAAATTGTACACGATTGCCAACATAAGAGTGAAGAAAATAGCTAATAAAACAGAAACTGAAATGTTTAGTTTTGCCCCAGATTTTCTATTACATCTTGAAGACAGCATGAATAGGTCTATTTTGAATCTGGTTGTCAGAAGCTTCATCCATTTTCTGAATTTCTGACTGACAACAGTTCAGACAACAGTTGCTTGTGTTAGGTCTAAAAGAAGATCAGTCACTCAGAAACGCTTTTACGAATATATTTAGAAAAAATGATGAAAAAGAATTTGAACGAATTTAGACGCCGCCAGGCATGAATTCTTCAAAAATGTCTGTGACGAATGTTTGTGAAAATAAGAATTAGTCTAATTTTAGTCTTGTTACAATCTGTTTGTAATTCCTGTTCTTCCAGTTCTCTACACTTGCCTCGTAACAATGAACCTATCGCAATAACGCACGTTATAATGAATGGACTTGTGGACATTGTGCATTAACAGTGAACAAGAGAATTAATGAGATGTCTAAATCCGTCTACATTAACTTCCAGATGAAGGATGATCTGGAACGAATGTAGAATTACTTCGAGCCACAATAGAAATTCTGTCAAAGAGAGAGCGGATTAATTCGGAAAGATAGAGTAATGCTTCAACACAGAACGCACTTTTAAACGTGGCTCTAGTTTACACAACGCTCAGTTAACACTTTCATCGCCATGTCACCTAGATATGGGTGACGGAATTATTTATACAGAATTAAAAATTAATTTTTACGTTGGTAGATTGAGTGTACAAAATTTCCTTACGATCTAAGGAATAGAAAAGATTTGAAACCGTAATTAATATCACAAAACTAAACTTCTTAGTTTTTGTTTTGTTAAATATATTGCTTTGATTTTGTGTAATTTTTATGATTGTCGAGTGAGCAATGAACGTGTTAACGGAGCACTAAAAGTTACTATTTTACACTACTTTATAAATACAACAAGATCTATCTGAGTTGTTTACCCATTTCATTATAATATATACCCAAAGAAATAAATGTTTTGAATAATTCCTCATGGATACATCTTTACAATCTCAATAATATTAAATCAAAAATATTAAAACTCGTCATTTTGACGAGTCCCGTGATAAATTAATTAAAGTAACCCACGCACATGAACGAAAGACAAAATCCCAATTTGCTACAATATATAAAAAACAATACAAAGACGAACACAAGATAAGTACCAATCGTACGTGCGTTGAATCATGTCCAAAAAATTCGCATCTCGATAAACACGTCTACAAAAATCGAAGAAGACGTTCTTCAGCAACCCGGTAGCAGTTGCAGCGCACAACGCACAATGGTCGGCACTCTTCTCGAAAGTAGAACGAACGGAGCACTTAAGGGCTAGAAAACTAAGAGCCAAAGCCATGAGGAAATATCCGCGGGTTTGCCGATCATTCGATCGCCAATTACAATGCACGTCGGGGCCTGGCCCGAGCTTCTTTTCCCGGGGTTTAATTTATCTTGGGCGAAGTACGGAGGAACAAGAAGTTTCGTCGACGGGATTCCTTTTTCCTGGCCGGAATCTCGGACCAGAGGCAGAGTATGGTCTCGGCAGCGTCGAAACAATGCAGTAAAACGCGGAATGGAAAAGGTCGGTGGGTCCTTTAGGTGCTTTCCTAAATCGTTTCGAAGTAGATCCTCGGCATTCAAGAAGGTGCCTGCGCCCGTTTCTTCCCTTTTCTTTGCCGGGTTGTATGGCCGCTCGTATCTTGGAAAGGTTGCGTTCAATAGGTCGTGCCAACTGGTACCCGAGAAGGAGCCGTCGTCGACGTCCTCCTCTTCGTCTTCGACCCGGGAGGAGAGGTTGTTCGCGATGTGGCACGACGCGGCTCGGCGTTTCGTGACGTTCCGCCTACCATCCTCTACACTCCGCGACAAAAAGGATGGCACACTGTATGGATATCGTGTTTTCTAACCTTTCAAGTTAGACAGTAGCGCTACGTAATGCTAAGTAATTTATCCGTAATGCTACTTGTTCTTTTGAGCTCTTTTTTTTTAAATTAAACATGTAATTAATAGGCATGTAAGCATAATTGCAATATAAAATGTTACAAATGTTTTTATTGAAGTGAGACTTCTTTAGTCGCGGTACGCGTAAAACCTCGACGCGGTAGGAGTAAATCCGATCTGGCGATGAAACGATGAAACGATGAAACGATGGAACGATGAAACGAAATTCTATTCTTTTAGCATATACGGTTGAGGATTCGGCATAGCTTAATAAAGATTATGATAAAATTCCGATGATGCTAAGTGGAGATCTCAACGTGAACTTTGCATCGTATCAATGAAAATTATTAATAGAATTTTTTAGAAGTAAATTAAGATTGGACATGGTAAATAATCTTAATGAAACGACAACAAGATCAGGAACAACTCTTGATGCAGTATTTGCAAGACATATAGACAAAATTGAATAAAGAATATTTATATCATATTTTAGCTATCACAAGACAATTGTTTCAATAATAGAATCATAGATAATTAAATGTCATAAAGTGTTAATAAAAATTCGAAAAAAAATTAAAGAAAGAATTTTCACTTCAGCCATGTGGTCTAAGCACACACCAATTTTTTATGTATTTAACATATTGTTACGAATATAGCACGATTGGCACTCCCGTTATATCGTCGTTGCCTGGACGACGATATAACAGGAACAAGAGAAGAATCGCTAGACAAACCACGAAGGGTACGGACGTGCCATAGATAAGTATGCTTCCTCCTTCGAATAAAGAGGATTTGATTTATAACAGGAGTATACTTTTATTGTAGCGATGTCTAAGTTACCCGCGTAACAATATTATATTGTATTATTCATTGTAACGATAATACACTATTTTATATTGTAATTATGCATTATTTATATAGTTTATACAGGGTGCGGCACAAATTAGTCTCCAAGATTTTTCAGCCCCTTCGGATGGTCGGACAGAAAAGTGTTTCTTACCAAAGTTAATCAGTATTTAACCGACAAGAAATTGCAATTTTTTAAATTAAAAAAAAACGATTTTCAACAAAAATCAGGATCGCTGCATATCTTTAAATGGAACTGGGTATTTTCAACTTTATAATATTGTAGGTGACGTCGAAACGAATTCAACGAACTGCTATATGATGACTTTCAGATGACCTTGAAAGAAAATATCGCCAGAATATTTGAAATATTTCGACGGTACGTAATAGCAACGCCTCGCATTTAGAGCTAAAAAAAATGAACGTACGCATTGCTTCAGAACTTAACTCGCAAAAAAACAAATTTGTACGGAGCCAAATTGAAAACAATTTCATCTAATGTACTAACAGATCTTGCGACACAAACGAACAACAGTTGAGGAAATGAGCATTCACAATGTTTAAGTTCATTTGTTTATCTCTAAATGCGAGGCGTTGCTATTACGTACCGTCGAAATATTTCAAATATTCTGGCAATTGATTCATGCCGATATCTTCTTTCAAGGTCATCTGAAAGTCATCGTATAACAGGTCGTTGAATTCGTTTCGACGTCGCCTACAATATTATGAAGTTAAAGATATCCAGTTCTACTTAAAGATATGACAGCGACCCTGATTTTTTGTTGTTTTTTTTTTTAATTTAAAAAATTGAAATTTCTTGTCGGTTAAATACTGATTAACTTTGTCCCGCATCCTGTATATATTATTTATATTGTGATTACTACAAAAGAAGGACTGTTCTCCCTATAAAAGGACGATTGGTCACCTTATCTAATTCTTTTTTCTTCAATTAATTTGTGTCCGCCTTTTCATTGTGAAAAAGTTGGTCACATTAGTATAGAGAACTGTATTTATGAAAATCTTGAAAAATTACAGCGCTATCTTTTTGTCGCGGAGTGTGCGTCCGTGTCGTCATTGTCCCGTCTATGGGTTTCTTTTTCGATTCCCTCGCCCTTCCTATTCTCTGACTCCTTTCTTTCTTTCTTCCGCTCGTCTGCTCAGTTTTTCACAATCTCTCGCCTCGACAATTCTCCTCCCACCAGCGGAACGCCGCGAGCAGGATTCCCAAATCCTTCGAACCCGGTGCCGTGTCACATCTATTTTAAAGTCAACCTCGCCTCTCTGCCTGCGAACAGCCGACAGCGCCACACGGCGCTCACTTTCTTTCTCTGTCTGCCACGTTCTCCGGTTCTCTCTATCCTTTACTCTCTCCCCTTCTGTCCCCTTTCCGATAAATAAATTTTTTCGTTATCTTCCGGGCAACGGACAGAAACCCGGCCGGAAAATACGGCCGCGAGCAATTTTCCCCGGTTGATCGATACTCTCGCTTCTGTCCCCTCACACTCGGCTTCGTTTGATCGTTTGGATAAGTGACAGAGTTACCTGGGTAGTTAGCCTACTTACTATTGGGTCGGACTGATCCTGCCGCTTTGAACATATACCCTTATCTGCTTGAATGTCTGCTTGTATTTTGCTGTTCGTTTCGCAAATATAGGCAGAGTTTTGCGGATAGTAAGACTCGTTTGATCAGCGGATAACGGCCTGAACCAACTGTAACTGTTATTACCGAACTACGGATTCTGTACATTTATGGGCAAAATGATCGGGCGATATACAAAACGGTAAATGCATCGAAAGAATTTAATATCGCTGTATTACCATCAACTCGTTCAGATTAATGAAACGGGAAGACAACTATCTACTTTAACATCTCTTCTAATCGGCACGGAAATTTTTTGTTTTTTTAGTATATCTAGTATATTCTAGTAAGTTCTAGTATATTCTAGTATATTCTAGTGTATTCTAGTGTATTCTAGTGCATTTTATTATATTCTAGTAAATTCTAGTATATTCTAGTGTATTCTAGTGTACTCTAGTGTATTCTATTATATTCTAGTAAATTCTAGTATATTCTAGTGTATACTAGTGTATTATAGTATATATTCTAGTGTATTCTTGTGTATTATATTTATTTAATTATATTATATATCTTCTTGTATATTCTAGTATATTCTAGTATATTTTAGTATAATCTAGTATATTCTAGTATATTCTAATATATTCTAGTATATTCTAGTATATTCTAATATATTCTAGTATATTCTAGTGTATTCTAGTGTACTCTAGTGTATTCTATTATATTCTAGTAAATTCTAGTATATTCTAGTATATTCTAGTGTATTCTTGTGTATTATATTTATTTAATTATATTATATATCTTCTTGTATATTCTAGTATATTTTAGTATAATCTAGTATATTCTAGTATATTCTAGTATATTCTAGTATATTCTAGTATATTCTAGTATATTCTCGTATATTCTCGTATATTCTAGTATATTTTCTGCATTCAGTGCTTAATACTAAACATACCGACAATTAATTACTATGTGCTCCCTTATAAAAAATGGCACAATTGAATTTATTTAGATTTTGTGCCATTTTTATCATAATGTATGCTTGAATAAAAAAAGTGTATAACAATTTCCAGTGGAAGAATCTTTATAACTTCAACAATTGTAAAATAAAAAATCTGAAAACGGTCATTTGACCGGCGCTGGTAGGTTTAGTGTTAAGGAATAATGTATAGAATCAGGAAATTGCATACATCGAATTTTACACTCAATTTCCTCTCCGAATTCTCACGAAGGTACATTTGAAATCATTATAGATAATTTAAATCAATTCCTTTTCGATTATTGCTTGCTTAAACTTGATCCATTGGAAGGATTAAAAGACAGAAAGATAATTCGTTCTGTAGCGTTCAATGTTTAATTCAGACGTTTTTGCGAAACAAGGACTTTCATCGACATGCAACGCTATCATTCCACCGACCATGGTATCAATTTAATTCGCAGCATGACGAGCCCGTCCACTAGCGAGATAACATATACACTCGCACCGGTATTTAAATGGCAAACAAAAACTGTGCCAACGATCGCACGAATACCATTTGTCATTTAGCCGCGTTATCGTACGGCCGAAGATTAGGCACGTTGCACGATCGATTCGTTATCTTCGCCCACTTTTTATCTCGATGACTCGAGACTCACGGATGATGACGCGAACCTAACTTCTGTCCAAGGTTCATCGAACCAGTTCAAAAGCCTCTAGACGACATCGAATCTACGGAATGAGTCACGCGAAGGCTACTTGCGACTAAACTTTCCACAACGCTCCAATAATTCTTGCCGCGTACTGTTGGGCAACGTATGGACACAGTGGCAAGAATCATTTCTACATTGTATGCAGCTGGCCTTAAATAGATGTTGCCTGTAATCGGACGGTGCTGGAATTGAATAGCAATAACCACCTTCACACGAACTAAGCACAGTACTAACCAATAAAAATGTAACATTAAAAATGTAGCTTTCATAAATATTACAGCTGCACCAAATTGTTCATGGGCATGCCCAAAAGCAATTTTAGACGGCAGATCTTTGTGCAACAAATTGTCCACGACAATTGTAAGAACCAGAAGTGAACTAAAAATTCATTGCCTCTTCTAATAATTTTAACAACTCAAATGGCTTGATCGGGAAGTACTAGAGTGTACGCGGTCCTCCACGTGGCACGGAAGGCGATAATAAAGCAAGCAAACGGAAAACGCAAACGGGTGTAATAAAAATTCGTCGTGTCTCTTCCGACGAGGCAGACGCTTGAGCATCGTAGCAGCTCCCGAAATCCGGCATCCTCGACCGGCCATCCAGCAGATAGCACGATCTCGAGCCACCGTGTCCATCCTCCCAGCTCCGCGTGAAGAAACTCGAGCACACGAGAAAATCCCGGTCGTGCGAGTAAAAAGACACCCCGGGAATCCTGGCGGAACTTATCAACGGCGGGATTATGAGCGATGATTCAGGGCAGCAGGCTGGCCCGTTAACGGCCAAGAGCCGGGCGTCTCCGCCGCTAATAAAACTCTGGGGTACGACCGTGGGGGATGGGGAGGGGTGGGCAGGTATTAACGTTTCTGGCCGCGAGATCGAATCTCTTTCACAGGTCAGCAGCCAATTCGAAGCTAAGTGGATATGCCCACCCCGAGAATATCCGGGCGGATGCTCTGCCTGCCTCCCTGTTAGCCAGCCAGCTAGCTAGCTAGCCTGCTCGGCTTGCCTCTGCCTCCGTACGATCGAATCACACGGCGGGTGGCTCGTTTTTTACCGGGCACCAGGGCTCGAATCGCGCCAATTCGAATACTCCGGATCGGGCCGAGTCAGCGAAAGCTTGCGCAATACCTGACCTATTGTGCTCGTTAGGGACATTCGGGTCCGACCTATTGGATAAGGCTTCTTCCTCTTTCCTTCCACCGTCCGCGTGCGCACACACTCGCACGCGAACCACACCACGCTTCCCCCCGTCTCGCTCGACGACTTATCCTCTCTTCCGACCACCCCCTTTCATCCTCATCCCCCGAGCTATCCACCCCCAGCCATCTTGTCCTTATCATCCAGCTTCTTCCTTCCGTCCAGCTTGCCCTGACCTCCCTCGAGCCTCCTGCCAGCCTTCCGAACGACAACGAGACGACCTCCGCGCGTCGTCCTCTGGGGTATTCTCCCGATCGGCGAGAGGAATTGAACCTTCAGGAAGGAAACCCATCCTCTTTCCGAACACTTCGCCGCCCTCTCCACACCCGGGCTCTACTCCTCGTTCCCAACATCCGTCTCAACGAGAAACGACCAGCTTCTCCTAATTCTATGGACCAGATCACGGACACACCGGGCGAACGACCAGGATTTACAGCCGAGGTGCACTTCGGGGATTCTCCAGATCTAGCCCCAAAGGCACAGGCTCGGTTCACATAGGTCCTTAACGATCAACCGGCGTCCACCGGATAGCCCTGCGCCAATGCGACACGTCGCAATCGAGAGCAAACGTCGACTACACTCACGCTCTTGTTGTCTCCTTGGTTGCCGTATCGTTCAGAGGATAGATTCTATTGATTTTCACAGAAAAAAATCTGCTCTCGACGCTGGTGTTCTCGAACGCGCGGCGGGGTATCAGGATATTGCTTTAAACTCGAAGATAATGGAAAGAAAGCGGCCCTTGGCGAGATCCTGAGGGCACATCGGCTGACGACTATGCTACACTCCTCGGAGAAGGATTCTGGAGTCTGTCGAATGCTTCTCGAAGCTTCTACGAGTCTTAACGCGTTGACATTCGTCGTATATAAGTGACGCCAGCATACTACCTTCCAACTTCAAGTCGTCCATCTTCAACTTTAATCTTGTTCATAGTTGCGCAGACTTTACGCCAGTGGTGGGCACGGGTGGAGCCCACTGATCTATATACATGGATACGGGATTCGGATTCTGGAAATGTCCCGAATTGAACGTAGATTTGAATGCCAGCGCCGCTATCGTTCGACCGGTGTACTGTACCCCTCGTAACCCTCTTCACCTCCGTGATCCTCTATACTTCGCCATGTGTTTGCGTCCCTCTAGGTGGCGCTGCTTTCAATCGAGTTGATTGGACGTCATCGACACTTTTTATTTCGTAGCGTGTCAATGACATCCAATCAACTCGATTGAAAGCAGCGCCATCTAGAGGGACGCAAACACATGGCGAAGTATAGAGGATCACGGAGGTGAAGAGTAGTACGAGGGGTACAGTACACCGGTCGAACGATAGCGGCGCTGGCATCCAAATCTACGTTCAATTCGGACCAAAAAGCTGTGTAGCTGGCTTATGGCAATGCCGTATCACAGGCATGGACAATTTCGCCTCAATTGAGGCAAAACCGTCCACACCGTAGCGCCCTCTGTCTCCTTCCAGCAAGCGCGGTACAATGGGGCAACGAAGACACGAGACATCAGCGTACGCAACGAACGTGCGCGCTGCATGAAAGAGAAGTTGGTGGGAGAAGCAGACGTTTGAGGGGCTCCACCCATGCTCACCACTGCCGTATTCATAGTGTGTGTGTGTATATATATATATATATATATATATATATATATATATATATCAGTGGTGGAGCCCCTCAAACGCCTGCTTCTCCCACCAACCTCTCTTTCATGCAGCGCCCACGTTCGTTGCGTACGCTGATGTCTCGTGTCTTCGTTGCCCCATTGTATCGCGCTTGCTGGAAGGGGACAGAGGGCGCTACGGTGTGGACGGCTTTGCCTCGATTGAGGAAAAATTGCCCATCCCTGCTTTACGCTAAACGTACCAAGCATAAAAAGCGACTGCTGTGTGTTGCTATATAAGATTGGCAACATTGAGTTTACCTAGACTTATTACTATTTTCTATTTGATTTCAGGAATTTTAATCATTTCTTATGAAAGAAACTTTATATCTTCAACAATTCTAAAATAAATAATCTGAGAATGATAAATTTGGCCGGTGCTGGTAGGTTTAGTGTTAAGCGTTCGCTCTTTTGCACACTTACAGTCCCTAAAAAGAGTATTGGCACACTCATTAACAAGGAATAATATTTTAATAAATATAAAATTCAATTCTAATGTGGGATGTCTAAATTCCCGCCAAGACGGGCGAATCGCGCGTCCTGCCAACGCAGGTGTAACGCTCGCACCGTAAAAGAGACGAACAGCAAAAGACAGGCGAGTAACGTCGAGAAAGAAGTGCGAGCCAGAGGCGACATCGAGGAGTCTCGCGTCGGTCGCCACGTTGTACGGTTGTCTCCAAGTTTTTGTTCCACCATCTTTTATTTTTGATTAAACTATTATTATTCGTTACGAGTCGACTGGATTACTATTCAACTCGATCGCGAATATCGAACTGAAATAGGGAAATCCTACACTAATTTTTACAACCGGCACTAAAACGGTGAAACTAGATAAATAAATTTATTCATAACCGCCCTTCCACCGCGACTAAAAATAACTTCTCATTTACCGTTCGCGTGGTTTCTATCGTCGATTTGGTATATTTTCTCTCTCTCTCTCCAGCGTTCAATCGCAGAATTGCCGACTGTTTTCTCGGTTCAGACCGAGGCGCACGCTTAGAAAATTAAATTCGGCGAGTGTTCAATATTTACGGGCTCTCGATCGCCGAGAAATGCACTCTCGAGCGGCGCATCACGCAAATAAAGGGAAACGTAACCCATCGCACGAGCACTCTTGAATTTAAAAATAAGTATTTCCCTATATATACACTCTCGCCACTGCGTGTATTCTTTAGCGACTAAAAGTACTCCTCGATAGCTCCGATACGTTCTATATTCTGGTGTATCGGAGACGGAATCGCGGCCGCGGGGCAACGGAAGATCGCGTGCACAAAGTGCGCTCGCGGTTTCAAACGCATCGCCACTGTAAGGAGGAAAATCGACCGGGGGGGGGGGGAGAGAGAGAGGAATAGAAAACACGAGATACATAGATGGAGAGTGAAAGCAGAAAAAATATTTTCCCGGAGAGTGATTCATCATACGGGAGGCAGCAGCGCCACGCGGACTCCCTAAAAATAACTGATACGGTTTTTCCGTGCAGTAACCGCCCGGTTACATGACCGCCGCCTTTGTTTCCCCGTTATTTCCTCCCATCTTCTATGTCAACCCTTTGCCCGAACCAGAATTTGTATACAGTGGCGTGCAAAAGTATCCGGACACTTTTTAAAAACGAATAACTTTTTCAAAATTAGTTCAAACGGCTTGAGTTCTTTTTTTGAGATGTTAGACGCATTAGTTTACTAAGTAGAATGGAAATAATTTTTTCTAAAAATTGCTATTGGTCAAAATTGCGACGAAAATAGTAAAGATCCCGATTTTTAACTTTTTAATCTGTGCCTGTAACAAAAATTTAAAAGACGCGTTTTATAGGTCTACGTAAGTTATGTACATGTACAAAGTTTCATCGAAATCAGTTAACGTCGTTATGAGTAACAAACGTTTAAAGGTGATTACATAAGAACAAAATTCCCTGTAAAATCCGAAAATCTACGACTTTCACCCATAAGCTCCCATCATGCAATGTTCGTAGCTCATAACTACATTAACCCTTTGTCTACCGTAAAAAAACTTTCATTATGCGATAGAAAATTTATACCACAAAACGTAGTAAATATAAAAAAAACTTTTAGCTTTAAATAATAAAAAATAAGAAAAGTAACAAAGTCATGCAACGACAAGATCCCAAGAATTTTAAAACTTTAAATAACCGCATTATCTACATACAATAGGGTTAACCGACTTCGATGAAACTTTGCGCATGTATATAACCTATGGAGATCTACAAAAGGTATATTTTAAATTTTCATTACAGGCACTGATAAAAAAAGTTGGAATTCATGACTTACTTTTTTCTTCACAATTTCGACCATTAACAATTTACATAAATAATTATTTACACGCTACCGAGTAAACTAATCCTTTTCTAACATCTCAAAAAAACTCAAGCCGTTTGAACTAATTTTGAAAAAGTTTTTCGTTTTTAAAGGGTGTACGGATACTTTTGCACGCCACTGTATATCGCCGGCGACATCATTCTTTTCGATTTTTTTTTCTGCCTCCTTTTTCCTCCTCTGTCTTTCTTTCTTTCTCTCGCTGGATCTCTCTCGTAACTGTCGCTCTCTTTCTATTTTTTGAGAAATACACTGCGTACGAATACAACAAGGGCGGATTACTTTTTCCGCGGACTTTTTCGAACACGGCCAACGAAATTTTTCTCGGCCACGGGCGAAATATTTCTGCGCTCCCAGCAACCGTTCCCTGTTGTACCCGTGTTCGCTGCGTTTTCCGTTTGCTGCGCCGAGATAGAAAGTTGCCATCGCGGCTGCATTTTTCAAACGTCACGATATTTTCCGAGTGCCGCGGCCCGTTGCCTTTTATACTCGGAAAAGTGAAAAATACCGTGCATCGTGGCGGATGGGAAATTACACGCGAATGGGAGAGAGCGATCCAGCTTCGATGCCGCGTATTTTTTTTTGGTTTTCTTTTTAATGTTGATGCGATTTTTTTTGGCGTTTATGCGATGGAGAAATTTTATTTACCGCCGGGTGAGTGGAGAAAATTCCTTTTTGAACTGACAGTGAGAGCTGTTTATCATTCTGTGGTTGATAACGATAGATTATATAGCGGGAAAAGATTTAAAAATTGGAAGTCAGAAAATAAAGGTAAAATGATTAAAATTTAATTATTCGTATGTTGAGCAACATATATTTGTATAGATAATCAACTCTCGTATGCTCTTCAGAAATAGTTGTACAAAATACACTAGGATGGTATTAAATCGGCAAATTGTGTTTCATTTATAATTCCATAACTTAAAGAACAAAGTTTTATACAAATCCATTTTTATTTAATTAACCCTCTAAATTTTCTAAATAAAAATTTCAATCCCATTACATGACACAAAAAGTAAGAAGTTAAAGATTTTACAGTATCTAACTACGGAAAATCGGATCAATTTCATCCCGAAGAACGTGTTATGTTTAAAATTCAAATTTTTTTACTGAGAGATAGATGCAGCAGTAAAAATTGTAAAGGATCAAGCAAAGAATAACTTATAGTATTAATAACTTTAATAAAGAGGCCATCATGTAGCTTGTTGACGCAAATGATGTAGACAATTTCGAAGTAATATAAAATGTTGACTTGCTTTCAACGTTTCAGTATTTTCTGTTTTAATCTTGAGTACCTTAAAAATATTCCCACCGTCAGATCTTATTACACCTCTAGCGGATGCTTTAAACATTTACAGAGAGAGACTCCTAGGAAAAAGGAGAACAAATCAGAAGAGAGATCTACAGGTTAGAGCCCGAAAAATAGAGAAATGAGACTCTCTCACCGAGCTCGGCAGAAGAAACGGACAGAGAAGAAGTCGGAAGCAGGTTAAAGTCACAGAAAAGTATAAAATCTCTGTGTCCGTCGGATAATTCTTAGCACTGCCATACAAAACTATTTGAATTCTCTGCTCTGGACTTCTATATTAAAATAAAATAAATTGAATTGACCTGAAAAAATAAACTGCATTCCAAATATTCAATTGCACAGCCTTGATTCAATTTTAAAAAATTACACAATTTTTTATTGCTGGCAATCAACGTGTAAATTCTGCGCACACTCCACGTTTTACTGCGGGAGCCAAAAAATAATCTGTGCTTCAAAATTTATTTCAGAAAGTCTTTTAAGAGATGGTTCTCGGCGAAACAGCGAATCTGTTACAAGTGTCTACCTGTTAAAATAATGCACATATTGCATACTTGTTTAACATTAAACCTACCACAGGCGGTCAAATAACCGATTGTACATTTTTTATTTTACAAATTTGTTCAGCCATATATTGTCATAAAAATCGTACAAAATCTAAATAAATTAAATCTTGCTAATTTTATAAAACAACATATGCCAATTGTAATTCTCTGTAGGTTTAGTGTTAAGTAGATGTAAATTCAGAGAATTCAAAAAGAAAAGCAGTATTTAAAGTTTTCTTCAAATAATATCAATGTGGTTTTTAAAAAACATCATAATTTTATAGACATTTTTCCATTAGTTTCGAATATATTAAAATAATGCATGAATGTACGCCCCTTCTATTTTTTATTAAAATCTAATAAATTTAAAGCAGTAAAAGATAAGCTTGCTTAAGAAAAAAAATATTTCTTAATTTCGTAATAATTTTCCAAATAAAATAGTGGACCAGTTAAAAGTACACACATAGTATACATATTCTTTATTTTACGCGGTAAATTTAAGGGGATTAAAAAGAAAAGCTGTATTTAAATATTACTTCAGATAGTTTCAATCAATCATCATCTTTTTTGAAACTCTAGTAAATTCGAAGGAATGAAGAATAAACCATGTTTCAAAGTTTGCTTGCAACACCGTTAATATCGTTCGAAAAATATGGTTTTTGATTTCAAAGCGAACTTTTGCGGAGCGAACATTGTTGAAGCATATTTCGTTTCGCTAGTTGGCGGAAAATTCAAAGGGGTTAAAAATACAAGCTACATTTCAAACTTTGCATCGCGCAGCCCTTATTTCGTTTTGAAAAACGTCCCCCCGGCACGAATTTTTACGGTTACTAGTCTATGTGATAAAGTCGTGCAGGTTTTTCGCGCGTACTTCAGTCGCGTAAGTAACCAGTATCCTTCTATCGATAACCGCATAATTAACCGGTATCGAGCGCACGAAATACTCTCGGCAAGTATGGATTTCGGGATCCCGATTCGACCCCCTCGCCACGTCATGGCGGACGAATGATAAGAACAGCTGAGGAATTAGCGACAGCGCGATAACGATAACTCTTGCCTCTGTACGACGTAATATAAACGTCAGTGAGAACCAATTACCTCGCGACACCTGCATTTAATATTCAGTTACACACTCGACGCTCCGCGAAAACGGAAACGGGAAATGTTCAATTTTCAATTAACCCGGGAGGTTAATTACGACCGATCCATCAACGTTGCGTTTCGTTCTCGCACTTGACATTTTTCTCTCCTCCCCCCCCCCCCCTCTCTCTCTCCCCCACTTTCCCTCTCTTTCATCTTTTTTTTTTTTGAATGGTGTCTGACACCGGTTGATTGGTGTTCGTGATCCGAATTTATTCGTTCATTTATATATTCGCTGGTTTCGAGCAACGGGGAATCGAGTTTCATCTCGCGGAGGCAGATTAACAATATCCAAAATTATGTTTTGTATTTACGCGAGAATCTGTAATAGCACCGATCAAACAAGTTACGAATAGTTAACAAATACGACGACACGAGAAAACTATAATAAAGACTGCGGATTTTATAGACCTCCGATAAAAATGGGTAGATGCACATTAAAGCAATGGACAGATTAAAAAAGAATTTAAAAATGGCAATGTAATACATAGTTTCAGCTTATTAAAATCAATAAAACAAAGGAGAATTTAATATGTCGTTTCTCCCTCTTGCAATTAATGCAAACAACTTTGGCATAAAGAACCACGGCCTAACAAGGAGAAGACGCGGTCATGGGGTCTCAGATTATCTCGAAACTTTGCATATTGGTAGATTTCGTTCTCCTGTTTATGAAATTGTAGCATTATAGGCGCCGATACTCAACAACTTTTGAGATACGTTAAGATTGATAAAGTTAGTGTTTGTTTCATATTATGTTCCTTTTCAATACAATTTTTATATTTTGTTTCCTATAGATATTATGAGTGTATTTTTCATGTGCAGAATACAATTAATTAAAATAGATAAACTGAACAGAAAGAAAAGAAAAAAATGGAAAAAAGGAAAAAGGGATTTGAACACTGGCCTTCCCGGTAATGAATCTAGTACGTTACCATCACGCCGTTTGGCACATGACAAAAACTTCAACCAAAACTGTACTTAACGGCTTAACGAGTATAATGAAATTTAAATTGTAAATATCTCAAAAATTATTGAGTATCGACGCCTATAATGCTATATTTTCATAATCAGGAGAACGAAATCTACCAGTATGCAAAGTTTCGACAAAATCTAAGACCCGATGACCGTGTCTTCTCCTTGTAAGTATGATCGTCTGCGTGCCTCTTAATATGTTTTAAATATTTGATTTTAACTGATTATTGAGAAAATTACTGAATACGTTCGTTTGAGCGCAAATAAATGATTTTTACAAGCCAGTGGCAGGTACGCATTTTTAGCGTTGAATTTTTCGTTAAAAGGCGCACGATTTTCACCGCAATTATTTTGTTCTGCACCAAACTTTCCGACGAAGTTCGGAATTCATATTTCACCCGGCGAGAGGGTGGTTGTTTTTACTCCGTGAGCGTGAATAATTACAGGCCAAAGAAATTCATGGTAAACATGTTAAAAGCTACAAGAGCTTCTTCTGAATCAACGAGTTGCTGAACATTAAAGAAGCATGCTCACCAAGAAGATGAAAAAGCTCCCGGAGAAATTGGACAAAAAACCAAAGGTACCGAGTTTTGAAAACTCTGCGGAAGTTTCAAAGGTTCCCGGGGTGCTTTCCGTTTCCTTTTTCTTTTCTGTAAATTTTCTGTAAATTATTTTCTGCTCGCGGGATAACTCGTGGACTGTAACAAGAATTTCATTCTATTACAAGCATATTCAGCTGCGTAACGAGTGCCGTAAAGGGAAAATTTAGCTCGTTGTGAAACTCGCGAAAAGCCTCGTTGCACTGTATAATCATTTTTGTCGGGGGAAATGAAATCGATGCGAGACTGCATACTAAATTCTCCAGCTTTTAACGTATCACGTTTCTCCCATACCGGCTATAGTTTTCGCTATAACTCTCGCGGCAGCGCTAAATAGCGGGGTATATTCGGTAACGCTTCTTCTTGTCTTTTATTTGAATTATCTGCAATGGTAATTCCACCGGAGCTTGGAACGGCAGAACATTATGTAGTATGCGCTGCTGAATCATTTGGACACCTGCTGCAGTTGGATAATTCTCCGAAGTAATGCGGAAACTCATAACGTTTCGTGAAATGTTAAGTTACTGATAAACTTGTGTCAACAATCTCGTGATCGAAATGATCGGGCAAACCAGGGGTTGAAACGGCTCTGAAAATAACTGTTTGAAACAGTTATACAGGCTGTCCCACGCAACATTTTCAAGATTTTTTAAGTACTTGCGATAATCTGACAGAAAATATCTTCAACAAAAGTTGATCAGTTTTCGATTGGCTATATATTGCAATAAAAAAAGTTCGAAAAACATTTTTTTCTGCGAAGAACGGAATTGTGCATACAACAAAACGTTCATTTAGTCAAGGTTTCTGAATTGAATGTAATGTCGAGTCTTAATAATAAACACAAGTTATTATCACCCATTCAAACAGATTGTCATGTTTTGTTGACGTTTTCATTTATTCGCCTTCCAGGTCATCCCAAGGTTATGGTATACTAGGTCGTCAAATTAGTCTCGACACGGGCTATAACACTTTTAAGTCAAAAATACAAAGTGCCATTTAAAAAAATGAAGGTGACCTTGACAATACTACAAAAAAAAATGTATTTCGAACTTTTTTTATTGCAATCTATAGCCAAGAGAAAACTGATCAACTTTTGTTGAAAATATTTTTTGTCAGACTATCGCAAGTAATTAAAAAATCGTGGAAACTGTTACGTAAGACACCCTGTATATCGACTCTGACTGAAACAGTTATGAAGAACCGAAATGATGTTGTAACTGTTATGAGAATATCGGTTCTCGCTTATATCGGTTATGGTTACGGTTCTATAACTGTTATTTTTAGGTTCTGAATTTCGGTTTCGGTTTCGGTTCTTCAGACTTCCAAAACTTTAATATGGCCCGTATCTGTCTCATATCGGTTTTGCGTTCTGCAACTGATATTTTTTGGTTCTGTATCGGCTATGCAGGTTGTCTCAAAATTTCTTCAACATCCGGAAATAAGAGGTTCCTGAGATCATTTGATGCGACATTTTCCTTTGCAAAAATGGCGTCCGCGGCTTTGTTAAGGAGTTATTAACGAAAAACACGGACCAATCAAAGCGCGGCTACAGCGAACGGAGTCCGATTCGGCGACAGGTCCCGGTTAGCGTGGCGTCGCCGTTGGCCAAGCCAGAATCAATCCGCTGTAGCTGCGCTCTGATTGGTCCGTTTTCTACAACGGACCGGACGGATCGGGAAAATTAAAATGAAAACTCGTTGAAGAACCGAAACCGAAACCGAAATCCAGACCCGAAAAATAACAATTATAGAACCGTTATAATATTTAGGTTACTTTTTTTTATAGCTATAACTATTTTTTATAGCCATTTTTATACTATATACCCAAAGAAATAAATTTGTTGTACAGTTCCTCATGGATGCATCTTTATAATTTCAATACGTGTAAACTAAAAATATTAGAATACGTTTTAACGGGTCCCGTGATGTTAGTGTTAAACAAACCTATTAAACTGGAAAACGCACGAAATTTGTGGCTCTATGATAACGTGCTCGTCGTCCAATTAACGTAATTGTCTTTTAACGCGAGGAAGATATTTTACACGACCGAGGCGAGAACACAATTCGCGTTATCGTTCGAATGACAACGAACGAGACGACGCGAGAGGAAAACCGTGGTGTAACAAGAAGAAGACGAGACGAACATCCCCGCGAAGACTTTCGATCTTTCCGCTTAATTTCCGGAGTAACACGCATGAAAACGCTCGTAAGGAAAGCTCGGCTGGCTCCGACATGTAATCTCCGATCTTACAAGTCGTAATGATTCCCCGCGGGGAGCTCGTTAACCCATAAGTTGGCATAGTCACCGTATGGGGATCGCGAATATTTTAACACCGTCGCTTCTTCTAATTTCCTATTTCCATGGTAGCAGTACGAGGAACATCGTTTAAAAAACTTTATCTTGCAACTATTCAATGAAGCTATCTTTAAACTATATTCGCTGAAAATTTCATTTAAAAAGCCGTTAAATTAACGAAGTTGCGGCCGGCAATAAACACCCACAAATGCGTTTTCCTAAAAACCATTACCATAAAGTTGACGGGTAAGATAATTAAAAAATGAATTGTCAGATTGATTCGAAATTCTGAGTATCATATTAACACTAGGTTTACGGAGCACTAAAATTGATTATTTTACATTGCTTTATAAAATAATTCCTCACGAATGCCTCCTTACACTCTTAATAATCGTAAATTAAAAATTTTTGAATCCGTCATTTCGACGGACCCCGTAAATCTAGTGTTAATACTCTCTTTATAGTATAAACTTGAAATTAGGTTGCGAATATAACTTGCATAAATTTGATTAAAGTATTTACAGAGACATAAGCGCGCGAAACATATGAAAGTACAATGTTTTGATTTTTCAGTTGCAGATGAAAACCAACGGATTGAGACTGGGATACACAAACCTCACCCACTCATATTTAATTAAAAACTAGGACAAACCTAAATGTAATAGATGCTACACAATAAACACAATGGAACACATAGTTAGAGCGTGCCATCTCTATCATCAAGAAAGTAGAAGATACAAAATTCCAAGAAACATCAAAGATGCCGCCAGTGTCGCCAGATCAACCCAAAACTAGGTTGATTTTCCTCTCCTCCTTTACCCCTTCCACTATCCCATTCCACTACATGAGCACACTCCAACGTCCCCCAATAAGACCGTAGACTGGTCACGTGACGTGCCACGCAACGTGTTACATATTACTCTGGTCATCAGAGAGGTGGGAAACTGTATTCCCCTCGATTTCACCGATCTGGCGACACTGGATTCCACCGAATCAAAGAAATCTTGCGAAAAACTAATAAAATTCTTGAAGCACACAAAGTTATTCAACCGAATCTAAATTATAAATGACCACCTAATTGTAAGCTTGTAGTTGCTAATAACCCTTGTGAAGTTGATGCAACTTAAAAGGAAAAACAAGACAACGGTGAACAATTCTTACAGTATTATCTTGTGCTTGTTAGAAAGCATATGTTTCAACAGACCTGTACAATTTTCTACACGAAAGTTCCAGAAGATGTAATTTAAAATAAAAGAACCGTGTGTATGCTTACCATTTAATAAAATGGCGGTGTTAATTGGAAAGATTCGGAACGTTTTAATAGCTTTTCAGATCTGATTGTTTAAACATGATACCTCGCTGGTGGACAGTAATCATAGTTCCTAATCGTTTGCTACGGTGGAAAAACCATTTAGCAATTATCAAAAGGTTTCGTCGACAATTGCGCAACGAGATGAGCACGATTCGCAACCTGCCGGAAAGGAATAACGAGATTGCGCGATTCTTCCGGGGAAGATAATTTGTTCTCGCGTAATTATGCCACTCTGCGCGTTTTCTGTGTTCTTATCTCGCGGAAATATTCTATACCAGAATTAGAAGCGATTTCTCTCATATTTTGATTGTGTTTTGATATGAAAAGTGCTCGACGAACTTAATCTACAAATGCAACAATTCCATTTCCCTTTTTTTACTTCCACGTTGATCATTCGTTTTCCATTGTTTGCTCTTTTTAATTACGTTCGAGCACGGCTATCATCTTTCACTGATTGCGGATTGAATTCGTGGATTCGCTACCAAATTATTTCGGTCGCGAATCTTGGAGATTTAGTTAATAATTGACTACTGGGGAAATAAAAACTATTTAACAAGAGGCATACATTAAAATATGACTTTGGTTTTCACTTGAAACAGTAAACACTTCGCGATTTTAATATTCCCCAAAAAGTGGAAATTTCTTTACTTATTGTAAACTTGATATACTTAAAGCAAAAATTAATTTGACTAGTTGCGAATTTAGCTCGTGGACTCGTTGTGAAACTACTTGGGTCGGATATCTTGGAAATTTAGTTAACAATTCACTATTTGTGAAATATGAATTCTTTTAGGATAGAGGCACATTAAAAAGAACATTGATATTAACCAAATTTCAATTAGATTTAATAATAAACCAGGTGAAACAGTAAATACACATTACAATTTTACTTTTCTTCAAAAAGTGAGAATTTCTTTGCTCATTGTAGTCACCGTGCACCTAAATCAAACAAACCATCAAACCAAACAGCGAATTTTATACATTTGTGACGAAAATCAGTAGATATAATTTAATACAATAATAATATTAGAAGAATTTAAACACACTATTATATTATTTTCAACCTAATAAATATTAGAAAGAAAATAAATTTGTATCTCACTCCCAGTGTGTTGCAATTCAGGTAAAAAATGTTGATTTTACATAAAGATCCGTAGTCTAGTTATTACTATTATTATTAACTGAAACGGTGACGCAATAAAATCAAATATGTTCGTCCCATCGATTGGGAAAAAAGCCATATTAATTTACGCGTTCGATACACGCGATCTGCAGCGAGTTATGTGTTACGAGTCGACAGTTCGCAAAAGAAATTGAATCGTCGCTTGCAATCTCCGCCGTGTTTCCCTCGTCTCTCTCTCTCTATCTCTATCTATCTATCTATCTAACTGTATATATCTCTCTCCCTCTCTTTCTCTTTTTTATTCTCCTGGTCGCTTTCGAATTTTTCGCGAATCGAGAAATTGAAATTCTCGGACCAGTCACGGCGAATTTACGCGGGTACGAGCTACGAGATAACGAACTGTATGTCTAGAATGTTCGATTTCCCTTCATCGCACCCTCACTTCCGGATGGAAATGGAAGCGAGGTCGATCGAACTGGCTCTCGAAGAGAGTCTGGAACCAGTCCGGAACCGAGATGGGGACGTTCGTGCGACCTCCACCTTGAAATCGTGGCCAGATACACCTACGTACGCCCGCACAAATGTGTTCACGTCTACGTGTGTGTGCGTGTTTCTGATCGAGCACGATAAATGCCAGATTATTGCTGCATCTTGTATGATAAGATCGACTGATAGTCCACGGCCATGAGCTTGTTTTCTTCGATAAAGGAGGAAATTTCGTTCCGAAATGGAGCACCACTTGTGAATTCGGCCGCTTGTGTCCGATGATCGGTTTAGATAAACAGAAATTCCCTGGAAATAAATTTTCACTGCCTGATATAACAACTCGACTGATCATTACGTGAACAATTCCGAAGAATGGTCTGGAAATAAATTTCCACATAATTCAATAGTTAGACCGTGGATCTTTAACGCTACACCTACCAAGCATTAACACTAAACCTACGACAGCCGGTCAAATGACCGGTTTCAGATATCTTATTCCACAATTTTTAAAAGTTATAAAGATGCCTTCATAGGTGTTGACTCAATAGATTTCTTTATTCAATCACATATTGTATTAAAAATGGCACAAAATTTAAATAAATCAAATATTATTAATTTTAATAAACAATACAAATTAGTCAATCTTAATGCTGGGTAGGTTTAGTGTTAAAAGTATCTGGTGAATATTGCCTTACAAAAATGGCAACACTAAATTTATTGAGATTGTCTGTAACTTTCAATAGAATAGATGCTTGGATAAGGAAATTTGTTCCATAATTTTCCATAAATTAATTTTTATATTTTCAATAATTGGAAAATATAAAACCGGTCATTTGATAAAAAAATAAAAAATATAAATACTAATTAATAAATACATTTCCTCACATTTTAAAAAATTTCTCTGTTTCTAATTAGTTTTCTACTCCAATTTGTTTCATTTCGAAACAATTCTTTTTAACGTCCATAACATATCATTTTGCTTCTTCTAAGATACAAACAAATTCGTTTTTATACTAAATGGAAAATTCCCCGTGGCAAAATAATACAATAAATATACTAGTTAATAAATACGTTCCCTTATATTTTAATCATCTTTCTGCTCCAAATTATTTTACTACTCCAATTTGCTTCACTTTGAAACAATTCTTCTTGCGACAACGTCGCGAGTTTCATAAAAAAATTTGTGTGTGCTTAGACCTCATGGCTGAAGTGAAACTTCTTTCTTTAATTTTTTTTCGAATTTTTATGAACACTTTATGACATTTAAATTTCTATGATTCTATTATTGAAACAATTGACTTGTGATAGCTAAAATATGATATAAATATTCTTGATTCAATTTTGTCTAAACGTCTTGCAAATACTGCATCGAGAGTTGTTCCTGATCTTCTTGTCGCTTCTTTAGGATTATTTACCATTTCCAATCTTAATTTACTCCTAAAAAATTCTATTAATAATTTTAATTGTTCTGATGCAAAGTTCACGTTGAAATCTCCACTTAGCATCATCGGAATTTTATCATAATCTTTATTAAGCAATGCCAAACCCTCAACCGTATATGCTAATAGAAAATAATTTCGTTTCATCGTTCCATTGTTTCATCGCCAAATCGGGTTTACGCCTACCGCGTCTAAAGAAGTTTCACTTCAAAAACGTTATTTTTATAAAGTAATATAAAATAATCACTTTTAGTGTTCCGTAAACCCAGTGTTAATAACGCGTCCTTGTCGCTAAAATGCTAGCAATCCTCTCCGTCCAGATTTATTATAGAAAACTGGCATTCGTTCGCTTATTGTATCGCATTAACGACTCTACGAGTCCGCTCGTTAGGAGTAACAATCGTTTCGCAGGACAATCGTGGCCAAACGCAATAATCAGCTTTTTTAATTCCCCTCTCCCCAGGAACCTCCCCACCCCCGCCTTGATTTCACACTATTAATCATCGGACAATAGGCGGACGGGTTTTAAAAACGATTGCAGGAAGAACGTTTCCAGTAACATCGCGACTAGCGAGAAAGAGAAAGAGAAAGAGAGAGAGAAAGAGAGAGAGACAGAGAGAGAGAGAGAGCCGGGGGGAACGTCTTCTATAAGCAGATTTCTATCTGTACGTCTGCTGGTCTATGATTAATGCATCCCCGTTCCTCCCCGGGGTTCCTTACTTCAGAACCTAGGAAGCTTGGTCTGGCTTTTTTGCTCATTGAATATTAGCCGGCCCCGGGAGCGATTCGTCCCAGCCCCGATTAATTTTAATTGTCGACAAATCCTCGGCTAGACCGGCCTTGGCCCCGGGGAAAAGGGATGTTGATAAATGGACGAGGGTGGGGTGGGACGAGAAGAGACATGGTGGGGGTTGAAAAGACGGGGGAGAAGGACGAAGATGTTGGGGCCAAGAAGAAAGCTCGCGGATGGATAAGAATTGATGGATCGGTCAAAGGGACTTCCGTGCTCGTTTCATGAAAGACGGATTAATATCCCATTCGCGTTTCCCTTGTTGGTTCCGGGCTTTTTGATATAAATGACTCGTGACCGGGGATCATACTCCGCCCCGATCCTCATTCTCGAGTCCAGTCTAGATCGGACGATTCTCGGGACGATCGTTACCGGCACTCTGCACAATTTATGCTTGACAAATTGGCAATTGCGGACGGCTGGCTTGTCCTCTTTTGAATGTATGATTTTTCAGTCCTTCACTTGTAACTACTGTCGCGAAGTCTACCGTCATCTGATGTTACTGTGTGCCTCTACATCTGTCTGATAGTTTCGCAGAGGAAAACTTTTACATTCTTATTTGATACCAACGTCCAAATCAACTAAACGCTAAACCTACAGAACATTACAAGTGACTGGCATGTATTGCTTTATAAAAATGACAAATTTAAATTTATATAGACTATCTGCCATTTATTTATAATAGTACACGTTTAATTTAAGGAATTTATTTAATCACTTCTTATGAAAGAGACTTTATACTTTCGACAATTCTAAAATAAATAATCTGGGACCGGTCAAATTGACCGGAACTGGTAGGCATAATATAATAACGTTAAATATTATATTAAAACAAGTAGGGTCATTAACAATTTACATCTGACCAACTGGAGGTATTGGAGGAATTATTTGAGGTGACTAGATTAACATTTATTGCGCACATGCATTTTTTATCCTTTAATCGCTGACTACTGTGACGTAGACTCTGCTCTATGTATACTTTGCATGTTTGACCTTTTTGGGTAGTGCAGTTTTGACATTTTCTTCGAAACCAAACATTCCGATGAATTGAATTTTTATATTAATATAAGTGGCACCATTGGAACTTGTATTGTACCGACTGGAACAGTTAGAGACTATGGGAGAATGAGTTTTGATCTCCTAACCCCTAATTGTCGAAATAGAATTCGACATACCCACCCTGATCTTTGACTTTTACACAATCAAACTATCATATATTAAAATTTTACACGTCAGTTAGTACAATTCAGATAAGTAAACATGGTAAATATAATTAAGCAGACCTCATTAAAAAATATTAAAGCCCAAAGCTTATCTGTTAGCGAACATTTCTTGACTTCGGCTAATTACAGCAGCTCCCTCACTGCTGAATATCTTTTATAAACAACCACATTTTTATATCAATGGTATACTAAATTATATTTGAGCAACCAATCATATATGAATAACCAAGTTTTCAAAACGACCAACTTTAAGATGATTTTACGATGGAGGAAGTTAATATACTTTCAATCCTTAATTGTCAGAATAGATTTTATCATACGCTAATTCTTCTAAGGAGAAAATTTTACTATATTTAGACATGGTGAATTATATTCCTTGCAAACCTAGTATTTAAGTCAATTTAACGTGCGTGTTAACTGTTCATTAACTCACCTCAACATACCGTAGTAGAAATTTCACCTTACCTGAGTTTTATTTTAATTCTTTCAACCTTGGATAATGGATGATTCTACACTAGTAGGAAGCCCAATCTACTAACACAACTAACACAATCAAAAAATGAGTTTGAGGATCCGAGGGTTCACGTGCCACAGAATCATGCGGAAATCGCAGATTTTCGGCCATTTCCGTGAATTTCGCGCTTACAGTGGCCCACAAATGTGTTCGCACGACCTTTAACACGTTCAGCGCCCACTCCACAATCATAAAAATTACACAAAATCAAAGCAATATATTTAATCAAACGAAAACTAAGAAGTTTAGTTTTGTGATATTAACTACTGTTTCAAACCTCTTCTATTCCTCAGATCGTAAAGAAATTTTGTACACTAAATCTACCAACGTAAAAATTAATTTTCAATTCTGTATAAATAATTCCGTCACCCAGACATGGGTGACATGGCGCTGAACATGTTAAGTCAGAGTAATTTTCTTAAAATTTGACCAAACCACTTCACTTTTTTTTCTGCAATTAGAAACATTGATATAGTAAATCAACGCGTGCAAAAAAGATTTTGAAGAAATTGCAATTAGTAGGAATTACATGAAAAAATAAAAATGGCAATTTTTAAAACTTCTTTATTTCAGCCCGTAATGAAAATTCAAAATATGCGTTTTGTAGATCTATATTGTTTACACATATACTGAAAATTTCATCGAAATCAGTTAACAAACACATGAGCTACAAGCGGTTGAAAGTGGTGATAATGGCAGTTTTTCACGACTTTTGGTCAATTTCTGCTGAAAATCCATAGTTTCTTACATCTTTCGATGCGCATCATTTTTTTCTGCGTCAACCGATTTCGATAAAATTTTCGGCATATGTATAACTAACATAGATCTACAAATGGAATATTTTGAATTTCCATTATGGGCTAAAATAAGGAAGTTTTAAAATGTGCCATTTTTATTTTTTCATGTAATTCGTACTAATTGCAATATTTCAAAATCTTTTTTGCATGTGATTTACTAAATCAATGCTTCTAATTGCTCAAAAAAAAATCAAGTGGTTTGTCAAATTTTAAGAAAGTTATTCTGATTTAAAGGGCAAGCGAATACTTTTGTGAGCCACCGTATGTGATTAGCTTTAAGTGTTTGTAACTCATAGCAACATCAACCGATTTCGACGAAATTCTGTACATGTATACAACTCCCTTTAATTTGCGCAACGCATGTTTTAAATTTTCTTTATGAGCACAGATAAGAAAGTTCAAAATCGTGACCTTCACCTTCTTCTTCCGAATTCCCAGCGATTGCAATTTCAAAAGAATTCTTTTTACACATTACCTACTTCATTAATCCTTCTAACATGTCCAAAAAAGTTCGTCGGTTGGTAAAATTTTTAAAAAGTTCTTAAAGCCCGTCAATTTTAATTTCAAAAACTGAAAGGTGCGAAATTATTTCAAGAGAACCCTCCGTTACAAGACGAAAGATTCAACACAATAAATATCCTTTCAAACATTTTTCGATAAAGTCGATAAATAACGAATTATCTCAGGTGGTAATTTTTATTGGCTCCCACCTGCACAATAAATACAGTGAAATGTGATAACTGGTTGAAGAAATCGCATACACCATCCTACCAGGCTGCATCTGAACAAGTCGAGGGTCAAGATCCCGGCTCGGTTGTAGTCGCAGCGTTGCATCGCGCGCGTTCGTGTACAATATTTTTCGAAGTTCTCGATGGTGCGGCTTTTGAAAAAGCCGAGGCGGGTATCGATCGTCCCCTCGACGACCGCCTACACACGAACGCATGCGAATCGAGCTTGCATGAACCTGCTACAAAGGTTAGTGCCAGTGAGCATGAAATAGAATGAAACGAGCACAGGGCAAGAAGGGGGAGAGAATATAGAGAGACAGGGGGAGAGAGAGACGGACGGAGAGAGGGAGAGAGAGAGAGAGAGAGAGAGAGAGAGAGGGAGAGAGGGAGGTGGGCATGCTCGATGCGGTCTCTAATTGGAGGCTGTTAACGCATAATTAACGTGGCGTTGTTATCCTCCTATTTCGCCAGTACCCACCACCTCCCCGCAGTGCCGTACCCTTCTCTCATCTCTGTCGCCCCTGGTAGCCCACAAACCGATCTCCAATCACCGTCGAAACCGTCCATATAACTCCGGCTCTCCGAAAATTACGGGAAACCAGTCAGCGATGAAAATGCACGCTTCCTGTGCCGGGTTTCACCATCTCTTCGTGCATGTATGCTTGTTGCACTCTTTTTCTCTCTCTCTCTTTTTCTCTCTCTCTCTCTCTCTCTCTCTCTCTCTCTTTCTTTCTCTCTTTCTCGTTCTCTCTTCTTGATTTCCCCGCCTCTCTTTATCCTTGCGTTCGTGTCCATGTGCGCTCGGTTTTTGCCGTGTCCAACAGGTACGCGCCGGCCTATCCTCGTGATTCGCGTCACCTTGACGAAAGCTGTCGCATGACGAAATCGGCCCCGCCGAAACAAACCGATAGTCACGCCGCTGCGCTGCGTTTTTGCCTTCGCCGTGTTTCGACAGACCATTTTTTCGACAGACCGAATTTTCTGAGGTTTCGCGATCCAGTTCGCAAGAAATTGGAAATTTACGGTTCGCCGCGGGTTGCTCGGTCTGCGATTAGAAATCGCAGTTTCAGACGATTCCGAAATATAACAGGAAAATTGTCACGGGAAAATTTATAATGCGATACATTTCATTTTTGCCGAATACAAATTTATACTGAAATAGGACTATTTGCGGAATTGTTATGTAGCGTTCACTGTTGCACACATCAGAGCAAAGAGCCGGGCAAAGATAAGCGCGCGACAATGCTTCCTTTCATGTTGGACGAATGATTAGGTATTAAATAGGGTTGCTAATGCTACTTATCAAGTATCCATAAGTTACGCATGCAAAGCTGAAATTGTTATCAACCGTGGCGTTTAGAGCTGTTTATACTGGATGACACGAATACCGCGCTATTGTGGATTTTCTTCACAATGTTGCTTAATTTGTATTAGTGTACTGCTGATAAGATATACCGGCGACATCGAAGAGTCAACAGGAGTTTATTGCTCCAAGCTGACCCTGAGCCGAACGAATAGTTATCAATGATTCTTTCCATCGGCGTTAATGCACAACAATATACGCAACTGCGCTTCGAAATTGCAATTCGCTCGGTCGATACCGTATATCATAAATAGACTGCGAATCGTTATGCAAAATAAAAATTCCCTGCATGAACCGCAACAGACATGAACCAAATAGACATTTCATTTTTTATTTAATAATTTTAACAAGTTCACGATAGTATGTTAATGCTCAGCAATTGCTCTAACTCAGGGATGGACATTTTTGTCTCAATTGAGACAACACCGTCCCCACCATAGCGCCCACTGTCCCCCACCAGCATCCGCCGTTACCATAGAAGAAAGAAGTGCTCCGCCCGTTGCGAACAGTGCGCAGGCCACGCGCATGAAAGAGAGGTTGGTGGGAGAAGCAGGCGTTTGAGGGACCCCTACCGTGCCCATCCCTGCTCTAACTGTTTCTCTATTTTAAATGGTATCTACAGACGGTCACAAAAAGATTCGAACACTTTTAGAAAGACGTTAACTTTTTTAAGATAGGATCAAACGACACAAATTATTGTGAGACGTTACAAGGATTAATTTACTATGTGACAAGAAAGAAAATTTGAAAAAACTGCTATTGGTCGGAATTGCAAAGAAAATACTATGAGTTGGTTTTTCAACTTTTTTGTGTGAGCCTACATTGGAAATTTAGAAAATACATTTTGTAGTTCAGTGTCAATTATATTGTATATCCTGAAAAATTCATCGAAATCGATTGGTGCGGGATAAAACGATAGAAATCGGAAGGTGTAAGAATCTTCGGATTAATTACAGTTGGGAGCCGAAAAGCGTGAAAAACTACGGTTGTCATCTTTAACCGTTAGTATCCGGTCATGGAGATGTTAACTGATTTTAATGAAATTTTCAGAATGTATATAATTGACACAGATCTACGAAGTGTATTTTTTAAATTTTCTATGTAGATCCACATCAAAAAGTTGTAAAAACAGATTTTAGGATTTTCTCTGCAATTCCGACCGACTGTAGTTTAAAAAAAAAAAATTTTCTTGTCGCATAGTAAATTATTTCTTGTAACGTCTCACCAAAGTTTAAGACGTATGGTCCAATCTTTAAAAACTTATCGTCTTTTTAGAAGTTTCCGATTCTTTTCGTAACCTAATCATAAAAAATACACCGAAAAAATCTTTTAAAACTTAAAATGTAAATTACATTTGACAATAGCACATTCTCGTTCGATCGTTCAAATTATCACAATCTGAGTATAGGTGTAACACTACAATGGATATCGAAATTTTCGATCGCAGTGCGAGAGTAGTACTTAAATTTTACATAACTCTCGATTGTATACTGATTAATTCTCCAATTATTCTTTTATGTCAGAGATAATTTCCTACAACGGATGTGAATCGAGCAATTAGGCAAATACAATGGATAAATTAATCGTTTTATAGGTTCCCGGTTAAAGAATCACCTGGCGATTCGTCGAAGAACTCCGGATTTTATGTATTTGTGTTATTAAGCGGGTGCACAATACAATCTAACAAAATTATACGGAAAGCGTAATTACTGTTTATTTGAGCCATACTGTATAGCAGCAATTTGTATTTATTAATGTATACATGTACAAAATTTCATCGAAATCGGTTGACGCATTAAATAGGCATTGATTTGAATTTAGGGTTTCTTACAATCTTTGCTATTATTAATGAATTATATTTCACAGCAACCCTGACCGATTTCGAAACTCATTGAAACTTTGCACATTGTGTTTAAATAAATTTTAGTTACAGGCACAGATAAAACAACTTAAAAATCGTAATCTTTACTATTTTCTGCGGGATTTTTTAAA